>QRFJ01002536.1:111481-153770 GCA_006176705.1 Cocos nucifera | reverse complement strand
TATTTCATACAGACCTTTCCAATTTCGAAGCATGCTTTCTTGATTCTAGGGCTGTGAGACAGTCACTCGCCGAAGTACCAAGTCCTTCACTTTGAATATCTTGCCTTTGACTTTTGAATTATAGTAGCAAGCTACTTTTTGCTTGTAGGCTGCCATTCGAACTTGGGTTTTCTCCTATTTTTCTTCTAACAAGTCGAGATTAGCCCTGAGGTCTGGTGAGTTTCACTGCTCATTGAATGTCATGACTCGTGCTAACGGAAGTTTAAGTTTTATTGGGATGACCACTTCGTTCCAAAAGCTAAGGCGGTCTCCAGTTGGCAATCTTTGGATAGTTCGGTATGTCCAGAGCACATGATAGAGTTCATCTACCCAAGTCTCCTTCGCTCTTTCAAGTCTTGCTTTGATATCTTGCAGCAGGATTCTGTTTGTCACTTCGGCTTCTCCGTTTGCTTGTGGGTGGACGACTGATGTAAAATGGTAGGAGATGTTCGGATCTTCACAGAATTCGGTAAATCTTACCCGGCAAACTGCCGCACATTATTAATTATGAGAGTTCGAGGCAGACCGAATTAGCAGATGATTGACCAGACGAAGTCCTATACCTTGGCTTCAGTAATTTTTACCAATAGGTCGGCCTCGATCCATTTGGTGAAGTAGTCGATTGCAACTAGGAGAAACTTTCGTTGTCCAGATATCATTGGAAAGGGGCCAAGTATATCCATTCTCCACTGCGCGAATGGCCATGGTGCGCTTAGTGGAGTAAGCTTGGAGGTCAGCTGTCTTTGTATGCTTGCATTTCTTTGACAGCGGTCACATTTCTTGAGATACTCTACGGAATCGTGGTACAATGTTGGCCAATAGTACCCCTGTCGTAGTCTTTAGTGACAAGGATCTGGCTCCAACATGACTTCCGCAAATTTTCTCATGTACTTCCCATAATGCGAAGTCGGCCTCTGAAGGTCGGAGACATCTCAAGAGTAGTAGAGAATACGATCTTTTATACAGCTTGCCTTCATTAGAACATATCGAGAAGCCTGATTTTTAAGCTTTCGAGCTTCTTTCGGATCATGATGGAGAGCTCCATCCTTGAGGTAGGCAACTAGCAGGACGATCCAGCTCGGTTCGCGCTTAAGTTGCATAACAGGTTACGACTCCTCTGAACCTGGGCACTTTAGGATTTCAAAAAATACTTCTTTGGGCAGTTCGGATCGGAGCCATGATAGCCAATTTGGATAGAAGGTCGGCTCTAGAGTTTTCTGCCCTCGAAATCTGTTGAATGTCAAAATTGCTGAAGATCGGAGTCAAGTTTTTCACTTTCTCAAGGTATTTTATCATGCTTTCCTCTCGAGCTTCATAACTGCCATTGACCTATCCGACCACAGTTGGAAACCATTGTAGACTTGGAGCCGGTCTGCTTCTAACTCTTTTGCTATTTTTAATCCAGCAATCAAAGTTTCATATTCGGCCTCATTATTAGTTGCTGGGAATTCAAAGTGCAGCGCATATTCGGCGATGATGCCTTCTGGGTTAACCAGGATCAATCCTGCGTCCCGCTCCAGAAGCATTGGACGAGCCGTCCACATATAGGGCCCAAAAACCTTTAGGGAGGTCGGCCCTCTCTTCAGGGGAGCCCGGTTGTAACCATGGAATACTGGTTTCGTCCTGTTCAAGTTTGGCTTCATCTGGGATGGTGCATTCCACTACAAAATCTGCTAATATTTGGGCTTTGATCGATGGCCGAGGTCGATAGTTGATGTCAAATTCTGTAAGTTCGATCGTCCATTTTGCGATTCTTCCGGAGGCATCCGTTCGATGAAGGACTTCCTTAATTGGCTGATCCGTGAGAAGCATTATGGAGTGCCCCTGAAAGTAAGATCGAAGTCTCCTGGCAGCAATTAGAAGAGCGTAAGTTAATTTTTCTAATTTAGAGTACCTGGTCTCTGCATCCTTTAGGATCCGGCTTATATAGTAGATCAGCCGCTGCACTTTCGTTTCCTCCTTGACCAGGATTGCCGCCAGGGCTACTGGGGAGACTGCTAGATACAAGAATAATTCTTCTCCGGGCTCAGGCTTTGCCAGCAATGGGGGTGAGCTGAGGTAGTTTTTAAGCTCGAATGCCTGTTGGCATTCCGTCGTCCAGCAGAAGTTCTTTGGCTGCTTGAGAGCTTGAAAGAAGGGCATGCATTGCTCGACCAATCTTGAGACAAAGCGGTTTAGGAATGCCACTTTTTCAGTCAGGCGTTGAATTTTTTTAATTATTTTTGGAGCAGTCATTTCCTGAATAGCTTGGATTTTCTTTAGATTTGCCTCAATCTCGTGCCTCGACACCATGAATCCCAAAAACTTCTCCGAGATCACTCCAAAGGTGCACTTGGTCGGTTTTAGTTTCATGTTATACTTTTTAAGTGCATAGATCTCTTCGAGGTCGACGACGTGGTTAACTGAAGCTCGACTTTTGACGAGCATATCGTCCACATATACCTCCATGTTGCAGCCGATCTGCTCATCGAAGATTTTGTTGATCAGGCGCTGGTACGTTGCTCCTGTATTTTTTAGTCTGAAAGGTATAACCTTGTGACAGTAAACATCACGGTCAGTAACAAAAGCAATTTTCTCCTCATCCTCTGGTGCCATCTGAATTTGGTGTTAGCTGGAAAAGGCATCCATAAAGGTGAGGAGCTCGTGGCTCGAGATTGCGTCCACCAGTTGGTCAATCTTGGGTAGGGAGTAGCTATCTTTTGGACAGACTTTGTTCAACTTTTTAAAGTCTATACATATACTCCACTTGTCGTTTGCCTTTTTGACGAGTATCATGTTTGATACCCAGCTCAGATAGTTAACTTACCGGATGAATCCAGCTTTGAGGAGCTTGTCGACTTCTTCTGCAATTGCTTTCTGCCTTTTCGGAGCGTGGCTGCGCATCTTCTCTTTTACTGGCCGACACTTGGGATCAGCAGCCAGTCGATATTTCATAACTTCGGCATCGATCCCTGACATATCCGCTGGGATCCAGGCGAAGATGTCCGCGTTCTTTCGAAGGAAGGTGATGAGTTCTCAAACCTTGCTCCCCAAGTTGGAGCCGATTTGCACAGTGTGCTCTGCATTCCCGTCATCCAAGGACACGGCTATAAGGTCTTCTATAGACTCGCCCCGCTCCTCCGTAAGGTCGTTGCAGACATCTAGCCCATCAACAGGACAAAGGTTGGGCTGGGTGTTTTTCTATAAGGCAATGGAGTAACAGTGCCTTGTCAAGGCCTGGTCTCCCCTAATCTCTCCAATTTTGTAGCTCGTTGGGAACTTCACCTTTAAGTAATACGTTGATACCACAGCTCGGAGTGCGTTCAAACCAGGTTGACCAAGAATAGCATTGTAAGCAGATGGAGCTTTTATGACTAGAAAATCGACCTGCGCTCTGGCCAGCCTCGGGCGTTGCCCTGCAGCCATAGTCAGAGTTATTATGCCCTTAATTGGCACGACGTCGCCAGTGAAGCTTACCAACGGAGAGTTCATAGGTTTCAAATGATTATTAGGTAAAGATATTTTTGAGAAAGCATTATAAAATAAAACATCAGCAGAGCTTCCATTATCTACCAGAACGCGGCGCACATCATAGTCAGCAATGTTTAAAGAGATTACAACCGCGTCATTATGCGGAAATTGAACTCCTTGGGCATCTTCGTTGGTAAAAGCAATGGGCTCCTCAGTTCTCCACCTCTTCTCGAGCTTTGCTGATCCGCTAGCCTCCCCTCGTCGAAGTCCCCCAGAGATGGTGTTGATGATGTCGAAGGATAGTCAATCTGGCTTCTGCTTCTCCCTTTTTGGCGGTTCTGGCTGCGGCAGTGCCTTCGGCCGATCTTCCCGCTCTTCGGGCCGACATCGCAGGAATCGGCCGTGCCTGCCCCATCTGATGAGCTCTTCGATCTCGTTTTGAAGCTGGATACATTCTTCAATATCGTGACCGTGGTCACGATGATAGAGGCAATACTTATTAGGATTGCGCTTGCCAGGGTGAGAGCGTATCCTTTCCGGCCTTGATAGCTGCTCCTTAATCTCCATCAGTACTTGCGTTTTCGGAGCATTGAGGGGGGCATAGTTGTGGAACCTTCGGAGGGGGAGTCCCATCGTATCCTTCTGTTTGGACTTCCTTGCTTTTGAACCCAGGGAGGAGTTTGGGCTTGCTTGCGCTTAGGGGAGTTTGGAAGCACGGTCGAGCTTCACTTGGCTTTCCTTCCTCAGCGGGCCCGTCTGACTCGTCAATTCGCCGCTCTCCAGTAGCTTCATTGTCCTTGACTTTGAAGGCCTCTTCCGCTCGGGCATACCCTTCGGCTCGAGCCAACATATCGGTAAAATTTCTGGGGTACTTCTCCAGGAAAAATAGTAGATTATTCTTCTGAAGGCCATCTTTTAGTGCAGCCATAGCAACAGACTGATCCAAATTTCGAATTTTCAGAGCAGCTGCATTAAAGCGGTTGACATAAGCCCGGATGGATTCTCTCTCTTGTTGCTTGATGTTGATGAGGGATTTCGAGCCTCGCCTGGAATGTCGGCTGCTAACAAAATGAACCACAAACTGATGGCTCATTTGATCAAAAGAGAAGATAGTATTCGGTTTGAGGGCCGAGTACCAATTTCTGGCTGCCCCTTTCAAAGTAGATGGGAAAGCTTGGCATAGGATGGTGTCGGGCGCGCCATGGAGCAGTATCATTGTCCGAAAGGACCTCTAAATGGTCAATTGGATCGGAGGTTCCATCGTAGCTCTCGAATTGGGGGAGCTTGAAGTTCGACGGAATCGGTTCCTGCATGATGCGGTGAGAGAAAGGAGGGTCGGTACGGATATCATTACTGTGGGAGGGGGTGCATGGCGGAGTTCTTCAATCCGTCGGTTCATCTCTTGTAGTTTCCGATCCAGATTTTCTCGATCGTGGATCTCCAAGGTCTTTTGGCTGAACGGGGGCAAAGTCCCTCTCAGGGGTAGAGTCATGATCAGAGCAGGGGCTCTCAGCCCTCTGCTTCCCTTTTTCGGAGGTTACCGGCCGACTAGCCCAAGTCGGCCGCCCCCAGATCGGATCACGGGGTTCCGGAGAAGCCTGTTCTGGCTGAATCGGTGCTAGAGGCTGCTGCTGCTGCTGCTGCTGCATGGCTTGCACCGCTTCCGTGAGGCTGCGAATCTGCTGCACTAGCAGGTTGAACTGCTTCATGTCCACCGTTGCTGCAGGTGGAGCTTGAGTCATCGGGGATGAAATAGGAGCGGGCAGATCTGGATGGGATCTAGACGCGGAGGCCGTTGACCGCTGGATAGAAGCTTTCCTGGGAGGCATCTTTTTCGGAAAGGACGACTTTGAAGAAGAAGAAGAGAATTCTCTGCTGAGCACTCTTTTAAGAACAAGGGAACCTCAGAAACGGAGGTCCAGTGGCCCTTCCTCTAGCGCCAATCCTGTTGGTGCAAAATCTGGTTGACACCGGATTTGAAGTTGGAGTTGGAGAAGACGAGATCGCCGCCGGTGACCTGCAAAACAAGTCTCGTTCGGAGTCGGGGATGGTGGCTCCGGCAAGACCCTCCGACGATCAAGTCAGCTCTTTCGGCCAACAGAAATGGAGTGCTCCGAGAGATTTAGAGCAAAGTTTTGAGAAGGAGAAGAAAGCTTAGAGAAAACGTATTTGGAGGGTCCTTTTTATAGACGGAGCCTGTAACAAACTGATATCGACAGCCATAACTGTGAGGTGGTGGGCCGCTTGGGACCACGTGAATTTGTTACAGGGGGGTAGTGTCTGTTGTCGTGGTGTGCCAGTCCATTGAGATTTAATAGTCGAAGTTCGGAGGAGCAGGCGTCAGTTGGTGATGAATCTTTGAGTTACATCAATACCAAAGGAGTTCGGACTCCTCTTAGGCAGTCTGTGGGTGAGTTGATTCATGTTGTGTGTGGAGCCGGGTTCGTGCAGAGACCTTCCTTGGCAACTGCGGGAAGTTCGACTGCTGGAGGACTCCGGGAGGAGTTCGGCTGCTGGAGGAATCCGGGAAGAGTTCGGAAAGAATTTGCGATTGAAGTTCTCCTGCGACCATGAGTTACACCCGAGCACCAAACCGAATTTCGGCGGGAGCGAGCTTTACCCCCAACAATTACATTTTGAACCAACTTGCAATGCGATTTACCATGATCCAGAAGGTAGGGAATTCTGATGGATAACATTTAGAGACATTTGAGTTATTAGAGTTCTGGGGTTTGAGTTATTTGATACTCCAAATGGGAGGGGAATCTAAACAATGAGGAAGCCAGCCAAAGCTGGACTATTGTGGAAGCTTTTGGTCAATCAGAAACATGGAAAATAGGGAAGAGAACTTCAGTTCACTCTACCACCCCATACCTGGTGGTATGGTGCATACTGTACCATAGCGGTACTGTACTGGTATGCTGAACCGCCTTGTAGAATCTTGGAACTTCCTATAATGTCAAACAAAAAGTGACGTGACAAACTATGCAAGTCCTACGTAAAAATTAATGGTTGCATATACTTAATCCAAATAACTTATTTTTAATATATTATTGATTATTGGCTGCATGATTCTCTTTTTTCCCTTCACTCAAATTTTTATAACTATGTCAAATTCCACTAGCTACCATTCTATTCAAAATTAATTTATAATTGGATATATATTAGAATTTTAAAATATAATTTTCTAATCTCACCCCTATCAATTGGGTTCATTAATAGCCAGCAAATCACAAATGACAAATCTAAACCCATATTGAGCCAACTGCAAACCAGGTTATGTAGGTTGGGACACGCAAGAACCTGAAAGGAGCTCAAAGACTCAAAACCATCACCTTAATTCTAAAAAAAAATAAGTTACTTACATTATATGGCCAATAGAATCCTTAAACTCTTGTCTAAGCTCTTCTTCCTCTTCCCACTCTCTTTCCTGTTCGTTCCTCTTCCATAGCTGATCCTCCTTCCCTTGCCTTTATTTATAGGCAAGTACTGGGGCCCACTAGACAACTCACCTACTTATGTTGGTTGCCTAAGTAGGTTGGGCCTTTGGTCAAGTAAATGAGTCAGTTGGGGTAAGGAAGTCATGCAGGTGAGGACTTAAGGTGCATCTGGTATCTCTTAAAAATTGCTTTTGTGACTTTTAAAGCAAAAAAGAACTTCCTAGCAAAATAATTGTTTAGTAATATTGTCTGACAAGTGATTCTACCTGAAGAAAATGTGAATAGAGCACTCCTAGGAGAAGTTAGAAAACCAAGCTTCTAGTTTTTCTTTTTATAGAGAAGAAGCAACGCCGAACAGTACCTTAGCTCGTAAAAGTGCCAAAACAACTCTTATTCAACTCAAGTAAATGTCCTTGTTTTCATTTTATTTTCATGTCTATTTACATTTACCTAAGATGTCATATGTAAATAAGGAAGTATACCCACCTCACCTCCCCCCAAGTTCAATAAAATTACTCAAGCACTCAAATTCCTTAAGAATTAAAAGTTGGTTTCTCAGTTTTATCGCAAACTACATAGATTTTTAGCATTGGGTCAAAATGTTTACTTTGAAATGCTAGTCTATTTTCTAAATCTTAAGTTTTTATAAATTTTATTTTGACAGACATTGTTAAATCCAAAAGTCTTATAAGTTATTCTCCACGGCACAGCACATGTTTCAGTATTATTCAGCACTTAGCCTAGAGGGTTTATATTTCAATGTTACACACATTCGTACATATTTTTTAAAGTACAAGAGTGCTGTTACAATACCTATCACATCCTTTTCTATTGGTGAAGTAATAGGTTCTACAAATAATTTGCTGTTTCTGCCAGCAATATGTGCACCTATGGTTGATTTTGGTATAAACTGCTGTCTTATATGTATGTACTTGAAGCTCTATATGTAGTACTGGTCTTTGGGATCATATTTAATTCTGAATATATTCTTATTTATTATTTTTAATTTTGGTCACATTGTCATCTTATTTGACAATGAAGTGTGCATGATTGTACTCTTGATCACATCTTTTATATGACTCATCATTCGGTTGTGATTTCTCTTGCAGACTCTGAGTAATATTATTCCTAAATGGTTGAGACGAACCAAACCTCTTAGGAGGATAACCAAAAGTCTGGTTAACCATCTTGGATTGACACTAACAAGGGAAGACATACGATCAGTCGTTGATCTAATGGAACCTTATGGTCAGATAAGCAATGGGATTGAACTTTTGAGCCCCCCGCTTGATGTAAGCTACAATGCTAGACTATAAATGTGTATTTTCATTCGATGTATAAATTTTATTAGACTGTTAGTCTTTATATTTCGGTATTTACAATTCTATTTCAGATTATTACTTACCTTCTATTACATGTGATATTAAGTAGACCATACATGTCTGACTATAGCAATTTTTCCTATGCATGGCAGACTCTTCATTTCCTGCTTTGTTTTGGTTATTGGAGTCTTGGAGATGTGTTGTTAAATCACCACAAAACTTTACTTATTGCACTGTCCATTTACAGTCATCAAGTTATTAGCATGGTAGCTAACCATAAATGTTGATGTTTTATTTGGTGATATTAGATGAATTTTATTACAATATAAAATCACAAGGTGACAATTATCTAAGTATCCATCCCTGAATTGATATGCTTTTTTACGATCACAAGTTATTAGCATGGTAGCTAACCATAAATGTTGATGTTTTATTTGGTGATTAGATGAATTTTATTACAATATAAAATCACAAGGTGACAATTATCTAAGTATCCATCCCTGATTTGATATGCTTTCTTATGATCACATGGTCACACCATCTTAAAATTTATACGTCAAAGATAAGAATTCAACTCTGAAGAGCTACAATGCAAGTGACTTTTTTTAACCCATGCCACATTTTGTGCAAACCTATCTTGTACCCATATTTTATTGCTACTTGTTAGCCCTTATATCGAAGTATTTGTTTTTAATAGTAGTTTGGATTTGTTGTTTAGGTGAGCTTATCAGGTGCAGATATAACTAAGCATTAAATATAATAGTGAATTATTATGCATGTCTAGTGTTTGCAGAGCAATCAATAAATAAATACAAAAGTTGTTTTGTGAGCGTCATGCATAGTGATCTGTAATGGTCAACATGATGGAGTTCTACCATAAAATGGGTGAACGGTGAACCTCTTGATTTGTTTCTTTATATGGTCTGTTTTTATGGATTTTCTCTAATATGAAAGGACAAATTGGTTCGAATTTTAAATTTGCTGCAACTCGTTTAGCAACCAGTCTTGCATACAAATATTCATCCTGTCTAGACTTGGAGTAGTGCTAAGGCCATATCATGTTCGTTATGTGATGTCTCTTATAACTAAAGCTGAACCTAGGGGTTATGTTCGTTTGATTAATGGACATCATATAATGAAATAGAAAATGTACAAGCATTTGGAATCTGCTATTAGGTTAACAAAACTGAAAGTTTCTGTTTTATTTTTTATTTTTTTTAAATTTTTAATAGCTTGTTATATGTGGCTGTATGTTCATCATATAGCCCCACTATAATCCCTTTATTTGAGCAAACTATTCCATATTGAAGAGGCTGATACTGTTCTTAACTTGGCATCAAGGTTGGCTGTGCGGTACCAAGATCCATACCGGTCGACCGGCAGCACGGTTTGATACTCTCCTATGCCATTCCATGCCAGTCCCGAACCGACATAGTAGAGAGGGGGAGAGGGAGAAGGAAAGAGAGGAAAGAGAGGAGAGGGAGAGGGAGAGATGGCCTTTAGAGGCCGCTGAGGCTACCGGCACCGTTGCCGAGGTGGTGGATGTTTGGATTGATCAAAATAGGGGCTTTAGTCCCCTTTTTTTTTTTATTTTCACCCCAAAATCGCAAAAAAAAGAAGCTGATTTCACTTGAAAACAAAAATAAAAAAATGAAATAGGGGCTGAAGCCCCTATTTTGGTCGATTTGGATGTCTACCACCTCGACAGTGGTGGTGGTGGCCTCAGCGACCCTCTAGCACTCTTCGGAGGCTGTCTCTTTCTCTCCTCTCCTTCTCCCCTTCTCTCTCTTCCCTCCCTCTCTCTCTTCCTCTCTTTCCTTCTCTCTCCCCTTGTCCTTGTCGGTATCTCGTTTCAAAGGCTGGAACCGTCCTGCTCCGCTACTAGTAAAGTTTGGCACTCCCCTGAACTGGGCGGTTCGGGATGGTTCCGCCGATTGTTCTTGGCATAATGGATTCCATGCTAGAATAGCTGGAGAATGAACTCCTTTAGTAAGTTACAATCTTCAAGAAGATTTATCTAAGATCTAGCTATTTCAACTTCATGTATAACTCTAATTGCTTTCTTAACAAGTGGAAGTTATTGCAATCCACCAAAAAAAGGTACCTTGCTTCAAGTTTAGGCAAATTAGTTTCACTAAAGTAATCTCTAAACACTGTCTTGTACTTCAGAATTTCAAATTAAACTGTAATTTTAATCTGTCCACTAGGCGTCCACCGTGCAAGATCTTTGCATTGGACATAGGTCTGTCATTTTCTGCTCATTAACCTTATCGCTTAGTTAAGGTAACCAACAAACATTAGTCTTATTTATGCACTAATACAAGCAATGATTAAAATGCATGCCAAATGTATTTTATTTATATAATTTATGCCAGTTGGTTATCAGCACATCACAAGACTGTATACTTTAGTTTCATCTGAGTTGTCCATGTATCTGTCTTTTTATTAATATATAATTTGTGTGTTGGTTATCAGCACAACACAAGTGTATACTGTATACTTTTGTATCATCTGAATTGCCCCTATATTGTATGTTGCTTCTATTGATGTGTTTTAGATAATATTTACTTGTGTATGACATGAAGTGGTATTAGTTTGTGCCTTCCCTATTATCAATTTGTGTTGTTCATCGTGAACAACCTTGTTTGTTCTAAAAAATTTTGGCTCTTCCCCATGACTGAAATTATTTTTGGTCCTTTTTTCCCCTCATTCAGTGTTGGAAGTTTTGATGTATAGACTGAACTCACAACTAAGAAAATGCCATAATTTTACGCCAAATTAAACTTAGAAATCAATGTATCCCTTAATCATAAAGCTTTCAATATTGTTACCATACATGAGCTTCTCAGGGTAGCAGCAACATGCATATGACACCTACAATTTATTGATAATTTGTAGATAGTTACTTGTCCCCTTTAGTTTTTTATTATGAATATTGAGATTATGCAATGGCATAGGAATATCATTGCATGTGAAAATACTTAAGAACTTTTGCAATGCACATGTCAAAAAGAAGTACCTTACATATGTAGGACATCTTGTGATCCTAGATTTCTATAGGCTAGTTATAATTTAAAAAAAGTAGTTGAAATCGGCCTGTGTCTAAAGGAAATAGAACAAAGAAATGTATTGTAGCATTGCAGTTATGGATCATTTTACAGGATTGTGTATCATTTGATGTAAATCTGGTAGATTTACCATACCTGCTCTTGATCAGTGACTGACTTTAATTGTACTACAGGGTCACTTCAGATCTGACTGTACATCTGTCTCATTTATACTTGCAAGTGCCAAACTAGCATGACCTAAATGTTGGACTAGTTTAAGTTCTGACCACCCTCATATGGTCAATGTGACCGAGGAGTCCAACAAGAATTTATGAAACACAAAATACCTTCTTATATAACATAGATTACTTGTGTTTTAGGCTAAATCAGGTAGAATCGCAAATTTATTTCACATCCAAACTTGAGTTCCTAATTCTATGGACCATATACATTTCAACTCATTTTGTTTTGTTTGGAATCAAACAACATGAAATAACGTAAATCTAATTATACTGACAGCCTTTTTATTAGATCAAATGGTGTTTGCTTGAATTTCTTTTATCTGCATCGCAATTTTTAGTGTAACCAAAATAACATTATGGCTATGCCTCTAAATTCATCATGTTGTTTAATGCTCATATTTGTTTTCCCAGTACTTTTAAAGAACTTTAGCCATATCAGATGGGTGACTAACATTTATTTCTTGTCACTCCCATGTGTTTTTTAGTGTATTAATTTAATTAGTTTGTCATAAATATTTTTACAGTTCAGTTTGCATGCTTAAAGCTTCCCCCCTTTTTTTGTTGCATTTTTTTGGCAGTCATATTTCCCTATAATTTACTATTTCTCATCATGCAAGAAAACTCTTTTTATAAAAGCAAAATCAATTCTGAGATTATAATCTGGCATGTAGACCATGAAACCTTAGATTAACATCTCTTCCAGTAAACTTTCCTGATTCTGGTATGTATTAATAACCTTTGCCTGTAATTTACAGAATAGGTGGATCTCGTCATTTGTATTCTTGCGTTGTGTAGTAATGAGCATATTTATTTGGTCAAATGGAGAGAAACTATACTTTTTTCTTTTATTTTTTGTTTTTGTTGTGTGTTGGGATGGGGGATTTGTACGTTGGATTAAAGTTTTGTTCATAAATTAGGATGCTAACTATTTGATCTTTGATAGGAAACTATATATCAAGTATATACATGTCAGTGAACTACATTTCATAACTAGTTGCTTGGATCTACCTATGTACCTAGCCCGCTCAGTCACTGTGATATATATTAGGTTAAGCTGCTGTCGAAGTCTTTTGAGATATATATGTGCATATATGTATGTGTGTCTATATATTTATATGTCTATGTATATGTTTTTCCTAACTTTGTGCTTTTATGATTTTTTATATGATTGTTAGTGGACAAGGGAGACAAAATTTCCACATGCGGTCTGGGCTGCTGGTCGTGCTCTTGTTGCGCTTCTTCTGCCAAATTTTGATGTTGTTGATAACATATGGCTAGAACCAGCTGCTTGGGAGGTTTGTCTTGGTTTATACCTCTCTGACAAGGTTCAACCTTTTGGTATTGTTCATTTAAGCAGTGATCTTAGCAAGAGTTGAGTGTTCATAGCAAGGAAATATGTAGCATCAAAACACAAATTTTGGTCCTGTAAATAGTTTAATGTACTTACACTAAAGAAAAATTTAAACCTTCAAACATAAAAGTTTTGATCGAACCTTGTCAACAAGTTTGGCATATAACAACATATATATAAGTTATGATTTCAGTTAATTGTCTCAATTTTGTACAAATTGTTGATAATTTATTCACTGAATGTATATAATTATCTTGTGAAGCAGGCTAAGGTTAATTAATTCTTTGACAGCAAGAAATTGGTTGTATATACTATAGAAAGGCAAGTTGGAGTACTATGTAGCTATGTGATTTATTTCTTGTCATCATTTTAGCATTTCTGTGCGTGTTCTGTACTTTTATTGCATAGACAGAATTTAGTGTTATTAATCCACTAGACATTTATATGAAGGCTAAAATATTGAATGATTTTTGTCTAACATTAATATCTGCTAAATGTATTTGATCTAATTCTCTGTATAACGATTTATTTTTCAAACTAATTCTTACAAAAGGGCCAAGTGAGGATTCTCCTATTCCCCCTGTGCTGCTAGAAGAAGCTGATTGATGACAGCTTTAACCTTCTTGCAGTTATGTGGGATAAGCCAGAGTTCTTGATACTTATTTAAGCACAACTAATGTTACCTAATCAAATTTCAAAATCATTCAACTGGTGATCTATCCAGGAGGTCATCTTTTCCTTGAGTATTTTTTGAATTTGTTACAGCGGCTTTGGTCATATTGTGTAATGTCTATTATGCCATTCACAACATTGAATAATTCTTAATTTAGACATTTAAATTTAAGCCAAATGTCAAGCATGTTTGCATTTGTGGGTAGTCAGAAATGTATTTATTTCATTTATGAAGCATATTCCAATCATTTAGATCAGACTCACTCTTCATCTGCATAGAAATTTAGCATGTCTTATATATTAAACAAATTATTAGTGCATGTACAAAGCTACTCTTTGTTTTGGTATCATTTCTGTAGTTGTGCATATGCAACCCTGGCTTCAAGTACTGGTATACGCCAATCCTTGCTTGTTAGCATGTAGCTTGTCAGGCTGATATTGGCATCTGGCAGTAGGTTAGTGTCAGATATCTAGTGTGCTGGCCCATATCAACCCAAGCCAGTTGAGCACCGTTGATGTGACTTGGTAATGCTTGTTATGAAGCCATAATTCCTTTATTTGTTTATTGTATTTATTGTTTTATCATGCTACAACATGGCAAGGCATATATTGTTCTGATATATCATGTACCCCATGCCAGCTGCACTTGAATTCTAGCTTCCAAGTTCCTGCTATTTTGTTTGAAATTATCTACTTCTATCATGAAATGTTTGTCAGATGGAAATAATGATGACTTTTATCCTTTCTTTTTTTAGGGAATTGGATGTACAAAGATTACAAAGGCAAAAAACGAAGGCTCTGCAAATGGAAATTTGGAATCAAGGTCATACCTTGAAAAGAAGCTCATCTTTTGCTTTGGTTCATATATTGCATCTCAAATGCTTCTTCCTTTTGGGGAAGAAAACTTCTTGTCCTCATCTGAGCTCAAGCAAGCACAAGAGGTATGCTACATTTTGCTACTTTTGGTTGCAAAAGCTGGTCCTAAAATTATTTTGGTCCCTTTCTGAACAAATTTTCTCGGACTTATGGTCTTTTTTTCCTCTATTATCTGATTGTTATCTACAGATAGCTACTCGGATGGTGATTCAATATGGATGGGGTCCTGATGACAGTCCTGCCATTTACATTAGTAGCAAAGCAGTATTTACCAATTCCCAAATGCCCAAGTTCCATCTATATAGATGCATGAAAACACATTCAGCACTGCTTTTTTTTTTCTTCTCCAATATTGTCATGGATCAGCATGCTTTATGTTTCATATATAATTTTGCTATGGAATATAGGATGTGTAGTATAATGTGCTGGTGGCGTGCCAGCCTGTTAGTGGTACAGTTCTTATGGTTTCATGTCATTCCATTGCTAGTGCTTGCCACGGATCATGCCAATGATTGGCATAGAGCAGGTATTGTGCTAGTTGTCAAGTGCTGTTAAGGTAAGCGGCGTATTATTTATCATTCCTGCCAACTGACAGGTAAATCCATGCATGAAACTTCACTATTCATGTGAAGATGACAAAATATGTAAAGCATGGAGTGTTGAAGGTTTTTTCAAAGCTATTTCATTTATGGTATTTGTCAACTTTTCATGTTGTGTGTTGAAGTATCATTTTCTGGCTTTGTTACTTTTATCCTCGGCCAAATATGTTGCAACAAATCAAAAACTGCTTAGCTCACACTTCATACTGAATCATCCATATTGGTACATTAAATGCTTGGCTCAGGCAAAAATTGACCAAATAGCACCTGAATTGGCTTGACTTGAGTGGTTTAGGAGTCGATCGAGGTTGATTCGCTAGAATAAGCCTCAAACTAAGCAGTATAACTAGGTATCTCTTGCATGTCTTAAATGATCTGTCCTTTCTTTCCACCATTTAATAGTGGAAATGAGAACATGGAGAAATGGCAATGTGGTGCTCATATTTGCATTGGATTTCCTTCATATTAGCAAATTTTCAATTTAAAAATCACTTCTAGCTAGGTAACAGTGCCTCTACACGTTTTTTCAAAGATTTCTTAAAAAATCTGAACCTTTGTAATTTACTTTAAAACTTTAAACTAATGGTAACTCTTTAAAATTGAGTTCAGAAGTCAGAACATTTTTAATCATCAGATTCATGCTCTTTAGGGGTTTTAGGTGGATCCCCAAAGCATATACCAAAAAATCGTGTAAAGTCAACAGTAAGTCTAAGCAAACAGTGTTTGTTTTAGTTGCTTTTTGGATATATTGTTGAGAAGGGTCTTATTTATAACCTACCAGAATTATTTTGCATCTTTCTTGAATTTCTTCTCGTAATCTTGATGATACTAAGTAATGAATTTTTGGGAAAAATCCATATCATGTTGGCACTAATTATGTACGTGCTATCAAAATTTGGACAATAATGGTTGCAATTTGGGCCTGCTTGTGTTCCACCTAGGCTTAGGCCCAACATCATTCTAAGTAAATCAACCCAAGATACCTCTGCTTGGGTTGATTTTTTTTCTATGTTATGCATGTCGGGTCAAAGCCTTAAGTGAAATTAATTTCCATGATTATTTTGAATTTTTGAAATTATTTTGAAACAATTTCCAAAAAATTGTATATATGGTGTTAGATAAATATACACTGTTTTCTAAGATACGTAGTATTCTTTTCATAAAATTATTTTTAGTTAATGTTAATTTTTAACTAACAAATCACCAATAAAAGGAAGATAAATTGATGCACTCATGCACATAATGTGAATGCACTAATGGAGCGTGCAATAAACTTGTACCTCAATCCAAGGTATAAAATGTTTTTTTAATAAAATTGATGACAATATATGGATAAATAAGTGCCTAGCATCAATCATAGCATGTTAATGGTCACATTATAGACTAGTTCAATGATTTCTAGGGACCTTATTGCATTTATTTGCTAATTCTAACATTGGTTTTAAATTTATTCTAGATTCCAAGTTTTGTTTAACTTATTGATAAATATGAATGTCGCTAACCATGGTATGCCATACTGACTTGTACTGACTGTACCATATTGTATTGGTAAGATATCGATATAGTATCAAGATTTGGTTTGTCTATGAGTAGAACCAGTGCATATTAAGCGGAACAATATTGGAGTGCATACCATACCATACTAATTGTACCACCTAGTTTCGAGTGGTACTATGATAAAAAGTGAGAATAGGGCTGTCTTGATACGGGGTGCATACCATTCTGATTATATTGTACCAAACTGATAACACACTAGTATGGTACTCGGTACCAAGACTGCGGACCTTATCCTAACCTCAGCACTCATAGAAAACCACAACTCGAGCACCAAAGTCAATACTCCCACCTTATTGCTTGCAAAACGTGGTATTATGATAAGGAAACATGATAAGAAGTCCAAAACTAGATTTTGGAGCTAATATGATGTTGTACCAAAAAATTTTGGGGCATATCTATGCTCACCAATTGATAGCCTTTGTTGGCATGATACTCGAGATGGTGCATGCTATATGCCCTACCATGGGTGATGGGTTGGTATGGATTTAATCCTCACTATTTCGAACCTTGCATAAAATCCATCATTGATGAGGGGGAACATGAAGTAGGAGAATATCCGGGTTGAAAGAGACTACAGGTGTTTTATAGGGGTGTTTTTGTTTAGAGTTTGTTGAGAAAAGTAGCTGCAAATATAATTTAGTGTGCATGTCCACTCTCAATTTACCTCTACAAATATGGCCGCTTCCTAATGTTGGGGTTTTTATTGGTACATGATTCAAGATCGACCAATTAACTGTTACTTTTGTAGAAAGATGAATAAGGTTTGACAACCCAATAAGAAAATAAATCATAGAATGTATTGGATAAGCTAGTCATGCATCAATCATGGTTCATCGTATCGACTTGTATCACTTGGTACTGGGTGTATCCTACTATACAAGTATGGTACTAGTATTGCACAGTTCAATAGAGTATAGGGGCCAATCCGATATATAGTAGGTGGAAACAACCAATTTTGTCTAGTTTCATTTTGTACTGACCTGTATCGCCTATCTCGTGTGTTACCATGGCCGGGCATGTGAAAAGGGTCTCTTGGAAGGTTTGTTGTATCAGTGTGCAGCCCAAATCGGGCTTATTGTATCATACCAGTACAAAATCGAGGCTCGATATGTGGGACATACTGAGCCTCAGTGCACTGAACTGACCTTGTACTGGGCATATCGACACCGTACTACAATGGTACTGGTATGGGATTCTATATCGGGATGGCAAACCTTGGTCTTATGACCTTGTGTCAGTATAGGGGCATACCTTGCAACACTGGTAACGTATCAATATGATTATTGTTGCCCTTACAATGAACCTTGGTATCAAGTAAGAATTTTATATGACTACTTATTAAGATGCCCCATTTTACACTTATCTAAAGTTCCTTTTCACATGTTTGGTTCTATTATTGTGATTGATTTTATGATGTTCCCCAAGCTTCTAACTAATTCTCAATGATGGTAGATCTGATGGAGTGCTTCATTTTTACTTATGTTAATCCCTATCCATGTATTTGATGACCTATTTTTGGTTTTCTTTCTTTTCTTTCCTTAAACCAACTTTTCACAAAGAAGGATACATCTTAATCAGCTCTTGAATTTCAGCATTGCCTTTAGCATTCAATGATCCTTGTTTTTGGATTTCATTTTGTAACATTTTTGTTTTGTTCAACTAATTATCCATCGCAAAAAAAGTCTTTTTCTTTTCAATGAAATACATGTGACAAGACCATTATATCTTATTTAGAGCTAGGATCGTCGACTTGGAACCGAATCTCGTATCGGCCGACTGGCAGTATGAGTCTGTGTGCCCCTGTACCGGACCGTATTGGGCTCGAATTGACATTAAAACTAGGGATGAACTGGAGAGAAAAAGAGAGAGAAATAAAGAGGGGGGAGGGAGGAAGAGGAAGGCCGATGGAGACACCGGTGGTGGCCACCGAAGGGCTGCCAAGACCTATCGGGCTCTGCGGTCCTCCGCGAGAGAAAGAGTAGAGAGAGAAAGAGAGAGAGGGGAACGGAGAGAAGATGAGGGAGGAGAATGTAGCTGGGAGGTTGCTGGCTGCCAGATGGCCCAAAATAGCCTGCGGCCGCCGCTGGTTCAAAATAGGGGCAAAGCCCTTGTTTCGTCATATTGTTTATGAACATGATACACAGTGAAGTCAGCCTTTCCCTTTCCTTCCCTCTCTCTCTCTCTCTCTCTCTCTCTCTCTTTCTTCCTCTATTTTCTTCTCCCTCTGTTTTCGCTGGCATTCCGAATTGAACATCCGAACTGCACCGGTAAGCTATCGGTATAGTTTGGCACGCCCCAAACCACCCGGTTGGGGATGCTTCGGTGAACCATGATTCAGAGCCTCATCATTCTTCCTTACTCCTCATACTTCTCTATTATTGGACATTTCGACGTAGTTGTAAGGAAATCTTAGATTTGTTGGAAGTTTTAGAAAACCTTGATAAAGATTAATTAGGAAGGTAGAAAAAAAGATTAATTAAGAAAATGTTTCTTTTAGTTATCAGAGATTCAGCAACCTTCATTATAGTTGCATTCGATGTGCTAAAATCTGACGGTTGAGTGGTGTGTGCTACAATAGTTCCATTTACAGTGAAATATTTAATTTATCATTTTTGCTGGAGGGTTACTTATAACTATGCTATGTTTAGAATTCTCAAAAATATTTGAAATTGTTAAAAACACTGAACTCTAACAACAATGTATAGCATGATAGTTTCTTCCATCTCTAAGTACATGACTTTATAGTTAACATCCTTCTGCATGCTCATCCAAGTTCCAACTCTAAGTTCTTTTATTCCTTCCATTCCCTATTTTTTCACCTTTGCAAAATCTTGTTTGCTTTACATTTCCCCTGATCTGTACAGTACTGTGGCCTTTCATTGTTATTTTGTTTGTGTAGTCCTTTTGCCTGGAGTTATTTAATTGGCACTCTTCTCTTATTTCTCTGGATGCCACTTTGCTAGCTTGTGTATTCTGCTGTAAGATCATCATGATATTTGTACTTCTGTGCATGTTAGCCTCCTTTAATTCCTTGTTGCTGGTTTGGGCATGGATGAGCAAACTGTCTAAACCATCCATTTTTCTGATTTAGAATTAGCAAAGCTTCATTAAATTGTTCTACTGCAATAGAAGTAAAACTAGACCCTGATAGTTCAAAATTGAAAATTGTCTTCAATTCATATCTTTCTATTAAAACTTGAAAGTTATTTTTGAGATTGATTAACTAATGTGCTTGTGAATTTGCATAAACTACCAACTAAATATCAATTTGCAAGAAAATTCAGATTATTATTATTTTCTGAAGAACAATACACATTTAGGGGTCCCTGGAGATTTTTTCCCTTGGGGCTCAGTATGAGGCAAGCAATACACATTACTAACCTGCCCAATACATTTTTATTGAATATTTGATGCACATTTTGACTATCTGATAACCATTTGTTTAGACTATCGCCTGTCTTGCACTTAGACCTGGGGATAATTTTTGTTGGGGATATCTAATTGTCTTCATTTGCAAAAAAGAGAAAAAAACTAGCCTTTTCTTGCACAATTGATAACTAAGTGTATTTTCATGCAAAATCCTTCATTGCACTTCTTGGAAACTGCTCTTAGAAGAATGCCGAGCAAGCACGGAAATGAAAAGATCCAAAAAATAAAAAAAGTTGTATTTATGCTTGTCTCATTTAAAAATAGTGGAATAGACAAAGTGTGTGTGTAGTGAGTGGGGGGAGAGAAAGTAGTTGCCAGGGGCTCCAACCTCTAGTTACTCATTCTCTTCCACCCAAACTGCTCATTTCTCCATAGCTTCATTGCACCACCTGAGAGATAAAAGTCTAGCCTTTTCTTGCACAATTGATAATTAGGTGTTTTTTTTATTTATGCAAAATCCTTAATTGCATTAGTGTGATCCTTGAAACATCAATTCATGAGCTTGATTGTCAATTGTTATGTAACTTTAACTGACTGCTCAAATTCACCTAAATTACTATTCATGGCTTCCTGCTGGAGTTGGATCTTGATCTATTCGAGGTTAATATATATCTTTTTTTTCTGTTGGATATTGACCAGAATATTAATTTAGGCTCCTCAAGTTCACCCAAATTAGTACCTGCAGCTTTCTTTGTAGAATTAAAGCTTGATTTGCTGGAAGTTCACTGTTAATTTATTCGATCAGATCGACTTGAATATTGATTTGTTGGATTGGATCTTGAGTTGCAAGTCTATGTTTTTTATTTTTTGGTCTTCTTTTATTATTGGTGAACTATGTGGAATTATAAATGCTCATCCTTGCAGCCTTTCTTATCAGTATTGATCTGTTATTTGATTAGGTTGGGACTTTGAGTATGGGTAACAACCATGAGTTTGAGATGGCAGCTAAAGTTGAAAAGGTATGGATCCAATTACTTCATGTGGATTCAGTGTATTAGCTCTGTGGAGTCAGACCCTCTGTATTTCCTGTGCATATAAATATGGAACTGATAACGCTATCTGAAAACTTTTATGTTGTGATGATTTATATTGTCAATCCATTTGAGTGCTTTGTTTCCCAGATGTACAACTTGGCATATGACAAGGCTAGGGATATGCTTCAAAAAAATCGCCAAGTGCTTGAGAAAATTGTGGAGCAGTTGCTTGAGTTTGAAAATCTGACGCAAAAGGTGGGTGCTTCCATTAGGTATTTATTGCATAAAATATACTTTTCAATCCAGGTGTTGAAAGTAATGAAATTTGGCATAGTCTGAATATCGAAACCGAAAACTAGAATTTGGTTTAGTGTCCACCAGGTTGACCATGCAGTCAAAGATACATGTCTTTATCAGTTCAAAAGAATCTGTATGTGAAAATTGAATACATAAAATTGCTTGTGTGATAATGAACTTACAACAAACTTCATAAAACAATTATGGTGAAGGCAACAGAAAATATTTTTTAGGGATATTTTAACTATTTTTAGCATCCGATGAAGGGCCTCAACATTTTCTAACTTTCAACTGTTATCTTAGCATGGCAGCACCATGTCAGCAATCATTGTTATTTAGATTCATAATGACATGACATTGAACTTTATATTTTGTGTAATGTTACCCTTCAGTATCTTTTATTTTTGTTTATAGGTAAGTTTTATTATTTTTCATCTAAGAACTATTAAATAACAATAATTGGTCAATCAGTTTACTGGTTATACATTTAACTTGATAGATTTTAGAACCTTTGGTAATTATTCGTGTACCTGAATATTTACCAGGTAGGATGTTATTGCAATAATCATTCATGTATTTAAATTATATAAACTTCATAATCTTTATAATCAGTAGGCATTTATATTCATTTTCTTTTTCCTCCAGGAGTTGTTAAATATTCTTGAGGACTATGGAGGAACTCGAGAGCAAGAACCATTCTTTCTATCAAAACATTGTTATAAGGAGGTATTTTCTTTTATTTCTTTTGAACATCTTGTGCTGACTTAATTGTGGATTGCTTGATGACATATTATAAACAACAAATCTGATGATATATTATAAACAACAAATCTGCATGCAATTCCACCAATATATGAAAAGATTTTGATGTGTCATGTATTTCCCTTTCTTCTTCTGCATGGTGTGGTATGATCTTACATATTTTTCAAATATGTGAGGTCGGAACCTTATTAAAGGAGAAAAAAATATGTACCACTTAAGATTGTGTTCTTTATCCAAAACCATCTCTTTCACCATTTACTAAATATTCATGATAGGCTATGTCCTTACTGGGACTATTTGCTGTTAAACTATTAACTTTCTAAAGTGAAAAAGGATAGGTATTGGACATGGACTTCTATATTTGATGGCCTATCTTATAGCAGGATTTATTAGTTAGCAGTTTAAAAATTGGTGTTTCTTTAAGGAAGCATTATCACATTTTTGAGACCACAAAGACCAATTTTGCCCTTTATTAGCTCCAGTCCATATTTTTGTTATGGACACTTGTGGATGGAGTAGCATTCAGAGGCATGCATCATAAACCTTACCTGATCCCTCATGAACCTTCAGATTCTATGGTCCTTTAAATTAACAAATCTGGAATTAAGACCTGCAGCCGGCCGAGAAGTTATACACCCTTCATGTTCTATTTGGACTTTAATCTTGTCAAAGGTCAATCCTTCTGGTAAGATTTGATCTAGTTCATCAGATTCCTACTCGTAGAGGTGTAAATGAACTAAGCTCGAGAAAGCCATGCATAGATCAAGTTCAGCTTGTTTCACGATCAATTCAAGCTCAAGCCAGCTCATTCAATTTTGAGCTGAAGTCAAGCATCTTATAGATAGATCAGTTGAGAGATCTGGTGCGAGATATTTCAAGGCTTCCGTTTATATCCTTCGATATAATTATTCTAGCTTATATTAACCTTATAATTGAAAATGTTCTATTCTACATAAATAATGTTAAATTATAACAAATAAAATATAAGAAGTCTTTATATAGAACATAATAGTGTATTATTTATAAATTTTTTATGTTCATATTTTGAGTTTTATTCATAGGAGCTCGAGTGAGCTAGACATAACTAATGCTCAGCTCATTTGCTAGGTGACTGAGCCAATCTCAAGCCAAAATTAGCTAGCTTGTGAACATTTCACTCATTGTACAATCCTACCTATTGAAGATGACCATATAATCTTGGAAGTATTTACCTCATCGATGTGAATAAACTAGTTCATGGAATGTTTTAAGTTTTAGCCGAAACGGGTTAATTGATCTAGTTTGATCGAAACCGATTGGTTTTGTGGAGGCTGAACCAAAATTGTACCCAGTTTCAGTTTCAGCCTAGTTTTGGTGGTTTCGGCCGGTTTCAACTAAAGCTAATTGAAATCAACCATGGATGTCTTTTTATATTTTATTTTGATGTTCACTATAATTTTGGGGTTGTCTATTTATTAATTTATGTAGATAAGCTATATATTCTCAATTTTTAAAATTTTCTCTTTTTTTTTTGAATTAAAAGAGTGAAAGGATAATGAACATAATATTTGACGAGTTGAGGACCCCAAAAAGTCTCAGTTGATAGCACTAATTATAAGATATTTTGATGAAAATTAGGGATTATGCACGTATTCCAGAAGAAAGCATTGCTAAACCCTAACCCTAATTTATTTTTTGTAGGTTTAATTTTATAAATTTATTTAAATTATTTTATTTTATTGGGACTTTTAATTTTGTTAGGACTCAGTAAGTGAAGTTCTGTTAAGTTACGAGTCAGTAATTTGACTGCTATTAGGTTGCAAGTTGTGTCTGTATTTAAAGACTCCACCTATATGGAGAATCTTAGATTTGAATGATTGATTAATTGAATTCCTGAAATTCTAGGTTTTGAATCTTTGTTTTTCTTTTTAATTTTTTCTTTCTTTCTTTGTTTTCTTTTGGTTTTACATCAATTTGGGTTATTTTATTTTATTAGAACTTCTAATTTTATTAGGATTCAGTAAGTGGAGTTCTGTTAGGTTATGAGTCAGCATTTGACCTCTATTAGGTTGCAAGTTGTGTCTCTATTTAAAGGCTCCATTTGTATGGAGAACTTTAGACTTGAATGATTGATTAATTGAATCCTTGAAATTTCAGGACTTTGAATCTTTGTTTTTCTTTTCAATTTTCTTTCTTCTTTCCTTGTTTTCTTTTAGTTTTACATCAATTTGGGTTATTTTATTTTATTGGGACTTTTAATTTTATTATGACTTAGTAAGTGGAGTTCTATTACGTTATGAGCTAATAATTTGACTTCTATTAGGTTGCAAGTTGTATTTTTATTTAAAGGCTTCATTTGTATGGAGAACCTTAGACTTGAATGATTGATTAATTGAATCCCTGAAATTGTAGGCTTTGAATCTTTGTTTTTCTTTTCAATTTTCTTTCTTCTTTCTTTGTTTTCTTTTAGTTTTACATCACATTTCATACCAATAATACATTCTTTATATAAAAAATATGACATTCTAGATGAGTTGAGGACCCCAAAAAGGCTCAGTTAATAGCACTAATTATAAGACATTTCATACCAATAATACATTCTTTATATAAAAAATATGACATTTAGATGATGTGTATTTGATTAAATACAACCTCTTAATCTTAGAAATGTTTGAAGAAATGCCCAAATTTGATATGTTTGTGGGTTCGAATAAAAAAGTGAAGGAAAAGACATGAGTGCATTAGCCACTGAAAAGCTTTGTAGTTGTTTAATATAATGATTTTTCAAACAATTGTCGTCCAAGAAGTTATTTATACTTGAATTTCACTTATATTCAAACTTGGAATGAAACTTCTGGTATCACAAAAGCTACTGAAATCGGAGCTTCATGGAATTGGCTAAAATTGAAATCTGAAACTAAGTATTTAGACCTTACTTCATAGGCTGCATCTTACTTTTAGAGCAAGTCTTGTAGACAATATGGCCATGTTTGGTTGTTAGGAAAGAAAATCAGTGCTTATCCAATTCACAATGTAATGACCTGCCCAAAAAGATGGCAAAAGCCCAACTCTCCAGCATGAATCTCAAAGCAAGGATGGAAAAGGGAAAAAAAACATGTTTTGGGCATGTGGGGCGGAACTCCCACCTCTCTCCGGATTCTGACAAAAGGAGGGATCTACAACTCCGATTTTCCTTGATAAACCATAGATTTTGGCTACAAAAATCAGTCTTCAGCCCCTATCTAGCATCCCATACTCGAGTTCCATCATAATGGAGTCCTCTTCTGATTCTGACGAAAGTAGGGATCTAGAACTCCGATTTTCCTCAATAAACCATAGATTTTGGCAAAAAAAATCAGTCTTCACCCAATATTTTGCATCCGATACTTGAGTTCCATCGATTCCCGCCCTTAGAGCCATTGATCTTAAGCCTTTCTATGAGGATTTCATGGGATTCCACAGTCGGATTTGGCTGCAAGACCTTGCTGGAGTCGAGGTTACAACCTTAGCTCTTCCTCTCCTCCTTTTTGGTACGTGGGCCATCACCATCATCAGATTTAAGTCGGTGAGCTGCCAGATTTCATGAGACAGTGCCTCCCCTATTTTTGTTCTTTCCTTCTTTCCATCCGGTCGACCATTATCACCACAGGTTGTTGCTACAGCTGTCATCATCGAGGGGTCAATATTGTGGGTCAGTGCCGCCAGTTGCTGCTATGGAGTGGCTGGCCTAGAAATCTCCTTCCTTTCCCTTGTTTTTCCATGAAGAGGAAGAATAAAAAGAGACAGAGAGGGAAGAAAAGATATTTTGATTCTCTCATTTCTCTTTCTATCTTTCTCTCTCATCTATACTCTTTATCTCTCTATAGTTTAATGGAACCAGTGGTGGGTCCAGAATGCCTTGTGGATTTGGGCTGACCCTAGGAGGGGTCCCACCCTCTCAGACTAACATTGTGCAATTATCTATCCTAATCTTATTTTTCACTAGGGATCTTTGATGTTATGATTTATTAGATGGTAAGGCCTATCTCCGTAGGTGAGCAATTATCTGGGCAAGATGGTGTCGAACCGAACACTACCCTAGGTTTGTAGATTGAGGAGTGGGTTAGTGCTTACCATACTCAAGTCAGTCTTCAATAGAGGTAAGTCTTCAATACGATTAACTACATATTTATGAAAAATTATATATAAAGGTGTATATTTTGTCTATCAGTTCATAACTACATATATTATGTATTGTTGAATTAATGTTGCTTGAATTATGATTAATTGGTGCTTAATGATTGCCGAGTAAGAAAAATATGACTTGACTTAATTGATGGGGCATGGGCGGAATATAGATTAGTCGATCATGCAAGAAACATGGCATGTATGCTAGGTCAGCTTTGGGCTGGGGTGCGGCATTGTATTTAGCCTACCATGGGCTGGTACATGACAGTGACTAATCTAATACCAAAAATTAGATCATGAGTTTAATAATATGGATAGGGCATGGGCAATATTTGGACCGATTGGGCATGCAAGAAATGTGGTGTGCGTGCTTAGTCAGCCTTGGGTTAGGTGCATTATTTTGTTTGGCCTATCGCGGATTGGAGCATAATTGTAATTAGTCCAATACCAGAAAAGCAAATATAATTTTGTATAATTATAAGAGTGGGAAAAGGGAGAGCATGTGGACTAGTTGGCCATGTATGAAATGTGGCTTATTAGCCGCAGCTTAAGATATGATTTATGATTACTGGCCACATGATGTGTGTTTGGCTTGCCATGGGCTGGAGCATGCTTGTGACTAGTTCAGTGCTAAAATCAAATCAAGATGATGAACCATGTCTGATTGAAGGATATCTGGACTAGCTGGTATGTGTGAAAAATGATATTTGTGATGTTAGCAGTGGGCTGAGATATAGTTGTCGGCCGCAGATGGAAACGTAGTGTATGTTTGGCCAGCCACAGACTGGAGCATGGACAGGTCCAGTCCAGTGCTGGATGATAATATTGTGAGGATCAGAGCTGTGTTAATCAATTAACGACAAGTAATCTTACTGAAATACTGTTGAGTAGAATTGCTAATTGGTGATATATGATGTGCTTGATAGAACTGTGATGATATTATTCAGTTATGAATTTTATTATTTTCCTATCAGTTATAGATATTTGGTAAAAGATGTTTCATATTCATGATGGTGTGAGTGTGAAGGATTCTCACTGGGCTGTAAAGCTGACGACCCTCCTTTCCTTTTTTTTTTCAGAGTTCTAGGATATGGTTTTGCATAGGTTTGACCTAGAGTTCGAGTGATGGAGTCATCTTTAAGGCCTTGAATGATATGTAGGGTTTCAGCTTAGGGTTCATGCGGCTGTGTCACATGGATGACGAGGATGTTGGGTTCAGAGTGTGATATACAGGATATCCATTACTTGGGATGATTGGGAATACTTGATTTTGATTTGTGTCTGGATATATCCATGTAGTTGAGTGAACAAAACAAATTTGCAAACCTTGTAGCATACTCCTATTTGCATAAGTATTTGTATGATCTTAGAAATGTGGTATAAATATAAATAATACAGTAATTATTATCTTGTAATTTATTTTATAATACTAAAAAGTCATAACGTATTAAAATTATAATGCTTTTGATATTATGTTACAATATTATGATAGTTATTTTATACTTTTCTTTTTGAAATTTACTATATGACATTATATTATAATAATAAAATCATGCGTTATTATATTATAATATATAATCTCTTGTATAAAATTGACTGATTATAGAATATTACAATTTTTAGTAATATAATTAATAGCATTTCTTATTGTTTTTGTAGTTCCTAGTATTTAATATATTAGTGGTGACCTTTGCTGGGCCTTGTTGAGGAGGGAAATTGGTCCAAGTTGGGGGGATTCCTACCAGCCAACAGTTATCTACTAGGTGCAAGCCAGTTAGAGCCTGTGGACTGTCTGGCTGTCTGCATATCTGTTGTAGCTACTCATCAGCGAACCTAGCTTCAAAAGAAGTTACTTAGCTACTTTGCTTTATTGCTCAACTTTCCTAGGCCAAGCTCACCCATTGCCTGCGACTGATTATATAATATTCCTAATTTACATAGTAGTATAAAACAATATTAACAGGGCCACTACTCAATTATAGTTCCAGATCTGGGGTCTTGGGTGTGGCGAACTTGGAAGATGGAACAGATCTAACCTTTGGCATTTCTTTAAAACAGTGGCTACCTTGAACTTGAACCCACACCATTGCGCTTGTCTGCCTCAGCTTTTTACAATTGCATCAAGGCCCCAAGTAGAAAACAATATTAATGATATATGATAAGTATGCAATATACATTAAACAATACATCGTATAAAATGTATTACAATTAACATATTTCTCTTTTTCATAAATATAATTTAATAATAAAATATTAGTTGATGATTGAAGAATTATATGTTATACTAATTTTAAAGTATTTGGACATATTTATATTGATCGTAAGATTTTACTAATAATATATTACTGTTTAATTTATTAAACATCTATTATAATAGTTAGTATATCAATATTGAAATATATAAAGTGATGTAAGTTCATTGAATTATATATTATATTATAATAAGTAATTGATATTTATTGTATTAGTATTTTATAATGCTACTGTTTACATAGTAATATATTGTATCAAATTATGTCTAAGTGCATGATGTATAGTTATAATATATTTCTAATATATAATTTATATTCTATTATAATATATAATTTATATTCCTAAATACAAAGAAATTCTTTTAGAATTACTCATGCATATATCCAACACAAGGAAAAAAAATCAGCATACCCAAGGCCTCCTGTAGGATGGCTTTACCCCCTTTTATGGTAATCCGATGCCCACTGAAATCAATAATTCATATGTCCATATGAGTTACCAAACATGGAATGGACTGGAATGGGAACTGATACCTATTCGCTCGCCACATTTTAGCATTTCAAAAATGGCTTCTATGAACTTCTTTAGTTATTGTCATAACTAATAATAACAAAGTGCCAAACACTCAACATGGAAGGATTTTAAACGCAATTTTGCTTTTGAGAGTTTTATTTTTACATTCATCTTAGGATGTATGTTTTTCATCAGCTTCCTTCACCCATGATGTTGTGCCTAATGCTTTTCTGGTTTTCATCGTTTTCTTTTAAGTGATCATTCAAACTTGGTAATTATTCATGGAATGGATTACCTTTTGGTTTGTCCTTGATAAATGAATATTGTATATTTGATCTCATCTTGCTGTTGTAATTATCTTTTAAATAACAAGTCTCTAATGGAATCTCTGCTTCTATAGTGTTTCGGCATTGGTAAAGTTGACTGTTGCATTTGGTACCTCTGAAATATGCCCATATAGATCTAGCATTTGAGCAAGCACATATTAATTCTTATATTTGAAATAACCAGAATGTACCATGGTCGGGTGTTCCTTCATAGATTTATCTCAGATGTCGGTTATGAGATTGGAAATTATTTATTGTTTCCCTGTGGTTATTTGGGGCCTCATATGATAAGGTACCTGGAATGTACTCAACATCCTAGTAATCTGAAAGGGAGATTGTATATCCCAAACATTTCTGATGCGACATGGGGCCATAAGGAAATTCCTGATTAGATGGGAAGGGTTGTTTTGAACTCCAAATCAGATGGAGGGTTCATCCTTCATATATCTACCAGGGCTTCTATTTTGTTGTTGCATATTTTTTGAGTCTATTATTGTATCTTTTATGTTTACCAGAAGAGAAGGACTTCTATTTAATTTATGATGCATCGCATCATGTCTTTTCTGCAGCTCATATCTGGCAGCTCCGTGTATGGTGATGGGAATTCACAAGTACTGGATCTATTAGGTACCTCAACGTAAGGCATGATGGCCAAGGTTTTGTAGATACAACTCAAATATTTTATGTCAGTTTTCACCGAGTGCAGATGTATGGTTATCGGGGAATTGATTTGTATTGTTTGTTGAATATTCTCATTACCAATATTGGATGATGTATGATGTAATTCTTTTGAATTTCTTGCACGGTGAAAAGGAAGGTAAAGCTCAATAGTTTGAATTCCAAGATTTTTTTTTGCATGACAGCATGCAATTGGTGCATAGCATGGACGCTTTGACGTGGACTTGTGACCGATTTGAATCTGCTGCCTATTTATCCGCATTTAGAAACGGTTAATGTGGAGATGCTACATATGGATCAAAGCCCACCCACACATTATGCCTTGCACGCATCCTCTATCAAACTGGACTGCAATGCTCTGTTTCAAATCTGAACCAGAAGGATCGGCATCCTCGTGTCCGCTGTAGGAGCTTATGGTTCCAATTCTTAACCTGCATTCCATTGGCATTGTGTTACAAATATCAGATTTCGTCTTTCGTCATGCGATTTCTTAGTATATTTTCAGTGCCAGAAAAAAAAAAAAAGAAAAAGAAAAATTTCAGGCGTTTACATGCGATCGGTAGAGGACTGCCACGTTACTGCTTAACATCAAGCTTGGAAAGGGGCGTGTGAATTCTACCAATCAGAGTCCGGAAAAATCTTTCCTCGAGTGGTCGTTTCGGTGCGAAGGTCGTGTTCTTAGAGAAGCGAAGCAATTGGGCAAGACTGTTGCAACACTATTTCTGATTTCCAGCTGTTTAACTTGATTGCCGCCGCCGGCGAGATGGGAATTGAAGTCAGATCTTGTATGAACTTAAGAGACTTCACCAACTTCGCATCATCAATACGCATGCATGATTGATTAATTAATTGATTACAACCATATATTCTGCAACGTGCTTCGTGCATATGGTGATTTGTTCAAACTAAAATTTGTAATTCCGCGCTCGAAGATCTACTTTCAGCAGTGGATCTCCATCAATGTTTGAAGAAAGATGTGCAAAAGTGAGAAATATAACCAAAAGAAAATAAAAAGTGAACATAACAACGAAAAGTGAATTATGCATAAAAAATATACTTAACTATTATTATATGCGGTAAAAGACTCTTTTTTTCACTTGGGAAGGTGCGCATGATCTCCCGATGATTTTGCCTTGGAACCCACCCAAGTAGATGATGGATGATGGTGTAAAACAAATGTGTACTGGATATCTAGCGTTCTCATCTTCTACTTATGTATGGTCGAACGCACCTCCATCACAAATCCAAACTAAAATGACCGGATGAGCCAGCCGCTTCAAAATTTTGGTTGAAAAGAGTGCAGTGTTTTCTACCAGACCCAAGATTTGAGAGAAGTGGAGCATGGAGGCTCTGGTTTTGTTCTAGACACCCAACCTGCTAGGAGTTGCTGCTTCCTCCCCCATCAATCCATCTATACGAGAACAAATGCCTATGATATGATCGTAGCCTTATCATTTTTTCCTGAGAATAGCTACAGGGTTTGGAGGTAAACGGAATAATACATGACAGGGGCATCGAAATAAATAAAAAAATTAATCATAGATCTTATCTCATGATCATTTCACCAGTTCTATACGTAAATCTTTTCTTAAATTTTTGTTATTTGGTTATCAATGGTGAACTCAAGTTCCAGTCCTGGTACTCCATGATTCTTTGCTTTCCAGGTTTTAATGCCGTCCCCATTTCTTCCTTGGTGAAAGTTAGGACGCTACTTTACATGGTTTGAGACTTTTCGGGCAAGCACGAGTTTGAGTGCTCCTCTAAAGCTTTATCAAGACTTGATGCATTCTTCTACGGGCGTCAGACTGTTAGTGATGTGAAATCTCAGTGCTACCTGCCGCTGCTTTCTAGCACTTTCAGCTTCTGGATGATCAGCTATTGCTATGATGATTCGATATTTAATTAATCTTTCTGATTCCATCCTCGTATTTTATCAGTTTTAATTTAGATTGCAAAGTACACATGGCAATATATGGACCATGAATAGTTGTCGTACCAAACTGCAAGTGCTTCCATGCATGCTACCTCCAATAAGCAGGCTGCTCTAATTAAGCCACTAAAAAGATCAGCTTATAGAATCTATTATTCTTGTCTGCCTGCCCTTTTGGTTGATGGTGTTCGATGACTTGGAATGGCACCACATCAGTCATGTGTGGTGCATCCATACATTAACTAGCCTTTACATTATATTGGATGGTTGTCTTGCCCTAATGCATGTCCATTGGACATATATATGTATATACCATGGAAGAAGTAGGAAGCATATGCTTCTGATTTTATGGAACAAAAAAAAAAAAAAGGTGGGGGATGGAAGTAGATGCTTAAAGGTCTAGGACTAAGATGGTGAGATCGAGGATGATTGGTGATAATCCACCAACCAAAGGCTTAGGTATTTGGAAAGGAAGGGGAGATGGAATGGTAATAGAAAAAAATCTAGAAAAGAAGGATCTTTCTCAAGCCTAGGGAGGGTAAGAGACCCTGTCTCAGTCAAGGATCAGAGTAGTGAACCACCAAGTGGAATTCTATTCCTTGAACCTCCCTGCACGAGGAATATGAGTAGTGGACGCTTAATTGGAGGAGGATCAAATAAGCATGTAGGTATTATGTCTGAACAAATCTTCAGGCAGAATAATATTATCCGAGAAGGCTATCATGGTGAGGTGAACCATTTCAAAATCTTTTTTTTTTGGATAGAAAAAATAATATTGGAGATAAATCCCACTCCCGCCGAAGTCCAGCCTGATGCTTAGCTTAATGCAACCGGTAATCACGGAAGAGTTTCAGCGGCCAAACCTTAGCCAAAATCCTTCAGTCGGCCGAACTCAACAGCGGCCGAGCCCCAGCCGAACCTCTTCAACCGATCGAACTTCTCAGCGGCTGAGTTCCAGTCGAACTCCCCCAACGGTTGAATTCCTGCCGAACTCTCCAGGAGCCGGACTCCTCCTAGACTTCTCCTTTGGCTGGACTTCCCCAGGATCCGGACTCCTTCCAGACTTTTCCTTCGGTCGGACTTCTCTAAGATTCAGACTTCTTTCAGACATCTCCTTCGGTCGGACTTCTACAGGAGCCGGACTCTTTCCAGACATCTCCTTCGGTTGAATTTTTACAGGAGCCGAACTCCTTCCAGACTTCTCCTTCAGTCAAATTTCTCCTGCAGTCGGACTCCCTCAGGAGCCGAACTCTTTTCAGAATTCTCCTTCAGTCGGATTTCTATAGGAGCCGAACTCCTTCCGGACTTCTCCTTCAGTTGGATTTCTACAGGAGCCGAACTTCTTCCAGAATTATCCTTCGGTCGAACTCCTTCAGGAGCTAAACTCCTTCTGGATCTCTCCTTCAGTCGAATTTCTACAGAAGCCAAACTCTTTTCGGACTTCTCCTTCGATCGAACTCATCCAGGAGCCAAACTCCTTCTGAATCTCTCCTTCAGCTAGCGTTCCTCCCAGATGATCCCCTCTAGCCATATTTTCTTTGAGAGTCCGAACTCCTCTGAAATTGATATATGTTGAAGTTCTTCACCAACCAACACCTACTTTCTCCGAACTACGGTCATTAAATCTCGACGAACGGTCGCCATCAGTCTGCTACAAGCGGCGCCCCCCTCCATGATAGACTCCACCAGGCTTTAAGTGGCCCGTTACTGGACGGTATGGCTATCACTATTAGCCTAACGATACCTTCCTCTCCGTATCGAACTCCATCAGGCCTCAAGTGGCCCGCTGCCAGATGGCTGCAGCTATCACCATTAATCAAGCTCCGTCTATAAAAAATGATCCTTCAGATACATTTTCTCTAAACTCTCTTCTTCTTCCCAAAATTTTGTCGAACTCTTATCTGAGCACTCTATTTCTATTGGCCAGAAGAGCTGACTTGATCGTCGGAGAGTCCTGCCGGAGCCACCACCACCAACTTCGGATGGAACTTTATTTTGTAGGTCCCCGATTGCGACCTCATCCTCCTCCGCTCCAGCTCATCCCAACGTCAACCAGATTCTGTACCAATAGAATTGATGCTAGAGAAAGGACCTCTGTCTTTGAGGTATCCTTGTTCTTAAAGGGGTGCTCAGTCGACCCTGCCGACCTTCTTCTCCAAGGTTTACCTCCATCCTCTCTCTTAATCCCAAGAAATGCCTCAAAAGAAGGCAACTATCCAGAGATCTACCACTTCTATCGTCAGATCTGAGCCAGATCCATCCATTCCTGCTCCATCATCGGCACTTCAACCTCCACCTCCACCGACGACCATGGTAGATCCGAAGCAGTTTAACCTGTTGATGCAGCGGGTTCAGAGCCTTACCGAGATGGTGTAAGCCATGCGACAGCCCCTGTCGGTGACTCCACTAGAAAATCCATCATCAGGATGTCAAAAATCGGTTCCAAGAAAGAGCACTTGGGCTAGCATATCCGTTGCCCTTGAAAAGAAAAAATAGAGAGCAGAGGATCCGTGTTTGGATCATGGTTCTCCTCTGGAGGAGATCTTTCCCATATGTAGTCGAAAGCCCTCTAAGGTTTGCGACCGAGACGACGTCCTCGATCACAAACTGTGGAAGATGGATCGATGAATTGAGGAACTCCGTCACATCACCCCGGCTCGCTATGACAACGTTGCACCGATCCTTCTTTCGCTCTCTAATTATGAAGAGCCCATTCCGTCGAACTTCAAGCTCCCTTAATTTGAAAGCTACGATGGAACCTCTGATCCGATCGATCATCTGAAGGCCTTCCGGAGCATGATGCTACTCCATGGTGCATCAGATGCCATATTATGTCGAGCTTTTCTATCTACCTTAAAGAGAGCAGCAAGAAACTGATACTCAATGTTGGAGCTAGGTATGATCTTCTCTTTTGACTAGATGAGCCATCAGTTCATGGCTCACTTCGTTAACAGCCGACGTCCGTACTAAGATTCAAATTTTTTGATAAATGTCAAGCAGAAGAAGAAAAAATCCATCCAGACTTATGTTACCTGATTTAATGCTGCTGTATTGAAGGTCCGAAACTTAGACCAGTCTGTTGTAATAGTCGCACTCAAGGACGGCCTTCAGAAGAATGATTTGCTGTTCTCCTTGGATAAGAAGTATCCAAGGAACTTTGCCAATCTGCTAACTCAGGCCGAGGGATATGCCTGTGTGGAAGAAGCCTTCAAGTTGAAGAATGAAGAAGCTGCAGGAGAGCGGTGGGCAGATGAGTCTAATAGACCCACCGTCGATGGAGGGCCGAGTGAAGTTCAGCCATACTCACAGACTTTCTTCGAGCGCAAGCGAGTTCGAACTCCTTCTCGAGCTCATCATCAAGAAAGTTTCGACAGAAGGGTGCGAAGAAGTTCTCCCCCCGAAAGGTTTCCATAACTACGCCCCCCTTAACGCTCCTAAAACTCAAGTTCTGATGAAAATTAAGAATCAGCTATCAAGATCAGAAGAATTACGATCTTCCTCAAACAAGCACAATCAAAGCAAATACTGCCTCTACCATCATGACTACGACCATGATACTAAAGAATGCATTTAGCTCCGAGATGAAATCGAGAAGCTCATCAGAAGGGGCCGGCTGGGTCGATTTCTTAAATGCCAGTCTGAAGCAGGAGAAGATCGACCAAGAGCACTGCCATAGCCAGAACCACCAATGATGGAGGAACAACAAGTAGGTTGGCCGCCTCCCGACATCATCAATGCTACCTCTGGGAGGGGATTGGTACTTCGGCGAGCCATCATCTTTCAGTCTCAAAGTCAGGAGAAACTTGCTCCAAATTGAGAAGGCCAGCATGAAATAGAGTAGGTCGTCCGGCTCAGAACTTATCATCTGAAGGAATTTGGAAGAATAATGCTTCCATGACTCTGAAACATAGAGAATCTGAGGATGTGCGGCCAGTAATTTTTCTTCAATAAATTTTTTTCATTTCAATATTATTGTTTCTTGGTGCAGAAATTATGTGATGACAGGGAAGAAGCAAGCAATAGTGATCGTATTAGGAACAAGAGGAGAACCTCGTCCTAACATGAGCAAGTCGAAGTCCTTCAACCTCAGCTAGAGATAAGATCTTTTTCGAGCTTCAAAGTCTACGTCAATAGGAGATAAGATCTCTTTCAACCTCGGCTAGAGATAAGATCTCTTTCAAGCTTCAAAGTCTACAATCAACAGAAGATAAGATCTTCTTCAACCTTGGCTAGAGATAAGATCTCTTCCGAGCTTCTACGTTAATAGGAGATAAGATCTCCTTCAATCTCGATCAGAGATAAAATCTCTTTCGAGCTTCAAAGTCTACGTCAATAGGAGATAAGATCTCCTTCAACCTCGGCTAGAGATAAGATCTCTCCCAAGCTTCTACGTCAACAGAAGATAAGACTCCTTCAACCTCGACTAGAGATAAGATCTCTTTCGAGCTTCAAAGTCTACGTCAATAGAAGATAAGATCTCCTTCAACCTTGGCTAGAGATAAGATCTCTCCTGAGCTTCTACATCAATAGAAGATAATATCTCCTTCAATCTCGACTAGAGATAAGATCTCTCTTGAGCTTCAAAGTCTACGTCATCCATAGGAGATAAGATCTCCTTCAATCTCGGCTAAAGATAAGATCTCTCCTAAGCTTCAAAAAGTTTACGTCAACAAGAGATAAGATCTCCTTCAATCTTGACTAGAGATAAGATCTCTTCCGAGCTTCTATGTGTACGTCAATAGGAGCATAAGATCTCCTTCAACCTCAGCTAGAGAAAAAGATCTCTTCTGAGCTTTTACGTCAATAGGAGATAAGATCTTCTTCAACCTCGGCTAGAGATAAGATCTTTCCCGAGCTTCAAAATCTACATCAACAGGAGATAAGAATCTCCTTCAATCTCGGCTAGAGATAAGATCTCTTCCGAGCTTCAAAGTCTACGTCGATAGGAGATAAGATTTTCTTCAATCTCGGCTAGAGATAAGATCTCTCCGAGCTTCAAAGTCTACGTCGATAGGAGATAAAATCTCCTTCAACCTTGGCTAAAGATAAGATCTCTCCCGAGCTTCTACGTCAACAGAAGATAAGATCTTCTTCAACCTCGGCTAGAGACAAGATCTCTTCCGAGCTTCAAAGTCTACGTCAACAGAAGATAAGATCTTCTTCAACCTTGGCTAGAGATAAGATCTCTTCCCAAGCTTCAAAGTCTACGTCCATAGGAGATAAGATTTTCTTACAACCTCAGCTAGAGATAGATCTCTCCCAAGCTTCAAAGTCTACGTCAATAGGAGATAAGATCTCCTTCAATCTCGACTAGAGATAAGATCTCTTCCGAGTTTTAAAGTCTATGTCCACAGGAGATAAGATCTCCTTCAACCTCGGCTAGAGATAAGATCTCTCTCGAGCTTCAAAGTCTACATTGATAGGAGATAAGATCTCTTTCAATCTCGACTAGAGATAAGATCTTTTCCGAGCTTCTACGTCAATAGGAGATGAGATCTCTATCTCTCCCTAGATATCTTCAAAATCTAACGTCGATAGAAGATAAGATTCTCAACAAGCTTCTACGTCTAGATAAGCTCCGAGCTTCTTCAAACTTAAGAACTTCTTCAAGTCTACATCAAACAGAAGATAAGATCTCCTTCAATCTCTGCTAGAGATAAGATCTCTTCTGAGCTTCAAAATCTACGTCCATAGAAGATAAGATCTCCTTCAATCTCGGCTAGAGATAAGATCTCTTCCGAGCTTCAAAGTCTACGTCGATAATAGATAAGATCTTCTTCAACTTCGGCTAGAGATAAGATCTCTCTCGAACTTCTGCATCAATAGAAGATAAGATTTTCTTCAACCTCGACTGGGGATAGGATCTCCTCCGAGCTTCAACATCTATGTCAATCGAAGATGAGATCTCCTTCAACCTCAATTGGAGATAGGATCTCCTCCGAGCTTCAACGTCTGCGTCAACTGAAGATGAGATCTTCTTCAACCTTGGCTGGAGATAGAATCTCCTCCAAACTTCAACGTCTACATCAATAGTAGATGAGATCTCCTTCAATCTCGACTGAAGACAAGATCTTCCCCAAACCTCAACTTCAACTTCAATCTCTGCTGGAGATAAGATCTCCTCCGAGCTTCAACTTCAACGGATGCAGAGCCTGAAAAAGAACTTTGGTAGTCATCGTTTTGTACTCTCTTTCTTCGAATTTCAAACTTGAAAATGGGGGGACTATTATTGAGGATAAACCTTGCTCCCACCGAAGTTCAGCCTGATGCTTAGCCCAATGCAACCGATAATCATGGAAGAGCTTCAGCGGCCAAACCTTAGCCAAATTCCTTTCGTTGGTCGAACTCTCCAGCAGTCGAGCCCCAACCGAACCCCTTCAGCAGGCCGAACTTCTCAACGACCGAGTCCCAGTCGAACCCCTTCAGTCGGTCGAACTTTTTAGTGATCGAGCTTCAGTCGAACTCCCCCAATGGTCGAATTTCTGTCGAACTCTTCAGGAGTCGGACTCCTCTCAGACTTCTTCTTCGACTAAAATTCTCTAGGATCCGGACTCCTCCCAGACTTGTCCTTCGATCGAACTTTTTCAGGATCCGGACTCCTCCCAGACTTCTCCTTCGATCGGACTTCTCTAGGAGCCGGACTCCTTCCAGACATCTCCTTTGGTCGGACTTCTACAAGACCCGAGCTCCTTTCCGAATTTTTTCTTCAGTCAAATTTTTACAGGAGCCAAACTCCTTTCGGACTTCTTCTTCAGTCGGATTCCTCTAGGAGCCAAACTTCTTCCGAATTGCTCCTGCAGTCGGACTCCTTCAGGAGCCAAACTCTTTTTAGAATTCTCCTTCAGTCGGATTTCTATAAGAGCCAAACTCCTTTCGGACTTCTTCTTCAGTCGGATTTCTATAGGAGCCGAACTTCTTCCAAAATTCTTCTTCAATCGAACTCCTCCAGGAGTCGAACTCCTTCCGGATCTCTCCTTCAGTCGAATTTCTATAGGAGCCGAACTCCTTTCGGACTTCTCCTTCGGTCGAACTCATCCAGGAGCCGAACTCCTTTCGGATCTTTTCTTCAGCTAGCATTCCTTTAGGATGGTCCCCTCTAGCCATATTTTCTTTGAAAGTCCGAACTCCTCTAAAATTGATATATGTCAGAGTTTTTTATCAACCAACGTTCTGCTTCCTCCGAACTACGGTCATTAAATCTCGACGAATGATCGCCATCAGTCTGCTACAGACGATGCTACAAACGGTGCCCCCCTCCATGATAGACTCCATCAGATCTCGAGCGGCCCACTATTGGATGGTATGGCTGTCTCTATCAGCCTGATGATATCTTCTTCTCCATACCAAACTCCACCAGACCTCGAGCGGCTCGCTGTCAGATGGTTGTAGCTGTCACAATCAATCAAGCTCTATCTATAAAAAAAAATTCTCCAGATACATTTTCTCTAAGCTCTCTTCTTCTTTTCAAAACTTTGTCAAATTTTTGCCTGAGCATTCTATTTCTGTTGGCCAGAAGAGCTGACTTGATCGTCGGAGGATCCTGCCAGAGCCACCACCACTGACTCCGGATGGAACTTTGTTTTGCAGGTCCCCGGCAGCGATCTCGTCCTCCTCTGCTTCAGCTCGTCCTGGTGTCAACCAGATTCTGCACCAATAAGTGGCAATATCAAGTTGGAATTTATGGATTTTCCATCTTGAAAAGAAATTAAATAATATTGATTTGGGATTTATGGATTTCATTTTTGTGAGATATTGGCAAAACTGTGGATGACACCAAAAAAAGAAAGAAAGAAAGAAAAAGAACATGGCGGCATCAAGTGAATGCTAATCCATGAAAGTCATGTTAATTTCATGAAAAGATGAAGAGGCTACTTCGAAAGTTTACTAGGTTTAGGTAAGTGCAAGCCTTCTATATTGCAAGTAATGAAGTAAAAAGAAACATTCACTTCCGGCTTCAAAATAAAAGTACAAGGGGCCTTTGTAAGAATGAAGAGAGATATTTTTTTCATTGACTATTGAGAATGCTAATTGAGATAAGATAAAATAAAACAACAATTATCTGATGAGATCTGAAGACAAAACAAATTATCGGATAAATGGAGGAAGCATGTACGATCCAGTAAATAAGGACAAACACAATAGATATTGCCACATTTTTGGCTGTGAATTTAGTTCTTTGGGCATGCATGAATGTTTTTTTTTTTTTTTTTTCGATTTATTTTCCATCTTCTATATATTCTTAGAAGGAATAGGACTGATAGTCTACTAAAGTATAAAAGACTGAAACAAAGACGTAGTTTCCAAGAAAGGTTAATTTGATGCAGGAAATTAAAGTCAAACATTATGCAATCTTCTAATTCCACTGAAAGTTTGAATGGGAGTGAAAGTACGTTGGCTCTATAAAATATGATGGAGAGTGACGAGGATGTCGTTTACATTAGTAGGACAAAGATCCAGCACGCTTCATATAGGGCCACATCTAGATTGTACGTTGGTGACGCATAAGATTGTTCCTTCCATGGCATGGATTCATTAGCCTTTGATATGTCCACCACCTAGCCCGACAAAAGTATGGGCTGCAAAGGAGAAATTACAATACGGAAGCACATACATGTAACATAATTTTACGTAACAATCATTTCTCAATAATTATGTTTTTTTCTTGCATATTCTCAATTAGTAAGACAAAAATAATAATAATAATATCCAACAATAATAACGTGACATGCAAGGTGCTTCCTACTATGGGGAAAGCACGTATTCCATGTTCTCCCAACCAAGTTCTTTCCCCAGCATTAATTGGCTTTGGTCTGGCACGTTGAGGAATAACCAAAACAATAATTCAACAAATACTCCCTTTGCCAACATGAGTGGAATGACCACTGATTCCATATTCGAAGGCTTCATTGCAAGTCTCCTTTCCTTGTCTTTCCAAAACCACCTCATGCACCGATCACCACCCACTAGCTCAAATAATCCTAACTCTCTCTGCCCACAGATGCTCAGGTGAGAATCCACAGCATTAGAATCCAATGCACCCACATATATCCTTTTTCCACATGTCCTCCTAGCTGTTTCCTTCCTCCCTCCCATTCCAACAACCTATATATATATATATATATATATATACCACACGCCTCTTTTTAACTCATTACCATAGTCCTTACTAATTTCCATTAAAACGTTAGCTAGACGCCTCTCCTGACAAGCCAAATTATAGTTGAAGCTCGAGGAGGATGATAGGGTGGGGTGATATATATAAGGTGGTGGTGGCCATGGTGCCACTCTACGTGGCTCTGGGTCTCGGCTACGGCTCGGTGCGGTGGTGGCGGATCTTCACACCAGAGCAGTGCGAGGCGATCAACCGCCTTGTGGTGAACTTCTCCCTCCCTTTCTTCGCCTTCGAGTTCACGGTCCACATCGACCCCTTTGCCATGAATTATCGAGTCATAGCAGCCGATGCCATCTCCAAGGTCATCACGGTGCTGGTTTTGGCTGCATGGGCCAAGTGTAGCAGCAAAGGGAGCTACTGCTGGTCCATCACCAGCTATTCACTCTGCGCACTGACCAATACTTTGGTCGTCGGCGCGCCGCTGCTCGACGCCATGTATGGGCGGTGGGCGCAGGACCTCGTGGTGCAACTCGCGGTGGTGCAATCCATCGTATGGGTTACATTCCTTTTGTTCATGTTCGAGCTCAGGAAGGCAGGAACGTTGGTACCTACGGTGGCAGCCGCTGCCTCTAATATTAATGGTGGTGCTGTGTCGACTGTGGAACTACAGACGGTGAAGGATGTGGAGGGGAACACCGAGGTGGCCACCCGGCCTTCCTTCTGGTCACTGATGAAGACCGTGTGGCTCAAGCTTGCATTCAATCCAAACTTTTATGCGAGCATTCTCGGTATCACCTGGGCTTTTATCGCCAAGCGGTAAACATGCAACATTTAATCAAATATATATAGTTTACTTAACAAGGTGTTTTCTGCATATATAGAAAAATAATTAATCACAACATTTTTTCAGAAACATTAATCTAACGTCTACTTTTTATGTACTAGTTAGGGATGTATGTCATTCCGCTTAAAAGATATAGAATAGCACGTATGGCATCCATAAGTGTTATATATTCAATTGAAGGTGGCAACATGACGCAGGTCCACAGCATGGTTTTTGTAGTAAATACTAGCACGTAGAAGTTCTTTCGTGTATATATATATATATATATTGATGATGAGCTACCACAAAGTTTCTCAAAAACCAAAAACCTATAAACCATGCAAATTAATACCATATACAATTGTTATTTTATACTCCATAATGCCCCTTTCCGCCCCTGCTGATTATTTTGTTCTGGATAGGTGGCAATTTGAGATGCCAAGCATTATAG
>QRFJ01002536.1:0-111471 GCA_006176705.1 Cocos nucifera | reverse complement strand
TATATATATATATATATATATATATACCACACGCCTCTTTTTAACTCATTACCATAGTCCTTACTAATTTCCATTAAAACGTTAGCTAGACGCCTCTCCTGACAAGCCAAATTATAGTTGAAGCTCGAGGAGGATGATAGGGTGGGGTGATATATATAAGGTGGTGGTGGCCATGGTGCCACTCTACGTGGCTCTGGGTCTCGGCTACGGCTCGGTGCGGTGGTGGCGGATCTTCACACCAGAGCAGTGCGAGGCGATCAACCGCCTTGTGGTGAACTTCTCCCTCCCTTTCTTCGCCTTCGAGTTCACGGTCCACATCGACCCCTTTGCCATGAATTATCGAGTCATAGCAGCCGATGCCATCTCCAAGGTCATCACGGTGCTGGTTTTGGCTGCATGGGCCAAGTGTAGCAGCAAAGGGAGCTACTGCTGGTCCATCACCAGCTATTCACTCTGCGCACTGACCAATACTTTGGTCGTCGGCGCGCCGCTGCTCGACGCCATGTATGGGCGGTGGGCGCAGGACCTCGTGGTGCAACTCGCGGTGGTGCAATCCATCGTATGGGTTACATTCCTTTTGTTCATGTTCGAGCTCAGGAAGGCAGGAACGTTGGTACCTACGGTGGCAGCCGCTGCCTCTAATATTAATGGTGGTGCTGTGTCGACTGTGGAACTACAGACGGTGAAGGATGTGGAGGGGGAACACCGAGGTGGCCACCCGGCCTTCCTTCTGGTCACTGATGAAGACCGTGTGGCTCAAGCTTGCATTCAATCCAAACTTTTATGCGAGCATTCTCGGTATCACCTGGGCTTTTATCGCCAAGCGGTAAACATGCAACATTTAATCAAATATATATAGTTTACTTAACAAGGTGTTTTCTGCATATATAGAAAAATAATTAATCACAACATTTTTTCAGAAACATTAATCTAACGTCTACTTTTTATGTACTAGTTAGGGATGTATGTCATTCCGCTTAAAAGATATAGAATAGCACGTATGGCATCCATAAGTGTTATATATTCAATTGAAGGTGGCAACATGACGCAGGTCCACAGCATGGTTTTTGTAGTAAATACTAGCACGTAGAAGTTCTTTCGTGTATATATATATATATATATTGATGATGAGCTACCACAAAGTTTCTCAAAAACCAAAAACCTATAAACCATGCAAATTAATACCATATACAATTGTTATTTTATACTCCATAATGCCCCTTTCCGCCCCTGCTGATTATTTTGTTCTGGATAGGTGGCAATTTGAGATGCCAAGCATTATAGAAGGTTCGGTACTGATCATGTCAAAAACTGGGGCTGGATTGGCTATGTTTAGCATGGGTAAGTACATGTACCACGCTCTCCAAGTTTATATAACTAATGTCTTGATCCTTTTTAATTGGAATAAACAACCACCTGAGAGTTTGTTGTGAGTAGGATTGTTCATGGCGTTGCAAGAGAAGATAATTGCATGTGGGATGAACTTGACCGCATTCGGAATGGTATTAAGGTTCATTGCAGGACCTGCAGCCATGGCGATCGGTGCCATGGCTGTTGGACTTCGTGGCGATCTTCTGCGTGTGTCAATCATTCTGGTAATCTTTGTGCACATAGCACTCCTCTTGATTGCTGAGGCATCCATAGCTTTGCATATATATGCTGCTTATGATAGCTGCTGTGAGGATTAGATAAGGTTTATGGCGAGACAGTAGCATAATTTTTACCTATCAAAATGGCCGTAGCAATTGGTATTTCTCATTCATTAATGCATGAAATTCACAGTTGTTTTACATTTTATTATTTTAAAAATATATTATTATCGTTGTTAGAAGCCATCATGTTTTTTGATATATCTAACATTGTGTCCAAGATGTAACTTTCTTGATCAATATATTATCTATTTATCAACCAAGCATGGATGCCCTACGGTGCACATTTTGCGTCATAGAGTGCTGTGCAGCACGCTCAGTGACCACCATCAAAATATAGATGACTACCTACCATCAAGACATAGATGGCTTTATATACCATACATAGCACACCACCGTTGATAGCTATCCATGTACAAATGGCGGTCATCGAGTATTGCACAGTACTTTATGGTATAGACCACGCACCATCGAGGGTTCTGGGTCTTTCCAGCTTTCTGTTTACACTTTATTTTTGTTATAAAAGCAAGAAATTTTTCGGGCCTTCCCTTGATGCTCAGATTAATGGAACTGTTCTAAGTTAGTGGACGCACGTCAAGTTATCTAAGGAGGTTTGACATCGCCAGCAGCATGTTTTGGAGGGCTATGGCCGTCACTGCTCACCAAAGTCGATGACTACGGATCTTTTTTAGGTAGAATAATTGATCGATCATACTGTTTTTCTTTTTGTCCTTTCCATGGAACTCAATTCCTCCTTCCTTCCCAACAGAGATGGCCCACTCAAAGATGGTTAGATGCCAACTAATGAACCAGATTGAAGGAGGGCCATTTGTTTCTAGTAGGATCTTTAGCCACGAATCGTGGTCGGTGTAACTTAATTATATGTTCGGTTAGCTCACAGCCATCGGTTAAAAGCTAGCACAATCTCTAACCACTAATGGTGCAGAAAGTGTTATCAGAGCACTAAGTTAGTGCGCCTTCTTTGTTGGCCAGCATCATCAGTAGGGCATGCAAGACCAAATATTCCTTTCGTAGTTCTTCGATAAGCTCCGATGGAGCCGACTCGTGTGCATGATGACTCTTTCGTCCAACAATGAGCATGAAAATACCATAAATCGCTTTCAATTCGCTCTTCGATTTCTACTTTCTTCTTCGTTGTTCATGAAGGTATATATTGTTGTATCCATGTGATCTTCTCTCTTTTTTAAAATTTTAAAAAAATATTTTTGTAATGCCAAACCCCAATCCTCAATCCAAAAACTTAATTAAAAAATTAAGAATTTTGAATTAGGATCTAGAATTATGAATTAAAGATTCTAAGTCATTGATCATAAATTTTAGATTATTGGATTAGATGAATTAGGTCCATTAATTAGGTTAGACCTAAGGTTGGTTAAAAAATAGACTAAATTAGAGTAATTGATCAAATCTAATCAAATGTTGAATTAGATTAGGATTAAGGATTCTTTAGACTCAATTACAATAGTTGTAGTTGGTTAGGTCTATGCCTTTAACAAGGACTAAATGGAACTTGATTCGTGGCTATGCGGTCGAATTCAAAATTACTAGGATTGGATCAAATTAAAACTAATGAATCGGATGGTGTCTAAGATAAGTTTAGCAGTCTACGACCAATGATTTTTAATTGAGAGCTACTCACACTGATTTGATCTTTGATGAATTAATGGTCATATCTCTTCCACTGATCTTGCTTACCTGACCATCCTGGTGAATTAGATTTTGATTAGATCACTTGGTGATTTAGGCTCACCCATGTCTATTAGGTAAATCAGTCTGATTAATTTAGGTGCTCCTAATGCTAGCTTAAATTAGATCCTTTTTTATCTAACTTGGTGAAGTCAGTGGAAGGATCAAAATTATCTGATTAATCCTCGCTGAATTTTTCTTAAAATAGATTAACTAAATTTTCTAAAATTATTAGATCCTTAAAAATGATAATAGTTATGGTGATAACTAAGTCATAGCCTCCCATTAAGTTGAGTGATAATAGGTCTATTAGTTTAATAATCATTAGAGGTCTAAAGATCTGGTGCTTATTAACTGATTGAATTATTCATTCATAAATATGATAATTTGGTTCAAGTCTTTCTGATGGTAGTTCAGGTTGGATCGATCAAAGTTCGGATCTGATTCATTTATTAGATTCAGATAAGCATCAAATATACGGTCATGTTAATGGTTGGACCTAACCAAGACCTTTTTCAGTGGAGGCCAAAGCCTATTAATTAGGTTTCTAGAGTAAAATTAAAATTACTGAAAATTATTTAGAAAAATAATTGATTTATGAATCTATCCATAGATGCATATGGATTGATAATCCAAAGTCGAACTTATGTGTAGTCTATGTGTGAATTCTAGTAGTTATTAAAAAATTAAAATAATTTTTTGAATTAGAGGTAGAGGCTATCAATTTGTATAAAATAGCAGGAGGAACCTTTAAACTAAAGTCTCAAGTCTTTAGGATTAAATAATTTATATACTAATTAGATTATGGTTTTTCTTTTTCTATAGTTATGGATCATTAATCCTATCGCTTCCGGATCATTGTTGGACTAATGACAAACTGATGGGACCCAACTTATGATAGTTAGTATCGAAAGTTAAAAATTATCCTGGAGCATGAATGGATTCTTATATATTTTGATAGATCTGGCACCTGAGGAGCCAAGCTCCGAATGCTAGAGGGAAAGCAGTCCTGAGATACTTACCAGAAGTAGCTCAATCGACGCACACTACCGTTTCGATGTATCATGCTAGTGGACAATGAATGATGAGTTCAGCCACATGTTTGAAAATGCACTAGCCATAGAAGATGCCTTCAAATATTGAATGACTCCTTTGGCATACCTGATGATGTTGAAAGCGGCATAAAGATTAGTTGTGCCATTTTCAATGCTTCGGATGAGGGACGGGGACGTCAGTCATTCGATCATGTATTGTACATAATCGAGATAATTGGGCATCTTAAGTAAGCTGGGCTTTCCTTTGCACAAGTAGCTTGGGATAAGGATGCGATCCTTGAACTCTTTGCCCGAAGTCCTTTCTCCCTTCTTCTTTACTCATTTTAGAATGACAAAGCCTATAGTGAACTACCATGGCTTATTGGGGTTGCTGCAGAATCTTGAAAAGGATCACCAACTTCATAAGAAGATGGTGAATGTAGTGGGAGGGATCTTTCTTCTGATCGTTAACCCTTTAAGAAAAAGAAAGAATAATAATAAGAAAAATAAGAAGGTGCAACGATACGTATGCCGGGATGATCTACATAGGGATCAAGACCAAGAAGTGCAAGCCCTGATTAGAGTTAAGGTGGAGTGCTTCTTTTGCAAGAAGCTAAAGGACACTAAAAGAGGAATTATCCTCTAGTACATTGCCTTTCCCCTAGATCCGAACAAGGCCTGAAGAACAAGTAAGCAGTTGCTGGGACAAGGATAATTATATGATAATCATCTTATAATTTTCTCAATATTATAATTACTACTGCCTAGGTATTAGATAATCGGAAAGCTTTTATCATATTTATAATTCTGATGTCGGACTTGTAGGTCAGTAGGAGATTTGATGAAGACGAGAAGATTTTTGAACATTGGAGATAGAAGACATGTTCCAAGTTCTAAGCTTTAAAAATCATGAACCTTCATAATCAATTCTCATAAAGTTATTCTTTGTGAATGTCACTTATTGTCTAAATTTTTTATTGAACATGTCATTTCTATAGGCCTTTCTGGCCAAAAATAGTTTATGAAATTTTCAATAATTTTTTTTTATAATATCATTTTAAATGGTGTTATGATTTTATGTTGGATAATTGAATAATGATATTTATTTACTTATCATAGCCTGTTAATATGGTTCAATCCTTCGGTAAATATTCTAGACTAGATTAGTGATGTGTCTGTAGTCTATCTTTGGCACTGTATGCTAAGTCATATTAATAAGAACAGAATTAAATAGGATTGGGTCAAGAAAGGAATTCTTGAAGGTTAATGATTATGAATCACTTTCAATATGTAAGTCCTGTCTTCTTGGTAAGATGACCAAGTCATCTTTTATTGAAAAGGATGAACAAGTCAATGAACTCCTTAGGTTCTAGTATATTACTGATGTATGTGGACCCATGAGCTCAAGTACTAAAGGTGGTATATTTCTACTTCATAAATATTTACGGATGACCTATTGAGGTATGGGATACATCTACTTAATGAAGCATAAGTTAGAGTCATTTGAAATGTTCAAACTATTTCAATAATGATGCTAGAAAAATCAAACTAGGAAAGAGTATTAAAACTCTTCGATTTAACCAAGAGGGGATGAGTACCTTTTTCAGCGAATTTCTAATATATCTAGGAGAGAATAATGGGATTCTTTCCTAATAGATTTCTACTAGAACACCACAGCATAATGATGTATCTGAAAAGAGGAATCGAATCTTGTTGGATATGGTTCGATTTATGATGGAATTTGCTGGTCTGTCGATCTTTTTCTAGGGATATGCACTCAAGTCGGCTTGTTACATTCTAAATAGGATTTTGAGTAAGTCTGTAGCTAAAATGCCATATGAGATATGAATAAGATGTAAGCCAGTACTCTCACATCTTGGAGTTTGGGGGTGTCTGGCTTATATCAAACATTTAATGACGGACAAGCTTGGACCTAGGTCTGATAAGTGTATTTTTATATGATATCCAAAAGAGATCAAAGGATATTATTTCTACCTCGCTGATGAACAAAAGATATTTATCGGCCTTAAGGCAATCTTTTTAGAAAAAAAAATTTTAGTAAAGAAACTAATGCCTCTTAGATCGAACTTGAGGAAGTTTGGCAAGTGAAAAGGCTGAACCTGAACCAGATTTGATTAGATCAAATTCGGAACCTAATGAACCTATACCCTTAAAATGATCGAATAGAGTACCACATCAGTCAGATAGATACTACATTTGTTGAAAATATGTTCCAAAGCCAATCATCAATCTATTGACGGTTGAATCATATATTTATAATTATATATGAATTATAAATTAATAAAAATTATTTTCATATTTTTCATCATAAATTCTATTATCTTTTAATGAATTTCTGTGTTGTGATGAAGTCCTTAGGACTATCTAGATTCAGCAAAGGAGAATTTATCATTTAGTCCTTAAATAGTTCACAACCAAATGATACGTTATTACTTAGGACGATAATGTTTATCAAGTATAGGTCATTGTGCGTCATATAGGTTGGTTATCCTCTCTTCTTATAATTATCACACATTCTCAATAGCATCGATATTATAGATGCGCGCAAAAGTATAGCGTGACATTTAGAGATTTATATGTGAGTACTATGTAACATATCTAGAGTCACTCTTCTTAATTATTATCCATCATCTTCTAGTTGTGACATTATATACCTAATCTAACGAGTAGTAGCACGTTTTATAGAAGGACTCTATGCCAAATAATAATATTAGTTGCAGCTTCCAACATAGCGTGAGAGTGCGTTATTTCATTTTTGCAGCTTGTATATCTAAGCCAAAGGAGCTGCACTAGTGTATATATTGAATAGGGTCGCTGGTCTATGTCCTCTCCATTTATTGCACATAGTCTATAGATATTTAGTCTAATTCATGGAGATAGATCGAGCACTACTCTACTATAGCACCAATAAGTCTACAGCAATATCGTAATATATCTGCATGTCCAAGTGTGCATGCTGATCACAAGTATTGGGGCAGTTTCTAAGAACACCCACTCTCACGGGCTTCTATGAGTGTTCAGTGAGATGTGTCCAACATTTATATGTCATAGTATAGAGTCAAATTCTTCTCTATGGCCGAAATGGATGGAGTGCCATAAGCATAGCGCATAGCCGTCCATCAGGACCTAATTGCTTAAAACACAACAAAACTGGATATGATGAGTTTCTCACTATGAGGAAGGAGCCCGTTAATGCTTCCTAAACTCACTAGAGAGTCATTCTTTAGTCTTTCACATTGAGACTGAGAGAGGTAACCTATAAGGAGAGGGCTCCAGCCTTTGAAATAGTCTAAATCATAAGGTACTCCAAGTGTTCCAAATACTTACTGATTATCGTGCGATATGATGATTACCTATGAAAATGGTATAAAAGCAATCTCGTATCATTTATCGACCATTATTCTTTTTGTGACTCTATATTCTCTAAACATTGGATTATCTATGTGTGCCTTTCTATCTGCGTCACTTCTAACTATTATCAATAAAACATATCACAATTACACTACCTCCCAACATTATCTGACTTTTCATATCCAGAATATGTTGGCAACTCCTACAAGTCATGAGTGCGAGCAATACAGCGATCAGGCACTGCAGTCTATACACACGTTGATGCTAATTTCTAGCATAGACACAGTTTCCAATAGTAACCGATCACGTAGTGATACTATCTGCGCGTCATATGAGGAGTCAGCTGAGGTTGGCAACTCCTAGTGAGCTCTATTAGAACTTCCCCAGATCCACACGTAGAGGAGAAAGTCTTCTTTATTTTCATATAGTGTGAGAGATTGACAGACTACCCATTAGAAGATGCTCAACACTTACTCCTGACCCACATACCCTTACTAGAACTCTCGATAAAGCTTTCAAGTTCGCGAGTTCACTCTTAGGTTGCAGAAGCTTATTGAAGCTTTGTCACAAACAGCTCATATGTGACCCACACTTGAGAACTATAACTCTATAACATTGAATAGGAAGTGGTAGGTCATAATCTACTAAGAAATGCAAGAGTACTTCTCTGTATCTTACTCTATATATATCTGCAAATATTCGTATTTGAATGCTATGATTCTATCCCATGAATCAGGGTATGTACATTGTGTCTCAGAGTAGTATCACGCAAGTATAAGACAGTAATATCTCAAATAAATATGACAACTAGTCGCAATATACCTGGATACTAATAGCGTTAGGAAGTGCGCTACCTATATTTAAAGCCTCTCTGTTACAATAAGAATAGCTCCCACTTGCAGGCATATGGTGCTGTTAACTCTATGATTTAGCTTTAATTACAATTTTAGCAGGAGTGGACTATCATTTTACTACGATATGCACACTATCGTGAATCTAATGCTGCGACCCTCTCTTCACAAATCTGCTTTTCATATTGCGACTAAGGTATTCTGGTTGGAATTCACAGCATGCAATATGTATTAGTACGTAACTATGTACCATCGTATGGGCATTACATAGCATGATATAATTGGTTTTTTAAAACCTGGCCTACCACCATAACTTGATGTGCCAATATAAACCTGCTAGCTTTATTCTTTGATGAAGGCCATTCTTTGTTCTTTAAATCCTATGGACAACTAATTATGTGATATTTTATAAGACTTGATATATTTAAGAGAGATATGACCTCAACAGATTTTATCATGATTTTAATGTCTTGAGTTGATCTTCCGAATTGCATGACTCGACTATGTTGCGAGAGCGTCTCAATGATCGTATTGTACAAGCCTCGAACGGCCTACATTTCGTACACATACTAGAGAGTCTTTTGGATATCCATCCATGTGTGAATCAGAAAGCAGAATTATAGAAATTTTATGCAAATATAATTTACGTAATTTCGTAATAAAATCTTTTGATGTTAAGTATCTAGGCACGTAAATCCATGCTTATTTAAGAACTCTTATGGCGTGTGTTCAGGTTTATAATATATCTGTATGTGGTATATAGTGTAGGAAGTGCTTGCAACCAGATTGATTACATGATTTAGTGTCTATGAGTTAAAATAAACACGAGAAGTGCATCAGATAGGACCAATATGCAACCAATTGGAGAAATAGCGTGTTATTGTCAATTGCAAAAATTACTTCTCTACTGGCCGCGTACTTGATCTGCACCTAGTTTGTTGACAACATTTATGCTTAACTCGTGGACTTGCACCTATCTCCGAGTGACCCTACCCCAATGAGCTTTTGCTACTTATTTAGTAATGTTCTGTCGAATTTACATAGTAACAATAGTCCGATGCTATGTGTATGACAGAGTAGTACTTGTTACAAACAGCTTTTAAAACTTACAATCAACAATTGGCATTGGAGCTACGGCATTGAGATTAACCGAAGTAATAATGTGTAGCATTTCATTTATAAGAGAGTTAAAGTGCACGATGACTTAAACTATTCCACAATTAAGCCTTGCATGTTTCCTTCTTTTACCTACTTGGAGCCGCGGTGTTAAATCATCTCTTGATTCATACATAGTAGTCCTTCGAGTGGAGCGTTCAATATCACACAAAATTCTTACCATATGGAGAGAAATGTGTAATTGTGTTCAAGTCCAAGTGCCTTTTTGTTCCATAGCATTGAGTAGTGTTTATGTATAAAGTATATCTTTTGATCGATATATCCAGAGTCCATATAGTAGTCCAAGGTTGAAAAGAGCCTATTTTAGGAGATGTCTACATTGAAGGTCACATCTATTCTAAAGACGACGACATAAAAAATCCTACATTAATAGATAGTTGCGCGTGATAGTGTATGCTGCACTAATGTACGTAGATGCACCGCTACTGAAACTTTTTTTTTGTGTAGCCCTTTTAATTGGCACTCACTATCAATTACTACTCTCTATTTAGCTTTGAGTTGATGCTTCTCTCCCTAGGATGTATCGCATATCATATTCAAGTATCTATGAGTATATCACCAATAAAGTATTAATATAGATTACGATAAAAAATAATATCCTTCACACATAGAAAAACTTCATAATTCATGAAAATATAATCGTGCACTACATAGGAATAGATTGGCAATACCAGTTGCAATTGTATAGTATTGTATAATCGTGAATTACCTGAGATCGATTCCAAAGGATATTTCTGGGGCCTCTAACAGAGGCTCGAAAACGGCCTATATATATATGATTCTGCGAGCAATTAGGCATGTGAGACTACGATGTGAGGAGTGACAATCCCAACATAGTCAAAAGAATCTCGTAGATACCCATATGGCAAGAGACTATGAATTCGCATTATAGAGTCTCCGAAAGATCTCTCAGAGGTAAGCCAAATTATCAAACTCAGCCTCATCGGAGTAATCTGCTTGTTATAGACATATGAACCTAACAATATTCTATGCAATATTCGCATCAACATAATAGTTTTAGTATTTAAATTATGTAATGAACACTAATCATATTAAGTATAATAATTCGCCACCCTAGAGAATTCAATTATTTAGAAATTAGCTATCTATCGGAAATTCGTTGCATATGACATCACGGTATTAGAGCTCAAGTTGATAACAGAGGGCACCAATAAACATTATATAGACGCTACACTCTATGTGTTGTTATATAGTAACTAAGCGGTTCTATAGGAGATAGTCCACACGTGTAGAATGGAACCTATACCAACAAAGGTAGCAAGGACCATAAGTCTACCAAAGTTCAAATCAATATATGTTGGGTCTCTGAGCAGTGATGAGTATGCTCAGAACTACACACTAAAAGACATTATTACAGTGAGCTGGACATTTAGTGTATTATTGAGATATAGAAATAGAAAGGGTCGGTTAATAAAAGCAACCCGAGTGCAAATTTGCTTGGGCCTATATTTGTCATATCAATAAACACGTCATCTTTTATACAGTATGTATTATTAACTTAAATTTCCCTATTATTAATATATAGTTAGTGTTTATTTTAACAAGACGTATTCTTTAGGCTCTCTCAGTGGATTATGTGCTCTTATCATCCAACAACCCATAACACCCCATCTCTGATCACCCTAACGCCCTTAACCCCACTGCCTACACTCATGCTCTCTTCGCTACTCCAGCTTCAATAGACATCAATCATCACGTTAAGAGCGCCTATATGAAGAAACTGTGCACAGTTCGCTATTATAGCTACCTCCAGTTCTATGCACTTCTCTCAAGGTCAGTCCACTAATCTACACACGTTGCCGGAGATCTCTTTAGATCTCATCTGTCTACTATTGCGTGGTGAGTACCAATCATCTACTTTCTATCTCTTCTCTAGCGCAAGAATTGTAATATATTAATAAGCGAAGCAACGCACCCTAATCGCAGCTCCTGTCAACTTGATAAATATCTATACCAACTAGTATCCTGATCTCCATATATGATGACAAAGCAATCGTGTTCTTTTAGAGTACCCGATCATATGCTTGAAGGGACCATATGATACTCTTACAACCATTCTACAATTTAGAATTTTGGTTGCACTAAGTCGCTCAGACAATCCAATTGAACTCTCACTAATTAATAAACAACACATTACCAATTATCTATACACCTCTATACATTCAAACATTCTGGCCCAAGACGATTCTGCAACCTATCCTGTGTGCATCTCTGAAGATCTACTCCTTCTATCTATAGACAAAAATAGTACTAGTCTACCTCTCATTCTCAAACTTGCATCATCTCTAATCCTCCCTTACACCTGACTCATCAATTAATTCTGACCACATCTAACTATTGCTTTATCATCTAACCTATATCACTCTTAGTATAACCCATCTTTCCTAATCTAACTGTTAGGTATTATCATTCCAAACCTATTTCATATCATATATACCTTTTTGTATGATATTTATAGGTAGAAAACTTGCCAATAAATTTGTAGATATAGTCTGATTCATGAGCTTCTGTAGGAGTGCATGAGGTAGAACATTCAATATCTAAGAGTCTCTAAGACATGTCTCATATGGAGTGTTTCCAAGAGAATCTAAAAACACGCCACACAATTAGCTATGTTTGATTGTGAAGTGCTCGAGAGTGGTGATTTAATTTTATAAGGAGAGTTGAGTGAGAATACGGTTTACTCTTTATTATCTGGAGAATGAGACAAGAGGTATGCGTGAGAACGTTAAGAGAGAATCTTTCAAAATTAAAAAATAGGTGTTTTGTGAGTAAATTGACTCTATATCGACACGACACACGCGTGTCACTAGTGTTGGTTAAGGGCTCGTGAGCCCGAAGTATCTCAAATTATATATATTAAAAATTTATAGTTTATTAATGTAGTGTCTAAAATTAGGATTAAGACGTAGTCAAGATCCTATGAGTAAATATGCAAATAATGAATCTTGTAAGTAGTATTTAGAGAAATTGTGCTCCAGATTGGTCTGTAATTAGGCATCACATAAATAGGTTGGATTTGTGAGGACGTAAAGCGCGTATGAGGTTCTAATAAAAGTATATAGAGACTGATATTGTAGAGAATAGTTATGGTAGTCAAAATGTCAATATAGAAGATGGGCCACTAATTAAGTACATAAATAGGGGTCTCTTTGGAGAATAGGAAAATCTCTTTTGCTAGTACTCGAATAAGTTACGAATGGAGAATTGAAAATGATGACATTCTTGTACACTACTTCCTAATATTATATATCTCCAATGATGCCTTTATACAGAGAGGACACGAGAAATGTCAATGATATTTCGTTAGAGTATGCGGCTACACATACTTGTGATAATAGTTCAGAATTCTCAAATCTATTATACGTAGGTTACAGTACACAAAATTAAATATCTATATAGTGAACACGTGCTAGTAAATGGTGTCTAAGCGTAAGATATGTTTACTTGCTTCCCGGTGTAGTTTTTAAATAGGAAGCTAACTCGAGCACTAACATTACAACCAATCATTAATGGATGAAGTTGTATAGAACTAAAGATAGTACCCATCATAATTGCTATACAGGTCTCTTATCGCTTGACCATGACGTGTGGTGAGTTAGATTTCCTATACTAGATTCAGCTTGTCAAGGCTTAACTTAATACTAAGTAAGTCATCACCCAGTGTTCTATATGGTTAATTACAGCTCTAATCTCGATTATATATCTGTATTACCTGAATGCCTAACTTAGAGAGTGTGCAAACCCGTTTCTCTGATCAGATTTCGGAGTGAGAGGTCAGAGTGTCAAGTGAGCGGATCGTAAGAGCTAGTAGTTTCCGGCTCTGGAATTTCTGCATTAATAGTTCGGGTTAACTAAATTACCTCGGTTAAAAATCACAGTTAAATTCCGGATATACTGAGCTCTGTTTTATTTATTTTTAATTGTTATCTTAAATCTATAGTAGATTCTTTCTTCCCGAAATTTTAAGTTTGAGTGTATAATGGGGCTATTAGATAATCGAATTCACTTAGAGAGAGTCCCGCACAAAAAAGCGCCTGGTGATATGACTATAATTGGTATATGAATCTTAGTCATATCATAAATACACTAATTTGATAAGTCCTTTTTGATGAGTGGTATAGTTGAGCCGAGCCAAAGTCAAGATCTGATCATTTATTGGTTAGATAAGATCAAATATGGTCATGTTAATGGTTGGACCTAACCGAACCTTTTTTAGTGGAGGTCAAAGCCTACTGATAGTCTATGGGACAAAATCAATGTTACTAGAAGTTGTTTAGAGAAATAATTGATTTGAATCTATCCATAGGTGCACATGGGTTGACCAACCAAAGTTAGGCTCATGTATGTCTATGTAGATTCTAGTACCCACTAAGGAATTGGAGTAATTTCTCAAATTGGAGGTAGAGGCTACCAATTCGTATAAAATAGTGAAAGGACCTTTAGACTGAAGTCTAAGTCTTTAGGATTAATAATTCATACACTAATTAAGTTTGGTTTTTTTTTTTAATGTAACATGGACCACTAACCTATCACTTCCGTCATTGTTAGATATGATAAATTAATGAGACCCAACTATGATAGCTAGTATCGTAAGTTGAAAATCATCCTGGAGCATGAGTGGATCCTTTATATGGTAACAGATCAAGCACCTGAGAAGCCAAGCTCCAAATGCTAGGAAAAGCAGTCCAGATACTTATCTGAAGTGGCTCAATGACGCACCATCGTTTCGATGTATAATGCTGACGGCAATGAATGATGAGTTCAGTCGTAAGTTTAAAAATATCCAACCACAGGAGATGCTTCAAATATTGAATGACTCTTTTAGCACGTCGGACGATGTTGAAAGGCACAAAATTAGTTGTGCCATTTTCAACGCTCAGATGAGGGATGGGGCCTCAGTCATCAATCATGTATTATACATGATCAAGATGATTGAGTACCTTAGCAAGTTGGGCTTTTTCTTGCACGAGCAACTCAATAAGAATGCGATCCTTAATTCTTTACCTAAGTCCTTCCTCTCCTTCCTAACTCATTTTAGAATGACAAAGCCTACAGTGAACTACTATGGCTTGTTGGGGTTGTTGCAAAACTTTGAGAAGGATCACCAACTCCATAAGAAGATGGTGAATGTAGTGGGAGGGTCTTCTTCTGGTCATCGACTTTTTAAGAAAGAAAAGAAGAACAAGAAGAAGAAAAATAAGAAGGTACGATCGTATGCTGGGATGATTGCACAGGATCAGACTAAGAAACGTAAGCCCGATCAGAGCCAGGCAGAGTGCTTCTTCTACAAGAAGCAGGAGCATTGAAAGAGAAACTATCCTCTGTACATTGCCTTCCTGGATCCAAACGGGCCGAGGAAGAAGCAAATAGTTGCTGGGCAAGATAATTATATGATAACACCTTACAATTTTTTCTTATTTGATTCTACTACCTGGGGTATTAGATACTGAAACCTTATCATATTTGTAATTCTATGCAAGACTCTGCAATAGAGTCCGTATTATGGTATGATCTTGTATATCTAATGTGCGTGAGAGGTGAATTAAAGCTCCTAGTATATGGTCTAGGACGATTTGTGTAAACATCAAACGATTCTCAATATAAGCTATATAGGATATTCGACTCTGTACATTTACTGAAGCAATTCAAATTCATACAATAACGCTAACAATCTTCTATTCCATTCACCATGACCATGTCCAAATATAATTTTGATAAACAAGGCTTACGAATTAATGATACAAATAAAATATTGCATAGTATAATTGGCTCAAATTCAATTTGCGCATGATGTTGTATATGAGTGCTGACTATAACACATATAATAAAAGAGTTATATTATTATTATCTATTTATGTCGTAACATCGGAGTTTACCATAATCTAAGATTTTGAACTTTAACGTGATCTGGATAATGAGATAATCTGTAACAGAGTGTAGAAAATTCTAATATACTTTTCTCCTATGCCTGTAACGTGAGTTCAATCCTCAGTAAACACCATAGAATTAGTGTTGTCTGATGTTACCCTGTGGCACTGTAGGCTAGATCGATTACAAGAAGTAGAATCTAAATATTAAGCGATAAATAGCATCCAAAGAAGAAATTCTCCTAATGTTTGGTTTACGCAAAAAAGTTCTACTTAGCTATCTAGCACTAACTTTTGAGAACCTGTCAAGATCTCTTTACTTTTTCCGGTCTAAGATATACCAAGCATCAATGTTTTTGTTACACTTGGTCTTCGGAATTTGTTGCAACAACTAGGTCAGAAGGAACTTCAACCCTTCATGTTTTTTTGTTGGTAAACAGTCCTTCATGTTAAAGACACAAAAACTGGTTCAAAAGACAACACATACTTGGTGGGCTATGGCCCTCCTTTTTCTATTAATAAAACATATATATCTCTCTAAGTGCACAATACCAATTATCTCATTTCAAAGTCAAGCATTAGTTCCATAAACATTTATGCCTAGGTATTACATATAAGGATTCAGGTTCTAGCGAGATATCCTACAGGATACTGGGAGGGGGTACCATCCCATGTGTTGGGACAAGGCAATCCCACTAGCATCCCAGTGTCCCAATCGGGACATCTTGGTACATCCCCTATCCCAAGTGTAAGGATAGGGAGAGACAGCGTGTCTTGTTCCATGGAAAAACTAAGACAGCCCTGTCCTACGGGACTTAAAACCTTTTACATGTACATCTTTAAGTAAGCTATATAGCATACAAGTCATTTACGAGTTTGACCTTAAGCTCATCTATGTATAGACATCTCCCATGTGGATTCATTTAACATTGAGAATTCCTTGTGCTTAACCTATAGTTCATACAACACTTAGGCTTATCGTCTAACTATATACAACTCCCTTGGGGATTCATACAAACTATAGATCTCCCAAGACAATTTTGATCTGAAGCCAATGAGGCCTTAGGGCTAATGGGCCACATTAAGGATTAAAAAAAAATATTTCAACCTCTTGCAACCTTCACCCCAAGTATGTTGAAATTTGAGTTTATTGTTAATGTATATACATATATAGGATCATAGAATGTTTGAATCTATATGACCCTAAATGCAGGCAACATTTTAGCCTGTGGTCCACAAGCACACATTTATTCAAGAATACTACAACATGCATATCTTCAAAACTTTTAAAGTTGAATCGACATAAAGTCCACCTAAACATATGCATTTTTAATATTCAACTAAAATTTGGAACATTTGGGAGTTTGATTTTAAGCCCATATTTGGCTTGTGTTCCACATAACTATTTTCTTTATTAATCTACAGAATATCAGGGTCCTCATAAGACTTGTAAACTGAACCATATAAAACTTGGACTTAAGGCATGTACATATATTAGGAATTAATGTCTGACCATGCCATAGAATATATTCCCTCTTGTACATCCATTGACATACACAGTGTATTAAATAAGCAACATGCATTGGGGGTATGACCCTGCTCAAGCATGAAATTGAGCAAATAATAATAAACTACTGTAACTCCACACTCCTTTTTGCATCCAAAGCTATTAAAGGAAATCTCTGACCATAGATTCTCCAATCTTAGAAGTTATTGGCAATGTGAATCCCTTATCCACCTACAAGATGTCATTTCATCAAAGGCAACAAATTTGTGACGATTTTGTAGATGTTAAGATTGGAAGAGAATTTCAAAAAAAATAGAGGGTGGATTCAAAACTAAGAAGTTCGTATAGACACAACTAGCTCAAGATGTATGGATTAAACAATGGACTTAAAAGAAAGGTGGAAACAAAATATACATAATAGAAATAAGCAACTCAACTTATATATTAAGCACATGTAATACAAAAAGGATACCTTGAAGCAAGGTATGCCATCTCGGTACCGGGCCTTGTAACAGTGCCACTCTATTACTGTGTCGGTACAAGGCCAGTTCAGCATTTCGAGTGTGAGTACACTCCCCATACCACATATTGGTACTAAACCAGTATAGTATGGTATGGTATGCCCTGTACTGCCTAGTTCATTAGGTATGGCTTACCTTGCCTTGAAGGAGATGTAAGTATGGAATGTGGATATTAAAACAATGGTATACGAGAGAGTTAAAATGAATAAGCCAAAAGCTGTATATGGAACTAAAGATCAATGTCAAACTCATTTTCTCAAATTTTATTTATTTAATCACCTTTCTCAGGGAAAAATTGAAGTATCCAAACATTATCATTTATAGCTCTACACAGCTAAACAACATCTATCTCATGTAAAGAAACTGAGACAACAATAATAAGGACAAACTACGTTGATGGAGAAAAGAGGGTTTGTGCACTAGGGGCATGTACTTGTAATCATACCAATGACTAAAGTGTATTTACCAAAAACAAGACAAAAAAAAGGTACAAGCAAAGAATGCCAAAGAAGGCCATACAGGAGAAGCTTGTGAAACATGAAGTGCTGGCCATAATGAAATATTTGGCTTGGATGGGCATGAATGATATACGTACATATGTACATATATATCTGTTGTAATATATGTGTATTTATGCAAGTCTACATATATGTATATGCATGCACATGGGGGCTTGTTTGTTATGGTTACAAACACTATCACCCATTTCTTATTTACACATTTGTACATTTTTGAGCTTATTAGCTAGACTTTATTAATTTTATGTAGCATTTCACCCAATGCACCATTATAACTTAAAAGTACAAAAACAAGTATCATTTACAAACAACTGCACATAGCCTTACAAATAAATTAAATGAACTAAAAACATCATTATAAAAGAACTTGTTAGAGAGAGAGAGAGAGAGTGCAAACCATAGGCAGCTGCACTAGTTTATGATTTGAGGCCTTGCAAAAATCTTCAACGCCATCATAACTTAGCCAACGATCTCTCAAACCCCAACATATTGTTGTATTAATTTTCCAAGATTTATTGGTAAGTATTGTCCTCATTGTTCGAACATATGCCTATTACAAATTACTGAAAAGTATGAGACTTAAAAGAAAATAAAGAGATTTTTTCTTTGTTCGAAATCAATAATGTGGTAAACTAAAAAAAGGGGCCAAGCATACTCAAAGCAATAAACCATACAATCTGATCATTCTTGGAATATCAACAATGTGGTAAAATGTAGAAAGAGCTAAACAAACTTAAAGCAACATTTTGTGGGGAGACAATGTGGTGTTAAGATATTTCTACATGCAACATGACATCAAGAAGCCAATTTGGGGCAAAAAAGCAAATAACAAAGAGACGCAAGCACTATTTACTTGTCTAACAAGCAAACAATTCAAGCATTTACATCCCAATTAGGACAAAACCAAGAGCAAAATTAGGATTTCTCTATAGGGGAGGGAGGCACAACGTTATAGTCTTTGGTCTGTCATCTTATATCAAGTTTGCATCTTTGACTATTTGGTAGGAAATGAATGTAAGCCAAGGAGGTGAGTAGAGTTAGGGTAATATAGAGAAAGAAAGTTTGACCAAGGGAAAGGAAAATCAAATGGGGGTCAGACCATCATCTACCAAGTTTATGAGGTTGTGATTTAGCTAAAAGTCCTTTCTTTTAATAACAGAAGTTCTTTTCCTAAAATATCAAAAAGTTCATTATTTCACCATAGCATAGATCAAGATTTTACATCCTGGCAAGATGGGGGGCGCCTTGGCCATCCCGTCCCATTCTTATGAGAAAACAGGACTGGGATGGGGTTGGGGTCGGGACTCTAAAACACATCCATATGTAGAGAGAAGAAGAAAGAGGAAGATGAGGAAAGGAAAAGTGAAAGGAAAGAAGAAGAAAAATGAAATAAAGAAAGGGAGAAGAAAAAGAAAGGAAAGTAGGAAAGAAAAAAAGAAAGGAAGGGATAAGAAAATGAAAGAAAAAAGAAACAAAAGAAAAGAAGGTAGAAGAAAAGGCAAAAAAAGAAAAAAAAGGAAAGAAGGAGAGAGAGATGGAGGATATTTAATGGGATGTATAACCAGAACCACTGCCAGAAGAGGACGGTGGGGCCTCACATTCCATGGAGATGCCGGAACACCTCCATCCCACGGGATTGAAAACCTTGGCATAAATATATGGTTAATACTACGAATGTGTTATTATAAGAGTGGCATGAGTGGGAGAAGCCATGAGAAGATTTAGGCATGCTCTCCTTGACTATCATTTTCCTTTCCCATGGAGGTGGAGGAAAGCTTCTTAGCAATGTACAACAAAAATAATCGCCTCCCAAGCTAAGCTACTTCATAGTTTTATTTGTTGCAAGCCTGTGATTACAAACCCTCGCTGCATCCTTGGTCATCTCCCACATGATGTGTAATTCCAATATCTAAAATAGGTTCACCGTCTTGATACTAGATCCTATATCGATAAAATTCTATTACAGTGTCGATACATAGTTCGGTACAGTATGATAGTGTTGAAAGAAAAGCTCAAAGGAATTCAATTCATTAATGAGATCTCATCTCTTTAAATAGATGAGAAACAAGTACATAAGGAAAAAAGATATAAGGAAAGAAGTACATATTTGAAAAGCATGTATATACCACGTTTAGAGATATACTAAGTTTAGAGACATACTAAGCATGTCCTTTCCTATATAAGGACTTATTAAATAAACATAATTCTAACACTCCCCCTCAAGCTGGAGCATATATATCAAACATGCCCAGCTTGTTACACATAGTTGAAAAAATTAAAAGATGGAGATTTAGTTAAAATATCAGCTAACTACTCAGATGATGGAGTGAATGGTGTTATGATGGTCTTGTTCATCACCGCATCTCTTTGAGGGCATCCCAGATTTATTTAGCCATCTTCAGGAACATGACATAACACAACAGTCACTAGCCAGCCAGTCGCCGTTAGATTCTTTGTTGCAACGTCAGAACCGAAAGTTAGAGGTGTCGAGAGATGTTTGTTGTCGTGATTTAAGGATGCCATAGTAGCCAAAGAGGAGGGTAGAATCAGTCAGATAGCTCGATAGATAGCCAGCCAGCCAAAAAAGATACCTTTAAATGATAGCTAGAAACATCACGGGCAGTATACCACTCCCATGATTAGTAGATAGCTAGAAAAATAGCCAAATAACCTTCACACGGCATAGAAAAGATACCTACATCATATAGAGAAAGAAGAGAAGAGAAAAAGAAGATCAAAATTGGAAGAAGATCAAGAAATAGAGGATGAGATCAAGAAAAGAGGCAGTGGGTGGTGAGGGAGGAGGCAGCGGCGTTGGTGCTACATGTTGAAAGGAATTTGATGGTGGAGATGGATGGCGGCTAGGGTTATGGACCCTAGTGCTCTGATGCCATGTTGAAAGGAAAGCTCGAAGGAATTCAATTCATTAATGAGATCCCATCTCTTTAAATAGATAAGAAATAAGTATATAAGAAAAAGGATATAAGAAAAGAAGTACATACTTGGAAAGCAAGTACATACCATGTTTAGAGATATACTAAGTTTAAAAACATACTAAATATATCCTTTCCTATATAAGGACTTATTAAATAAACATATTTCTAACAGATAGTATCGGTACAATATGGCACGCCCCGTACCGGGTGGGACGGCAAACCTTGATCTAAACTAAAATTTCCTTATCATCCATTGCACCATGACAGTATTAGAGATTTCTGCAATTTATAAATGGGCAGATGTGGTCAGAAGGGCTAAGAAACTTGTGAAGGGAGTTGCTAGAGGATTTGCTAATTGCTCCACCCATCCAGAATGCCCTAGTTCTTTTTGCTATCAAAATTCAAGACAATTCAAGGACATTAGGAGTGGCCTCATTTGTTTCAAGTGCAAAGATTTTGACTTATTGATTAAAGGTTTTCTACAAGGTTCAACATCTCGGTACCAAACCTTGTACCGATACCATCTTATTATAGTGTCAGTATGCTATTCGATACGGTACAACAATATTGGTATGGTACGATATGGTACACCTTGTACAGGATGGTAAAGGGCAATATGGCAAACACTGCTTTTCCAAATGAAATTAAGACAGCCATCATCTCACTTGGTACTGGTAAGGCCCAAGGACGTGATAGATTTCCTAATTGCTTTTCTCAAAGATGCTATAATTTCCTTAAGGAGGACTTCCTAGCTCTCTTTATTAATCTCTACAAGGGGATTTTGGATATCTAAAGTTTAGTCATTAGACCATGCTTATTTATTTCTCATTCCAAAGAAAGAAGAAGCACTTTGACCTAAAATCGTCAGCCATCGGTCTAATCCATGTATCATTAAGATAAATTTCCAAACTTGTTGGTTAACAAACTTGCTTGCTTCCAGATTTGATTGGACTATCTTAGTCGAGCTACATCAAGGGTTTTTCATTTTTAGTAACTTCATGTCAATGAGGTTATCTTTCATTGCAAGAGGTATAATGTTAGGTGTGTCATTTGCAAACTTGTCTTCAAAAAGGCTTTCGATGATTAGGATTTTTCTATTGTTTCTTAGAAAATTGGTCTCCCCTTATTAATGGATTAGTTAAATTAGAGTGATAATCAGCAGAAGTAGCAATCAAGGTTTTACATCCCGGTGGGACAGGGGCTATCTCGGCCATCCCCATCTCGTTCCATGAGAAAATGGAACTAAGATGGGGTCGGGACTCCGAAAATCATCTATTCAGGAAAAGAAGAAAAAAGGAAAAAAAGAAAGGAAGATGAAAAAAGAAAAGTGAAAGGAAAGAAGAAAAAGAAAAACAAAAGAAAGCAAGGAAGGGAGAAGAAATAAAAGAAATGAAAGAAGGAAGAAAGGAAATAAAAAGAAGAAAATGGTAAAAAGAAAGAAAAAGATGACAAAAAGAAAGATAAAAAAAAGAAAAGAAAGGAAGGTAGAAGAAAAAAGGAAGGAAAAGAAAAAAGAAAAAAAGGAAAAAAGAAGGAAGAGATGTGGAGGATATCTATTGGGATGTATGATCAAGATGATTGTTGGGACAAGACGAGACAATGGGCCATCCCATTCCATGGAGATATCACGACACCTCCGTCCCATGGGATTTAAAACCTTGGTAGCAATCTTTGTTGGTGGTAAGGGAGATAGATGGAGCGAATGCATCTTAAGCTGACATTCTCACCGATCTCCTACCTAGTCCTTGCTGACATTCACTCTCATTTTTTCAGATTGTGCCGAGGAAGGTTTACTCTCTAGGCAGATGGAGCGAATGCATCTCATGCTGACATTCTCGCCTATCTCCTGCCTAGTCCTTGTTGACATTCACTCTCATTTTTATAGATTGTGCTGGGGAAGGTTTACTCTCTAGGCAACTTTAGTAGTTGGTAAAATTTGTAACTTGCAACTAAAAGTAGCAGTCTTTGTTAGCAGTTAGGTAGGTAGATGGAGCAAATGCTGTCGAGCTAACTTGCAATTTGTTGATGATGCAATTCTTTTTTTGAGGATGATTACTTCCAAATCAGAACTCTGAAATTTATCCTTGACTGCTTCAAAGTTTAAACTATTATCTAGTATAAGAATTAATTTCCCGAAGAGCTCATTAACCGAGCTTGATTTGTTTCTGAATACACTCTTCAAGGAGAACCATCTTTTAATTACTTATCTAGATGTTCATCTCTCTAATAAGAAACTAAAACTAACTAGATTCAGTTGCTGAAAAAGTTTGATAGAAGACTTGCAAGCCAGAAAGGTAAATGCCTCTCCTTTGGTGGCTAGCTCACTTTAATCAATTTTGTGCTCTCCAATCTATCTTCCTATCACATGTTTGATTTTAAGCTATAGGTCTAAATCTCTAAACACATTGATAAATTATGCAACACTTTTCTTGAGAAGTTTGATAAAAGTTAATTAATACTCTTGAGGTAGACTTTGGTCCTTTCCTTTTATTTGACATAAATTTGCAGAATCCTAGACCACTTCTACTGCCGTCATTTTTTCTTCTTGGTAGTGGTTTTTTTTTTTTATTAGGTTGTAGGAAGACCACCAGCAAGGCCATATTCCTCTTCATCTCTCTTTCCCCTTCCTTATGAGGCCTTTTGTAAGAAATATTCCTGAAATATGTCTTTGTGAAGTATGCAAAGAAATTCTTGGTCCATTAATGTCCTAATGCCACTGAGTTCAGAGAAGAATTCTGAATGTAGAGCTTTCGGGAGAGTTTGCTTACTCTAGCATGTCCTTGGACCAGACCAGATATCACTATCTGGCAGCTTATACAGGCAAATCCTACTAATATGCAATCTTTCAATACTTTTTCTCAGAAGCAATGGCCAGTGGTCTTACTTATCCCTACAATGATGCTTTTCAAGAAGCAACCCTAAGAAGTGTCAAATCTTCATGTGGCTTGCTACTAAAGATATACTATGCACTAGAGAAGTTCTAGCTTATAAAAATGGTTGATTAGTTCTTCCTATTCTCTGCATCACTGTGGCGCTAAAACTGTAAACTGTAAACAACCTTGCCCCCAACTATCCTTATTGAAAATATTCAGAGGAAAGTATCCACTGTTATACAGCTTAAAGGCCATCCTGCAACTCTTAGATCTTTGTGCACTCTTTGGCACATTAAAAGGGCAAGGCCATCTTGAGAAACTCTTTGGAACCACCTTTTCATTGATGTCTGATAAAGCATTTGGAAAGAAATAAATTCAAGGACAATTATGAAGAAAAAAAAATTCCTCTCCAGATGTGGTTCTTCACTTAAGCCTCATGTGCTTTAAAGACTGGCTCACCCTCAGCAATGGCTTTGAAAAGATTGCTTCTTTGCATTTTGGGGGTCTCCAACTTCTCTCCTATCCTTAATCAAGCTACTGACTCTTTTTCCCCTCCTAATCTTATTTCATTTCTTTTCCTTCCTTTTCCTTTATTCAACATTCAATTTCTTGCTTTTTTATTTCCCTTGTCATCTTTTAATGCCTTTAATAAATTGTGTGGGTTAATCCTCCCTTCCCCCAAAAAATTGTAGGTATCTACACCTAGGAGTAAGGAGAGGCAAATCATTACTTAAGAGATTCATGCACTATTTGGAAAGTAGTGGGACTGGGAGTGTTAAAGGTGTTCATGATGTGAAAATTTTTAGATGAATTTTATTTTCTCAAACTAAATATCTTCAGTCAATGAGAATTAGGGGAAAGGATGACTATTGAACCAGCAAGAAAAGGGGTTGAAGGGTATCATGACCATGAAAGAGCATGTTGGAGGGGACAGCTAGTGGGACCAACAGGGGCCACAATATGCTCACATATTCTAAAAGAAAAGAAAAACATTTTGCTCGCATTTACATTTTCAAAACATTGTAAGTAAGGATGATAATCAAGAAAGGATATATAAAAGGAATACAAATATTACCAATGGACTAGGCCAACGTACACAATTGAGTGGTTTCTCAACCGGATGAATGGGTATACAAGAGAAAAACATAGGACTGCTACCAATAAAGTACAAGGCTGATAAACAGTTTTAGATGTGCAATAAAGATTTGAGAATTGAGAAAGCTCTAATCAGGAAAGCTGCTCAAATTTGCGTTGAACGGTCTAAGCAGGAAAGAAAGGCCTAAGTTAACATGGATGAATGTTTTGGAAAAGAGTTGAAAAGCCTTGAGTAACAGCAAAGGTTGCCCTTTATAAACATAACTAGTGAAAAAGGATTAGTAAAGAAACCCTAGCATTTAGGACAAGGTGGACAAGGCTTGATAGTTATGGTCATGGTTATACAAACATGTACACAAATCCTCAGAACACACATATATACATTTATATTTACATAGTGAGGACCCATTTCATAGTTTGAGCTTCTTATACAACTGGTTATCGACCTATTACCAAATACCAACATCTATTTAGGACCCACAGCAGCATATTGATGGAACTTAGACTTATTTGGAATTTTTAATTATAATCATGAAGGAAAGGCTCGGAAGTTAAGATCTACAAGCTGATAAAAGACAATCAGCATCTGAAAAAGAAGTCACCTTTAACTCCTTCTTCATGGCTCTACTTATTGCATTTAGTGCGAAACCAGAGGAACCAGATGTAAGGTAAGGTCTTCTATAAACCATCGCATCTTCCTCTTTCATCATATATGGTCCACAGCTGGTCAAAGCCTTGTCACTAGCTCTGAGGGGATCCTGAAAAATTGGCAATGACAACTCTATCATTGGCAACTCTTTTTTTTTTTTGACTGCCAGATAATATAAAAGTTAAAAGAACTATCAAACATGTCAAATATTAGGAAGTCTTCTAACCTGGGAGAATATTTCACCCAACAAGAAGTTGCTGAATAGGGCCAATGTTGATGGCAGCTTTGCATGTTTCTCCGTCAACTTTATGGTAAGCATAGCCATGTCAGTACCAAATCTTCAGGTTCCAAGCATAAACAATAATGGAATACTTAAAATTCTCTTTTACGGTAAAAAAATAAGTGAAGACAAATTAGCCTGTTTATTGTTTGAAATTTGGACATTTTCTTACAGGGGGATTAATGAGAACAAGATCTCTCAGTTTCTCTTGATGACAACTGGCATACTTTACAACTACAGGAGCAAAATAACCCTGGAGAGATATTACTACAAAAATATTTAGTTGAACAGGACATTTTAGGTAAATGATCTCATGATGTCCACAAAAAAAGATGAAGGATGAAGCATACCTGAACAACAAGAGAAAGCCTATCAGGAGCCATTTCATTGACAAGGGACTCCAGCGATGAAGCAAAATCTGTAACATGTAATTCAGCTCCAGTAAAAACAAATAAACAACTTCTTTCGTTAATAACCATAACAATAAAGAATTACATAATTGTGGTTTATAATGTCTACCGTCCAGAGTATAGTCAAAACCATATTTCGGCTGAGGCTTATCTGAAAATCCAAAACCTGGAATACATGAAAACTTTTGCTCTCATAAGCATTTAAAAGAATGATGATAGAACAAACAGTAAGCACAGACACTTAGTGACAAGGAACTTCAATTTCAGTATAGTATTGAATCATGTGTTTCACAGGTACAAGAAATGTCATGATTATCTAACAAAATGTGAATAAACAGAGGAAACAATTATTTTTGTCGTACTATGATTCGCATGCTTAAAAAGTTATACTGCTGAACAAAATTGGAATTTCCTAAAAAAAAATTATATTCCTGACAACAATGGAAGAGAGAGAGAGAGAGAGACCTCCCTCCCCCCCTCACTAACTGTAGGTGTTTTTATGAAGCTGTCACAAACATCAAGAGCTTTGGATGAAGCATATGGCTTGGACCAGGCTTCATGAGCCCTTTGTGAGAAAATGTGAATGAGACATGGCAAAGTGGCGAACTGTTTCAGTATTGTATTATGATCTATGTGAAACAAAGGTTGACATCTTTTATAATAACATTTCTGACAAAGAGTAAGAGAATGGCCCTCCTCTCATTCTCCTAACTGGTGGATGCTTTGTTGCAGCTGTTGCAAACACCATGAAGGTTCAGACTTGGGGCCCAAAGTTGAAGCTTGGACAAGATTTTGGAAGCACCAACCTGTCAACCACTTCCATCAAATACTAATCTCGCTAGACATATCTGTGCCTTAATGGAATTTCTTTCCCTCAACTGTGATGCTTTTAAGTTTTAACAAAGATAAGAAAACTGAATATTAAAAGATCTGGATACTGTGACATTAGCCAGAACATCAATACCACCAGCGCATGCATCAGCTTCAAAAGCACCATCTAAGTCACATGTTTCCCACTTCACCAGGATAGGATTCTCTCTGTAGTGGGATGGAGATGGAGTTTGCAGTTCCATTCATCAACCAGTCATGGCTTGGGACAGAATCACTTCAGCTGTAATTCTTCTAATTATCATCAAGGATCATGGTAGCCCTAAAAATTAGCATAACATGCTCAAGGATTTTGGACTTCAAGAATAAATCTTGAGGACTAAAGGATGTCATGTTTAAGCAATTATTTTTGCAAAGCCTGTATGGACTAAAGGAGCCAAAATTTTCTTACATAAATCACTCTCCCAAGCAATTACTGAAGCCCAACTTCATCTCCATTTGGCCCCCAAGTGCTTTGAAAGTTTGAATTCCCTATTTAGTCATTTTATGTCTCCTCAAGCAGTCTTAGATTATCCGTCAATGTCAGCCTTGACACTTGTTAGAATGCTTGACTAAGAAGCAGGTGTAGTTATATCAACTTAATTGACTTAATTTCTTAAATACATCTTAATTGACTTATGCAAATCCAAATTTATTAAAAATAATGCATCATGCTGGTATTTATATCAACTGATGTTTCTGAGAAAAATTTAGACAAATTTGGAAGGAGAACAAAATCTCATATGTCTTCTTAAAATTCAAAAATGTTTTTCCTGCTCCCTAAAGAAAAAGAAAAACATCAATGTCCAAATTCCAAACGAGTCTCCCACTGCCCATGATACCATATCCCAACAATTGACTGTTGGCACAATTCCTTCGGGCATATCCTATTTTTCTTTTAAGGGACCTTATTAACATAATTACCACTCCCCAACCATCTTCAAAAAAAATTACCACTTCAATATCTGGTGTTACTGGCTAATTTTGTATTACTCCATAATCCATATAAAATAGAAGTGTAACTTATTGTTCTAGCATTGATCAATCTTATTTGATCATATCACATGAAGCTTATTACTGGAGCAATGAGTAAACTTATATGAAGAAATGTTTCAGTGAATGTATCCTTCTGCTACTTGACATTTGGGATGGCACTGTAATCTAGAATATACACATAGGCAACATCGATTATTTGCTTATGCCAGCAAATCTTGCATCACATAGCATCCATATCATTGTGTAAATGGCATGAATGAGAGTTATGCATGATGCAGAACATAAATGGGACACATAATATGAACCATTCACTGTGTGCTATGATATATTCATCCCAATGTTTTTCTTTTAAAACACAATATTGTTTCAAAATCTTAGAGTTTGAAGAAATATGAATTGGAAGGAGTTGGTCACATGAAACATCATAAAGGCAAACCGCAGTAAAGTACATTCTCTAAGATATCATCAGGTAATGGATAGCTATGTCAAGATAACCAAAAATCATTTTGGAAAGTCAACTGATTGTAGAAGAAATTTTGAAGAATAAGATGTGAATCATCCTAAGTTGAACAAAAAGGGCTTTGGAATCTTCTGTTGGGGCAGATGCCAAATATAAATGAACATATAAAATCATATAGCATCCTACAAAGTTTGATAAATGTCAATTCAGAAATATACAAGTATTTACCATAATGATAGGACTGGAAACTATCATTACCAATATAATTGCTGAGAGATGTATTTTCCATGGAACATAAAGCTTTTCAAGAAAGTAATTTGGCAAATAAGTTTAACCCACTGCGTCAATATGGAAAAATGGGTCACATAAACCTAAAGAAACACTAATTTGAATTCTTGAGAATGTATGCAAATTATGGTAAAGAAACAAAAAATATTTGAGGAAGAAGAGGTAATTAGTTTGCTATGATCTCCTTTGCTTTCCCATTCATTTCTCATATATTCCCCCATTTTGCAAATCTTTCCTTGTGCTTGCTTCCAACTTCAAGGGCATCCCATTCAAGTATCGCTCCTTGGATCCATATTAGCATGTTAAAATCAGGCATTTGAAAATTTCTTCTTGCATTGCAGATCATTAATCTAAAGAGGTCTTGGCCAATGCCTGAATGAAGATTTACTATTCTAGATTATTTTGTTCTAGTCTTTTCACAGTGTAAAGCTCATATATTCACAGCTGGAATGATTTTCACTGGTTGGTTTATGCTTTAAAATTTTAAATAGCTAAGGTTACAAACAGTCATGGGTTCTATTCATCTGGAATATCTACACTTATCAGCTCATGTATGAAATTTTCAGAAGGAAGCTCATTCTCTCTCTTATACAAGCAATTCAGTACTTCAAGTCTTCAACCTCTTATACAGGGAACTTCTCCTGCTACTTTCTTTGTTCCCCCCTTTCCAGGTTTCATGAATTTATTTTGCACTTGCCCTCAGTTCAAGGATGTACTCAGTAAAAAACCTCTAAAATAATTCATGGCAGTCCCAATACTTGACAAAAAGATGGAGTGTCACTGTCAGGTATGCAGGCACCGCATACTGTCAATGAAAATTTACAAGAATCTATAAGGCTGACAAAAGATTATTTTCATTAACAACCTATTGAAAAGAAATTCCAATTGAGTCAATTTTTGACTCTGAAAGACCCATTATACTGTCGAACTAGAGTTCACAAGGTGACGCAAATTCATGATAAATGGTACTATATACAATAATATGAGGCATGAGAACTGAGCATATTTTGTTAGATGCAGAAGAAAGTTTCTAAGTATTTATATATAGACACGAACTTACCAAGCCAATCAAAAGCAATGGCATGATAATCTTCAGACAATACAGGAAGAACTTTGCGATATGAGTATGCCTGTTTATCAATAATTCAAAAGCATATATCTTAGAAAAGAAGGGTCATTTTCTCCAATGCTAGTATAACTGCCACATGTTAAAAAACATCAGTGTACCATGTCAAGAATTTCAATGCAATTAAGAAAAGACGGGATCAGCCCTTTCAAGCCAAAAGCTGCTTCAAGAAAATCATTTGATAGATGCAAGAAATTTCTTTTTTAAAAAAAATCACAGTTTCTGAACTCTTTAAGTAGATATCTCTTGCATGGAAAAGCTCAATTTGATGAACTTGCCCAGTTGGAGTACGAACATTAGTGGCTTGGGTTGGTAAAACTTTTTGTTGATCACACTATATACTAAAACAAGAAGATAAAATTTCATATTGTAAGAATGATGAAGGTATACATCTGCCCAGGAAACTCTTTGATAAGGTAAGCAAGAGAGAAGGTAAGCATGGAAGGATAGATGCTATTGTCAAGAATTTCTCAAAAATACAAAAATGGAAGAGCAAAAAGAGTTAAAGCATCAAAGAGTTTTCTTACTCTTGCGAAATTTCTCCGCAAAGAGGAAGAGCATCTATATGGTTTTAATTATTTGGTAAGTATTTATGGTAGAGTTTAGAAAGAGCTTGTTAAGTGGGTGACTTCAATCAGTCAGCTTTTGTGTATGTGTTTTGTTCTTTTTCAATAAGACCAAACTTAGGTTTTGGAATATTCTGGTGTTGATTCAAAGGAAAACAATGGGCAGGTTAATTATTTAAATTATTTCTCCATCTAGTGGCTGAATTCTTTAAGAAAGAATTAGGTTCATCATTTTTAAATATCATCAAATTTACAAATCTAGTAAATGTTTGTAAAAAAACTAAGAACAAATATTTTCTGTCATTGTTTTCTGTTAAAAATTGCTGAAAATAGGGAACAGTTTGAAATGAAGAATATAGATTTTGACTCACATAGTGAATATATTGGTGTCTTCAACAAATAAAGTATTTCATCCTTACACCTATTTCATGAAAGAGGCAGACCATGTGGGACCTAATTGTTACCGTGGATTGGCACCCAAGCAAGACTTACCACCCTTGTTAACTAAAAATGCGACCTCTTGTTTACAAGCATCCTTGGGATAAACTTTTTTCTTAAAGAAAGATGTGTTAATGAGGAAACATTAGCCAGCTTCCAGATCTCCTTGCAAAAAGCAACCAAAATTTAGCGATCCAACTTATTTGCATTCTACAATCTGAGTTGCCTTTGCATTTCTTCTTTTCTTTTATCTTTTTCTTTTTCTTGTGAGAAAGCATTTGATAAATTCTAAATCCTCAAAGAAGCCTACCTAGTCACTTTTTCCATTTTTTTTGTTCTTTTCATAAAGCCTCGCCTTCCTTCCTTTATGTAAGAACTGCAACCGTCCAGCACTAGAGCTGCAAACAAACTGATCTAAGCTGTCTACCAGGCAGTTCGCACTAGATTTACTTAATTTCCATAAATTTTGTGCTATAAAACAAGTTAAATTATCGAGTTTGATCATGTTCACAAGCTTAAGTGAGCTTCTTCATTAAGGTAAAGCAGCATTCATATCTCTCAATATTCTAAAAATATCACATTTTTTATGCTATTTAATTACTATAATTCTTAGTCATATCTCACTTTTTTTTTTTTTACTGTTTGTGATTCTTCATGAGTAGCTTAGGAAAAAAAAACTTCACAGGTGTTCTCTATCTAAAGTTTTGCAAGAGTTAAACCATGAGAATATGTCAATTACCTCAATTATTTACGAGCCCAAGAGTATGTAGCTTGGTGTTGCTCAAGATCGTTTATAAATAATTTAGCTTGCAATTAAGTTTGAGCTTGATTTACTTAGTTGGTGCTCAAGCCCAAATAAGCTTCTAAGTCAGATAAACTGAAGATATTCACAAGCAGCTTGGTTTGTTTGCAGCCCTATCTGGCATTATTTGTAAAGAAGACAACTTAGCATCTGAAACAGGTTTCTGTCCTATCTTTTACACACTCATTTCTTTCAGTGGACCAACAAAACAGCAACAAGTACAATTCATGAAATTTTTTCAATCATTTATTTCTATACTAGCATTGAACCATCATAAATATATTACTCCAACAACAAAGATTCTAAAATACATCTCCTAAAGGTTCATTTCTTATGGAAATTATTCTGCCATATTGCATTTACTTCCCTCAAATTCAGTTAGTAAATCTAGACATGACAAGATCTAGAGTCAGTTATGTATTGTATTTAATTGATGATAATCTCCACAATGTTAATTGTGAATATGGCACATAGTCAAAGGATATTGTGCTATACATTGTTTCCTGACTTCTTCCTTATTTATTCCAGCAAAAACCCCAATATTATAACTAGGGCCAAGATTACGATGAACGTACATATTGATACAACTAAAATGGCATTCACTTGCAATATTCCAGAACATTACAAAAACTGTGTTGGACATGGTTTGCTGTACCAGCCCATACCGCATGGCACAGGGTGTACCATACCATACCGCCCCATACTAACACTACCATACTGTATCAAATCATGTACTGACATTATAATAGGATTTTACCGGTATGGGTGCAATCCGAGACAGCAAATCTTGGTGTTGGATGTTCTATGAAACAATTATAAACGCCAAGAACCTTACCTGTGATGGAAAACCATGAATTAAAATGACCAAAGGATTTGCAGAGCTTCCTTTCTCGATGCAGAACCATCTAAAGAAGAAAAACAACACCATATTCATGAAAAGAAAAACCATGGGATAAATGTATCGACAGCTTAGCCTAACATGGAGGCCTATGGCTTAAAAATACCAGGATTCCAGGCTTGCAGGTTTCCTGAGTACAACTTCAAATAAGCTGATAGCTTCCTAATCACACAGATCGCTGAATTCACCTGAAAACATCGGCCGAGGATTGCGAACCAGCACCCATTGTAAGACCAAATATTGGATCCTTTGCTTTCCCTTTGCCTCCACATACAGGATGAGCTTTAATCTAAAACATTAAGGTTACAATATGATAATGGGCCTCAAAAATAGTAATACCAGCATATAAAGGTGAAATGGATGAGACGATAAAAGTTTTGCAAAGATGCAATTACCAAAAAAGTTTGGAAAGAGGAGGGCATGAATATTTATGCCCAAAAGTACACTGAAACTCTACATAATATGCTCACATAAAAGAGGGAGGAGGGAAGGAGGTACAGCTCTCGAGCGATTTATAACATCATAGCATCTGTTCGTACAGCTTTGGAGTAGTTGATGAGTCACTTACTTTCATAAACCTTAAAATCCCCTATCAACTTCAACATATGGCTGGTACATTTCAAGCAAAGAGCTTAGGCTTGTAGAATACCTTCGTAATTGAATAATATTAAATTTAGTCACTGAAATAATACAATAATTGACTTAAACATGAAAAAGAGTCCTTGTTCTCCTCTATTTTATGACTATGACTGTATTGTTGAGAAAACTTTCTACACGATCATGAAAACTTATCTTGAATTTTCCTGACAAGCAAGGTTTGAAGTAGGATTGTCAATCCAACCTACAACTCAAATACCCAAGCAAACCCTGAGCCAGAACCCTACTAGGCCTAACAATGAATGGGTTGGATATGATCCAAAGTCAGATCAGTTGAAACTTTGAAGTTGGTCTGGATTTGAGGATTTTAAACCCGACCCAACCTTAACCCCCATAATTACCCAGTTCGTTCATACATACATACATATAAAATGTTTATTTTTTTTATGTATCCTTCAATTTTATAATTTATAGGGGGTAGAAGAGTAAAAGGTAATGACATGTTAGGACATGTTTGAGTGTTGATACTTGACTTTAGGTGTATCTTTCAACTTCTAGTCAATCACTTCTATACAATTAACCATCAAGTGCTTGTTTTCATGATTCAATTTTTGCAGCATGGATTGGATGATTTGTTGATAAACTTATTCAAGCATGGATCGTTTTAGCTTGATTAACTCTTCAAGAAATAGTGTTTGATACCTGATGGATACCCAGACCTGATCCCCATCTGACTCCAACCTGATGCACACTTTTACATCCTAGACCTGACTTGATCCTTTAATGCACTGGGTATGGAAAAAAAGTTATACCCAAAACCCAATGGGTATGGGTCTGTTTTAGTTAAACCAGGACCCAGCCTGACCAGATAGCACCCCTAGATTGAAGTACCATGGTGTGGGGCGTTCCAACCACATTTAAGCATGGTAACTACCATGGTATGCTCCTGCATCTACTCATAGTTTGCTGACACTGAGCGTTATGTTATGCTGTACATACACAGTACAAAACTGTACATACTACAGTACAGGACTGTACACATCACAGTATAGTTGGCTTTTCAAACCCCGTTGAAAAGTGGAAAAGAATTTAAGAAAACGTGTCCCCTGGTCCAAATTTTGGTTGCCTTTTCTTGTAGGCCCTGATCTCATTGAAAGAAGAAAATTTGTAATATTAATATGAATGATTCTAGTTCATACATTTTCAAAGGCTCAAGTTTTAATTTATTTATGACATTGTTAATATGAATTTTAAAAGGCACTAGAAATCCCTCAACTTGAATTGTTTTGTACAAAATAAGTAGGTTGGTTCATATGCTGGAATTCTTGTATATCAAGATTTCCCAGGGAAAAAAAAAGTTATCAAAAGAAATTCTTGGGACTAGTAGCCTTACAATGTATGTGTGACACATCATGAACGCAAAATGTAATGGTCATTTATTAAGATAATGGCACATGATGCACACAAATCTGCATTCAGCAAGGCAACCATCTGTTTTAGTCATTCTCATGATTTCGTAAACTAAGTTCAGTAAAGTTAGGGCCCCTTTGGTGTTGCTTTTGTTTTGTGTTTTTATTTTCAAAAATCCAAGAAGGAAACTGAACTAGATTGAACAAATATGCATGATGAAAGCCTTTTTCTTTTCAGATCATTTGGAAATTGTTTAGAGATTTTGGCAGCAAAGATCTATTGCTTTCAGAAAATAGTGAAAATAAAAGCAAGGAATGGCAGAAATTTGCTGCAAATGCTACCTTCAGCAACAATCTCCAAGTGATATTTCACTTCCTTGTAAGAAAAGAAAAACAAAAAAACAAGAACAATACCAAAGAGGTCCTCAGTTTATCTCATCTAAACATTCCATTTTTATTATTTATAAGACTAATATAATCACAATGCAATCTAATCTTGGTGTTGTTCATGATTCTTAGCCCCCAGATTTCATATTTAACCATCTTAGCAAACCCACAATATATATGAGGTGAGGCTTAATACATAAAACAATAAGATGGTCAGTCAAAGTGACTTGCTTTTTCAATAAACTAAAAATCCAAACATTTTCTGGTTCTTGGTCAATAATTTATTCAAGAAACGGAAACGGGATCAGAAATTACAATTTTCCCCTGAGCAAACCATTCATCGGATCGACTAGGTCCATCTGAATATTTTCCTGTTCCAATCACCATGCATCTTCTGAACTAAATTATCAACACTTTAAGCCAATCAAAATTGCTTTCTTTTCTTTATCCAATCAAACCAGAAGGCATAAAAGTGAAAGAAACAAAACCTCCACTGAAAGAAAACCCATCTCCAATTGAAACCGGCGCGTCCACCAAATACTCCTGAGGGAGGATCCAATCAAAAGATTCCCATCAGTTCAGGCGATTGATTAAATGCCAATCCATGGACAACAAGAACCAAATCCAGCTCACTGAAATCAAATTGGAGTACCTCCTCGCCACTGGAGCTCGACATGCACCTAAATCGAAACGTCTGCCGCCGGAATCGGGAATTGGTAAGGGATCGGGGAAGAGAGCAAATGGAGGAAAAGCTAGCTGGGATAGCCATGTGGGATGGAGAAGAACCAAGCGGTTGGATTTGGGGGAGGATTTCATGGCTAGGACTAGGGTTAGGGATTTCTATTTTGTATTTGGAGGGAGAGGGATAGGGTTTCTCTGGCCCTCGCTTCTCCAAGCCTCCTTGCGTTCCTTTTCGCGGGAAAATCCTGCCGGGAATTTAACCGGCCGCAACGAACATTACATCCGTCAGATCAGAACGGATTCGTAGAAATAAACAGTAAATAAATACCGTTTGGAAACTGTAATAAATAACGGAAAAATGAGACTGGCTCCTGTTACTCAACCTTTTTTTTTTTGGGGGGGGGGGGGGGGGGTGTGAATTGAACCGATTATCTTTTGCCACGTCGAGGAGAATAGTTTAGCGGTATATAAATTGTGTCGTACAGAACAAATTTAGGTGCCATAAATAACAAATAGGGGCATGGCTAAGCTGGAACAAATGCAGAAAATGAAATGTAGAGCATCAAAGTTGGTTGGCACGCCATCATGGATCAAAGGGCAGGTTCATTTTTAAATAAGGCACAGGATTCAAATCCATGTCACTTATATCAATAGCAACTTCACTAACCCAGCTGGCAATTAAAAAGGAGATCTCTTATCACTATGTATATATATATATAGATATATAGGATTTGAGGTGGGTCAGATATGTATGTAGTCAGATCTAAGTCATGGTGAAGCAACCATACCATTATATCAAGACCTGCCTCCTAAATTAGTTAGGGGTTGAAACTTTAAAAATAATACCATGATGTAAAGATTACAATCAAGTTCATTAGCCTTTAGGTCACCCATTGATATTGGAATATGTGATATCCTGGCTACTTTAGAAATTGGGCTAGGTTCACTTGACCGGCCCAACCACCAAAAAGCGACTCAAAAAAAAAAATGATAAAAAAGAAAAAAAAGCAGCCAGCACGTGCTATGCATATGCTGGGGAGGAATTGGACTCCTATTAGAATCCTCTTCTTCCTCGATAGACTCCTAATTGGAGTTGGAAATCAATGCTATGAGTGAATCTAACTCCTCCCATCCAGCTCTATTTAAAGAGAGGAAGGTTTCCCCATCTTCCCATTGAAGCTCAAATTTAAGAAAATCATCAGTATTTTTGCGGGTTTTCATCAGACATTGCCAACGCCACTATCGAAAAGCTAGATAAGAGGTCAAAAAATATTAATCAATCCTTTTTTTTCTTCCTCAACCATCAAAACTTAGATTCCAACTAGCTATTATCGGTTTCTTTTGAAAGAAATCCGAACATCTTATTTTTTTTCAATTTTTTTGTTAAATATTATGAATTTTTCGGCACCGTTGCCACCAATCGCTAGTTGTGGCCCACTCAACTGCACCATCATGGCCCCAGCTATCGCCGGCCATGGCCATCATTGGTAGAGACTCTCTCCTATTTCAGAAAAGAAAAGGCAACTAAGGTCCCTGTTTTGCTAAGAAGCCGAGGGAAAAGAAATGAAGAAGTAGAAAAGAAAAAAAGAAAAAGAAGGAAAAAAAAAAGAGAAAAGGAAAGAGGTTTTCTGTCCCTTCTCTTCATCTCTCTTTCCTTAATCTCTCTCTATATAAGTATCTCTCTTTATAATTTTCTTTTTCTATACATAAATTTTCTCTCTCTAGAATTGGTGGGCACAGCAAAGTGATCATCTCAATAATTTTGATCAACCTTAGTAAAAAGGCTCTGATCCATGATCATCGGATAGCATGCTGACCCCCACCTTACAGTTTTTGTCGAATTATTGGAGTTTGGTCCTTTTGATTGATATTGACCCACCTATATTCTCATCTAATTATAATTCAGATAAAATCATCTTGATTGGACCGATCGGGATATAGGGCACTACAGCTTGGCTAGCCTTATGAAAATATGGAAACTTATTAATTTTATTATTAAAATAATCATAATTAAATTTGATAAAAATATGATTTTAGATATTAAATTCTGAAATAGGATAGTTGGATTTGTCTGCGCATTGTTCATGTAAGATAAGTGATGATCTATTTTTTTAAATTTTTTAAATTTATATAATATTATTTTTGATATCAAATAAATTGTTAATAAATTTATATGTGATTTTTAAATTTTATGAAATTATGTTTTGAACAGAAAATTAATGTACACTTTCAAAGTAATATTTTTTAAACTATTGCTATAATTGTCTACTATCTTATATCATATAAGCATGTTTTGATTGGATTATGGAATAAGTGTTATTTTATAAAAATAATTTTGATACGAATCGGATTTGAATTCTCAACCAACTATGGTCTAGATTCTCCTAATTAGAGGTTATACACTAGCACTCTGACTATTATTGAGCTCATGATTCTATTTTTGGTATTCCATATGGCCCTGCCATATGGTATAAGTTTAATATTCCAACTTTGCCATAGGATATTAGTATGGTATTCTTGCTCTGCCATAGGGTATAAGTGTGGTATTTCAGCCCATTCTATAGGATATAAATATAATTATATTCTGATCTAATCAAAAGGTATAAGTGTGGTCATAATTAAAGGCTAATGAGTTAAATAGGATTTACTTTGAATCAGATTATTGAATATAATTCGGATTTCAAATTAGATTTGTGATTATGTATATGAATATTTGGAAGATATTGCAATTATTGGACTTATGTTTTGAAAATGGATTAATAATACTTTTACACCGATTAATAGTAAATTATATTTTGACTATTGATCATATATTATAACATGAATTTTGTACTTATGGTATTCATTATTTACAGGGCTGTCAAGCTTATTATCTTTTTTTCTCTCCAGATTCAGATATTTCATTCTGGACATGAGTGCTGATTTGAGAGTGAGTTTAGAAGTAAAATTCGATAATATCAATAGAGTTTAGATTTAGATTTATTATTATATTTTATATGATTATTATTTAAGATTTAATTGATGTAAGATCTTTTGAATATTATTGAGATTTTATCAGAAATTAAAGTTGATTTTAGTTAGTTAAGTTTTGGAGTTAATTTATTATTTATTTTGCTATTTGCTTTGTGATATTGTGATAAAATGACTTACATGCTTATAGGAGTTCTTCATAAGCATGCGATAATTGTCACGACCCCTGACTTACGATCTTGGATTGAGGGTGTAACAATTAATATAATATCAAAGTATAAGTAGATGAATTATGACACTTAGAATCAGATGTAAGATAGATAGACATTGGGGATATGATAATTTATATTGATTATGATATAATTTAAAAATCTAGATTTGACACAAGCGTGATGGTGGATTTGAATCAAAGTGTACAATAGAAGAAGTATAGTGGTTTGAATTATTTTCAAACTGATTAAAACAATAATTTGATTTGAGAAGTATTATGATGAAAGACTTATTTTTAGAATTAGAGGATGACCTGGGGTAGAAATAATCCTAAATTTAAAAAACTTAGGTAAGAAAAATTTCAAGGATAGAATTAGCGGGTTCCCTGTCTTCCCCTTGGAGATCGAAGCTCAAATTCAAGGAAATCACTAGCATTCTTATGAATTTTTGTCGATTATCACCCACCACCACTATGGCTCAATCACCATCAGAAAGTTAGGTAGGAGGTTGGAAAATATTAACTAACCCTCTTCTCCCTCTTCTTTAGCCACCAAAGCTTGGATTCCAGTCGGCTATCATTGGTTTTCCTTTGATAAAAAAACTCAGCTCTCTAATTGTCCCCATTTTTTTATGAAATATTATGGATTTTTCAATGCCATATCACCATCGACTGCTAGCTATAGAGCACTCAGCTATGCCAACACAATCCTAGCCATTGCTAATAGGGACTCTCCCCTATTCCAGGATGGAGAGGACGACCAAGGGTCCCCTATTTTGCTAAGAAGCCAATGGAAAAGAAAAAAGAAAAGAGGAAAAAAAAGAGAGATTTTCTCTCTCTTCTCTTTCTCTCTTTTTTCGAGATTTCTCTCTCCATAACTTTCTTTCTCTACATGGATTTTCTCTCTCTAGGATTGTTGAATTCAGCAAAATAATATTTTTAATAGTTTTGATTGACCCTGGTGAATGGGCCTTGATCCATGGTCACTAGGCAGCATGCCACCCACACCTTGGCCTTTGTCAAATTATTGGAGTTTGATCCCCTTGATTTCTGTTAACCCACCTTTATCCTAGTCTAAACATAATCAAATAAAATCATCTTGATTGGACTGACTAGGACATAGGGCGCTGGTGCTTGGCCATCCCTATGAGACTGTTGGAAATTAGTGATTTTATTCTAAAAATAATTATGATAAATTTTGATAAAAGAAAGGTTTTGAATATGTAATTCTAAAGGAGAAATTTAGAATTAGTTGAATTTGTCAACATGTTGTTCGTGAGAGATAAGTAATGATCTATCTTTTTTTCTAAATTTTTCATCTATATAATATTATTTTTAACAGCAAATAAATTATAAATAGATTTATATGTGATTCTTAAATTTTATGAAATTATTTTTTGAATAGAAAATTGCCGTGTGATTTCAAATAATATTTTTCAGACTTTTGCTATAATTGTTTACTAATCTTATACCATAGAAGCGTATTTTGATTGGATTATAGAATATATCTTATTCCGTGAAAAGAGTTTTGATACGAATCAAATTTGGCTCTCAACCTACCTATATTTTGGACCTTGCTAATTGAGGGTACTTTGACTATTACTAAGCTCATTATTCTGTTTCGACCCTCATAAAATATAAGTATTGTATTCTAACCCTGCTACAAGATATAAGTGTTGATCCTAGTGCTACCATAGAATATAAGTGTGGAATTCTAGCCCCATCGTAGAATATAAGTGTATAGTCCGATCTACTCTATAAGATATAAGCATAGTTATGTTTTGACCTAACCATAGGATATAAGTATGGTTCATGGTTAAAGGCTGATGAGTTGAATGAGATTTGTTTTAAATTAGATTGTTGAATATGATTGGTTTCGAATCAGATTTATGATTATATATATGAAGGTTAGAAAGATATTGGAACTATTGGACTTATATTTTGAAAATGGATCGATTATGCTTTTACACTGATTAATGATAAATTGTACTTTGACTATCGTATCCTATGTTATCACATGAATTATCTAGTTATGGTATTCATTACTTCTTGGGTTGGTATTCATTACTTAGTCGAGCTCATGACCTCTTTTTTTTTCTTTTTTCTTTTTCAGATTTAGATACTCAATTTCGGATATGGGTACTGCTCTAAGATGAGTTTACGACAGTATCAACAAAGTCTAAATTTAGATATATTATTATATTTTAGAATTATTATTTAAGATTTAATTAATTTAAGATATTTTGAATATCGTTGAAATTTTGTAAGAAATTAAAGTTGATTTTAGCTAGTTGAATTTTTAAGTAATTTATTATTTATTCTGCTATTTACTTTATGAGATCATGATGAGATACTTTGCATGCTTATAGAAAAAATTCTCCATGTAGCTATTGCCACGACCCCTAGCTCATGATCCTGGATGGGCAGCATGACAAAATGCCTTACATCTAAACATTCTAGCCAATCCCATTAGAATGAGATTCACTTAGACAAATAATATTTAAACTCAAACAAGCTAATGAGAAAATACTAACTTAGCATTCACTATAATAAACTAAGCAACCAATAAATATGAAGTCTAGCTGCAAGCAAAGATTAGAACATAAACAGAGGACGAGCCAAGGAGAGAACAATCTCTAGAAATTCACTACAACCCATGTACATGGATGTCTAAAATTTTGGTGCCTCCACTCCCCCACCTCTAATCTGTACACGTTTCCCCAATCCACTGGAGATCTGGATAGAATTATGAAAAGTCTTCTATTTATAACAAAATATCAATGGTACATTTTCTATGCAAGTTTTATGTTTAAATTGGCACCTTTAGTTGCATACTCTTTACCCTTTAATAATCATAGACAATTTCCTCTATGTAGCAGATGTTCTTTGGCCACACTCACATGCTCCAAACCAAACAGAGTAAAGTGAATGATTTTTTTAATATACAATTGAATGTCTAAAGCAACAATGCACAATTTTCATGATAAATTTGCTATTATTAAAAATAATGAATAATATAATTACATTCTTTGAATATATATATATTCTAGGTACAGATCTCATAAGCTCTACTTCTAAATGTCTTCTCTGATGAGAATTTCAGATAGTATCTACCCCTGTTTGCCAGCCCATAGATAGTCTCCATGGACTCTCTCCTGTGTTTCCTTGCTTGGATGGAACAGTAGCGTATGAGTTGAGCTTATCTTGATAAAGGATGTTGAGAAGATGCTGAATGGAAAAACAAGAAAAACTGTGCTAATGACTTGAGTTCTTCGAGGGCTCAGGATACGGGTCAATCCAGCACTTGTCCTCTTTGACAGCCATTTGCCATCTCTTTCTGAAAATCTCCAATTCAACATAAGACCGCTTCCTCACCTGCACAAAGCTCAACCTATTAAACATTGCTAGAGATAGCAAAAGCACATGGAGATAATCTGCACTAGTTCTAGATATCCCAGCCAAAAGATCACTCTGTATTAATCTCTAGAAGCTGTAAATGTATGTATGTTTCCTTGAAGTCTGTCACTCTGAAAGCTCAAATTCAATCTGTGCATTTGACTGACGTTTCAGAAAGAAACCATCATAAATACTTTGATTTGATTTTATCATTCCAATATCAGCATTATACTTGGAGGAACTGCCTTTGTTTCCAGAAATTCATATATCAATCACATGCCAAAAGTATTCTATGAATTTGGAATAGAAGATGGATCTGTGATGGGCAGTTGATTTTGTAATTATTTCGATTAACTCATGGATATGAACATCCAACAAGGTGGGTGATAGAATGAATGGCTTAAACACAAGCTATGGTAGATAAGATACTTACTGCAAATCTGTCGTTGAAAGTAGGTGATCGAGGACGCACCTGCCAGATCAAAAATATGCAGTCAGTCCAATAAAATGATTGAAAATGCAAATTGAATAACTAGCAGATCTACCACTTTTTCCAAGTAAGAAGGCTTTGGCTGTGATGGTTTTGGTGTGGTATGGTATGTAGTACGTACACTATACTGAATCAATCCTCTAACTATTTTTCTCACTTTTTATCTCTGTACACTTTGGTATGGGTCAGTACACACCTTGTTATGCCTTGGTACGCTTCCAAATGCCTTGACATGGGACAATGCACCTTAATACAGCATCGTACAGACTACAAAGCCTATACCTACCCAAACTTGAGTTTTGTATCAGTTCCCATCTGGTATGGTACAGTACATCCAATTCCGGATGGTACGTCGTGGTACAGCAGGCATTACCATCAATGAAATACCAATTTGAATTTTGAAGTTCACACATAAGTGCACTAAAATTTTCTGCATATAATGTCTCATAGACATAAATCATTATGAACTAAGGAGAATCATGTGCAATGTGGATGGATGAGAGGGAACATATCACACAGTGACTGTTCACTCTATCTGTCTCCGGCGTGCAGGAATAGAAATGCAGCAAGACACTTCAGTTGTCGATCAGTTCACTTGAAGAGTTCATCAGACACAACGTGTAGCTAGAAGAAAGCATTAGCATTTGCAAGTTGCAAAAGCAGGAAGTTCGGTTACCTGCACAGGCTGGATACAGAACTAGATCTAACAACAAGGCAGGAGCTGAAAGCTCTTGCCAACCAAAATAAGGGATGAAGGATGCATTCTCATGTAGGTAAATTTCAGTATAAATATTAAGGAAATTAAGATGGGAGTGGATACCTGGTGGTGAATCTATTTTGCTCTCATCTCTAAGCCTGCTAAGGTTTACGAAGGTCCTTTACCAGATACTCAAAATCCCCAGCTCATCTTCACATGCACACCAAATCATGTAGGATGCGAAGAATCCAATCCACTAAACAAAAAGGTACAAAATAACATCAAGAGCTAACTCTATCCTACTGTGTTGTCGCTTGTGAAAGAAGTTAGCCAATAGATACTCACAGACATCAGGTTGGTGTGGTTCCTTTGATTCCTGTGAATGCCCTTGCAACTCAAGCAGGGCTCCTACATCTTAAGGGAACAAATAAAAGTATGTTATATAACAAACTGGAAGTAAGCAAGGACTAGCGATCTGATGCTGTCCTGCTATGTATCAAATGCATCAGAAGTTACACATCTCTCCACTACATTAGCTGGTGTTGAAATCCATGTCTGAAGCAAACTAGTGAATAGGGTCTGATTCTACCAGTTTCTATCAGGTCAGTCTTACTATAGTAAGAGTTCAGCCTATAACTATTTAGCTGGGTAAACTGATGTCACTATCCATCAATATAATTGTTGCTTTGATCACTCTATGTGTCCATGTTAAGCATTCAGATCATGAGCCCAGCTAGCAAGCTTATGGGTCTACCTAGCACTAGTTAGACAAGTCTAGGTAATATTGGTGAGACAAGTCTAGGGTGTGCACTAACAATGTTGATCTAGCGTGCAGTTGCATTCACTGTCGTCCACCTGCTCTCCTAGGCATCCATCACTACCAGGACCTACTTCATGTCATAGTCCCACATAGACTAATAAAAAGGATGCCACATGGGTTTATTAGCCTGGGCCAGTCCTCCACCCAATAGCTTAAGCTTATTGGGTTGTGAATCCATGATAGGTGGTATCAGAGCTAGGCCCAATGTACGTCATGGGGCCCTCACCAGGGGATACAAGGGTTGAGTAGGACTTGGTAGGGTCGAGTAGGATCCAGGCCATAGGTGGGCCCCTCTCTTCAATAAGAGCCAATCTATGATAAGGCTTTGGGTGGGGGAGATTGTCATAGTCCCGTGTCGACTAATAAAAGGGGTGCCACATGGATTTTTAGCATAGGCTAATCCTCTAACTAATAAGTTAAGCTTTTTTAGGTTATGAGCCCATAACATTTGATACTCTTATTGACGCTAACATGCCATTAGAGATAGTTCTTAGCATTTTTATCTTCTCCATTTTCCCACCAATCATCCAAAGTCATCAAGTCCCCCTTCAACATGCAGGCTCTCCGATGCCATTGCTCATGAGTTCAAAGGGCTTCAATTCTTTCCATTTTTTTCTTCTATCTCCTTTTGATATCTCTTTTCTGTATAATGAAAAAAATAATTAAAAAGTGTAACCAACAATTTACAGTGTATTATTTCGCTAAAAACTGGTTGTATTTTAAATCGTATTAAGTTATTACAATTTAAAAATTTACACATATCTTTTGTTTATTTTGATTTTGGTTCCTACAAGATTCTTGGTTGTACATACCTTGCCTTTGGCTGCTCTATAGGGTAATTCAAATATTTATATAAAATACATCCATCATTTTCTTTCAAAATTTTCTTAGATATTATCATCAATTGTATTTTCATTCTACTGGTGTCAATAAGAGTCAACAACACATCTTTTTAACATCCATATGACATGCCCTAACCAAGACAGCATCACATGACACTAACATATCACTTTCGAATTTCTTCATAATTTTTGCTGAGAAATATGATTAATATTACATTTTATAGAATTGTACTGGGTTAGGAATCCAGCATTTTATGAAATCCAATACTAAGATCAAAGTTGAGAGTTATGCTTGATTTACTACATGTTGTGCAGCATGTAGACCTCATACAAGATAAAGAAAGTTCAAGTCAAAGTTTTGTAGTTCAAACCACTGATATCCCAAGCTTATTTAGATTTATTTGTACATATTTCCAAAACTTATCCATGCTATCTTCCAACCCAAGAACCTATTTTAATATTTCCACATTTTGTAGTCCCCATTCTAAGAGAAACAAATTCAATAGGCCCCAGTTGCCCATAAAAAGACCTGTACTACTAAGGCCCAGTGTCTCAGACTATTCATGAATATTGATGAAATCAAGGCTAGTGTGGTTTGAATTAGTGTCGATATGGTTAAGCACAATTTTCTATCATACATGGGTCATTGGTTAAGCCCAAAACAAGCCCCGTTGACCTGTTAGGATTTCTATGGAAATTAGCCAATCAATAGGGGCATTTTGGTCCACTCTTAATTAAGTTGCTAGCCTCTTTTGTGAACAAAGAAATGTACAAAAATGTCAAACCTGCCGTTCATAGCATGCATCCCCCTTCTTCTCTACTTTTGCCTCTTCTTTTCTTTTATTTTCTTCTTTTTCTTCTTCTTATCAATCCACTATCGCTTTCTTTCTCTCTTGCACATTTTTCTATTTTGATGCAGTATGGTATGGTATGCACCCTGATTTTGGGCAGTGCTGGGTGGTACAATGTAATTCAACTCGATATGAGTTGGTACTAGCTGGTTCAGGGCTTGTATCGAGGTGGTGTGTTTTCATATCGGTTCTAACCCAGTATAGATCAGTATATCCTGAACCAAGTAGTTCAGGGTGGCATGATGAATACTATGTGCATGCTAATAGATTTGATTTTCCCACATATTAATAAAAGATTATATATATATATATATATATATATATATATATATATATATATATATATATATATATATATATATATATATATATATATATATATATATATATAGTCAAATAAAATTGTATACAATGAAAAGTTAATGTTCCACTCCATCTTTGATTTTGAATTTACATATTGATCTTTTAAAGGAAAAGTTTTTTTTTATTACCTCAACACCATGAAGATAAGCAAGGATTCAACTACCAGAAGAATAGGCTAATACCGCAAGTACTGAATCAGTCTAACAAGGAACAGTACTTAGATTGGGTGCAGGATGTTGGTCCATTTGTGGGATGGGTAATCCCATTGTCCTAGAACCATCGTGACCTGGCTTGGTCACTTTTCTTTTTTTTGAAAAAGAGAGAGAGAGAAAGCAGTAGTAGGAGGATATGCTCTCTTTTCTACTTGTTATGCAATATGTTAAATCAGGAATTACTTTTTTGATCCTCAGGTAAAAAACAATTAAAATGCATAGGATCCACAGCCCATGATGGAGCTCTACAAACTAGAACATTTGGCAACAAGGACTAAAATCTTAATAAACAATTAGCAGCTAAGAAACTCGGTGAGTCAAAACTGAGAGTTTGACACCAATGGTAAAACCAAATATCTTCTGTTCTAACAAGAAAACCAAATAAATCAAAAACGCATGTAAAAACTAAGTCTGATATGAGAAGCAAAGGTTTCGATTTAGGTGCCCTTTGAAATTTAAAAGCTAGAGAAGGTGTCCAATGGCTTACCTTCTTCTCATCAACCCCACCGAGCGTAGCGATTCCCTTATGAACTATATATTCACTGTCCACCACTCCAACATTTTTGCTCCGATCACCCTGTTCAGAGGATTAGACTTTTATCATCAGATATGTACAAAAAGGACTAATTTGGATATGCAAATGTTACCTGCGCACAATAACCAAGCTTCTTGTCTAGACCCCAAGCATGAATCAAGTCATTCTAGAAAGAAAAAGGATCAGGAAAAGACATGATCTTTAGATATTGCCGGATTAACAAAATATACTAATATAGTATGACAATTGACATGTATTATGGAGAATAGTTTATATACTTGAATCATATGCCATGCACAGCGCCACGCAGCTCTTGAAAAAACAGGTGCCATCATTTCTACCCACCTGCAAAGTACTTTAACTTAGTTTCTCAAAAAAAGGGAAAAACTACGCAAAATGTTTGAAAAAAGAAAAGAAAAGGTAAAACACCAAGACCAAGGTGGTCTAGAAGAAAAGCCCCAAAAATAATATATGCAAAAGAAACTGAAAAAACAAAAATCCAATCCTCTTTTCTGATGAGATGCTTGAATCAAGTTCCTTAAAAGCTATCATCATTAATCGAATTGTGGAACATTATATGCCTCACATGCATGTACAGCAACAAGTATGTTGTTATGCAAGGACTTTGGACTCGTAAAACAGTCCTTTGCTTGTGATATTGGAAATAACAAATGACTAGTTTCATTTTAAGTTGCAGGAACACTTGGTCTACTTCCCACAGAGATGGTATTTGTCTAACGTATTACCCACACAGCTGCCATATCAGTTGATGTCTAGGAATACTGAAGATGTTTTCTTCCTCATAATCAGGAAGGATACTTTCATGATTTCATCCATGCTTGAATTGACAATTGTCCTTTAACCTAAGGATACAAATACTGATTGTTTCTTACATAATCTGGTTGTTCCAGGGTCAGACGTTGTGCTACGTGCGGTAAAATAAATGGATCTCCATAGGGAATTAAATAAGAGTAGGATGTCCAAGAAGGAATTAACCTGTATCCATATATCAAGAAAACAATGTTACGAAACACCAAATCCTAGATATGTTCCTCTTCCCTCCCCCAAACACCAACACGCAATTTTCTTTTTCTTTTTCTTTTTTTTTTTTGTGGGTGTGAGTGTGTTTGGTTGGGGGGGGGGGGGATACCAACTAGAGACCTTAACTTTTGCCCGTCAATACGAAGATTGTCATCAACATGGATGTATGATTCATCAAAACTCAAAAAAGTTATATCAATGGCTATCAAATTCATCCAGTTATTTGAATGATCTCGATTCTCAATTTCAAAAGCAAAAAAAAAAAAAACTACCAAGCATGATTAATTGAAGTAGTGGATAAAATTGTGCAACACAATGACACATGGTCTACATACTAACCTGGTGAGGAACCATTAGGAAAATCAGTTTCAATACCCAATTTCTAGCCAGAACAAACAAAACTAGTTCGAACCACTTGGCATCTAGTTGTATTGAATGAACGAACCAGATTAGCATGTACAGTTTTTCCATGGTACTGATTGATACCAAATGAGATGGGTCTGCAACCTTTTCTTGTTTTTCATTCAAATAAGGAGAAGAAGAGGTGGATCCAAGTGGAGGAGCTCAATTTCCTCCGGTTCTAGCTTTGAATCGACACATTCAAAGCCCTAAAGGTCATATCTTAAGCTATTCTACCATCCCTTTCCTCACTTTTTTGCTTAAAAATGACAGAAACTGAAAAACATAGGAGCAACTCATGCCAATATAATTTCTTTTGGCATTATTTCATGATCTGTTTTAATCCAGCATGTATCTACACATTGGCATATTTTATAAAGCATCTTCATTTTGTGTTATTTTTAGATAACATATTTTTTTTTTTTAAAAAAAAAGTGTTTCTCAAAAGTAGCAAGTTAGTGTTGTAGTGTGCATGTGCTGCTATTTTTTTGGCAGCAGTTGATTCAATACCACCAAAATGTTTACCAAAATTAGCATATCTTTAACACTATCGTAGTCCAAACTAAGGTTCACGTACCATTAATGAATACCACATCCGTACCTTACTAACTGACATAGAAAGACCAATATTGTATCGTACACCTCCCACATTGACACAGCATCAAGAGACCATTTTATCAGGCGGTATAGGTTGAGACAAAACAAAACTAGGGGACACAAATCAGTAGAACAAGACACTGGTAAGTATAGATCAGTTCCACATGCTAACAATCAATCGGGCCCCTGTGCCACATCAAACCTCAATACCATATGAATATCTTACCAGTACAATATGGTAATACCTAGTACCAAGTCGTACGGGTTGGTATGGAAACCATGGCCTAAACAACTCTTAGGCCCATGGTGGAGATACAATACTCTAAAAAGAATTTAATTTTCATAATTTTGTGAATTAAGAATTAATTTCTTATTAAAACCTATGTAAGAACAAGAGAAACAAAAATCATATTTTAATTATACCAAGTTTGACCTATAAGATGCAGTGCACTATGTACTATTGCATACTATATTGCACCTGCACCTAACTAGTACTTAGAGTCTTTCTACCAAGTTTATCTAGTTTGGAACAGTTAAATTAATTAAATTTAATTAAATTCACTAAATGACATTCGAAAAGAGTCCAATTGATAGGAATGGTCTAATATAGGGGTATTGTTCATGCTTAACTCACAAAGTAAAAGCCAAATGTTACAATGAAGGATCACCAACAACAAACTAGGTCCAAAATTCCAAATATGTTAAATAAGTTTTACATGACTTAAAAGATATATGTATTATTTATGAAAAGTTTATCCATGATTTCTTTGATGATTGCATCATTAGTCATGGAATGCCGAACCACCCAAACCGAGTAGTTTGGGGCATGCCGAACCATACAGGTGGCTAACCGGTGTAGTTTCATCGTTCGATCTGGAACACCTGCAAAAATAGAGCGAGGGCGAAGCAAAGAGAGAAGGAGAGGGGGGAGGGAAAGAGATAAAAAGGCTAGTAGTGGCCTGCCGAGGCCATCAAAGGGCTGTTGAGGTCACCAAGGCTCCATGGTCTTCTGCGAAAGAGATTAGAGAGAGAGATAGAAAGAGAGGGAGGAAGAGGAATGGAGAGAGGGGAAGACGGCTGTGAGGCCATCGAAAGGCCACTGGACAATGGAAATCCACCCACAAAAATTCTTTGCTAGCTTCACCGTGAATCACATTAAAAACAAAATGATGAAACAAGGCAGTCGGCCCCTATTTTAAACTCATGGATGCCACGGGTAGATTTTCATCATCTGACGGCCATGGTGGCCTCCTTGTTGTCTTTCCCTCCCTCCATTCCTCTCCCTCTCCCCTTCTCTCTTTCTCTCTCTCTAATCTCTCTCATAGAGGACTGTGGAGCCCCAAAGGCCTTGCGGCCCTCTGAAGGCCTCTACAACCCTCCGATCACCAGTGTCAGCATCTCCGCCAGCCTTTCTTTCCTTCCCTTCCCCCTCCTCTCTCTCTCTCTCTTCCTCTCCAATTTTCCCTCGTTTCTATGTTGATTCCAGCCTAGGGCAGTCTAGTATAGGGGCGTACCAATTTATACCACTGGCTCGCTGGCACGGGGTTCGGTTTGGAGTCAACAAACCTTGTTATCTATTGTTTGAACGAATATTAGGTTCTAATGGTTACAGCTTTTTATAGTAACAAGTTAGCATATGTTTTCATATTATTATCCCTAAGACAAATAATTATAAGGTTTGTTGGAAGGATAAATTTGATGGAAATTCTTTACCTCTAGGAACCTAGTTATAATTGGTGCCTACAAACATGTTTTTTTGACTAGATCATGTGTTGGGTTTGTGTGGCTTTTTTGCCACATCAAGAGCCCAATGCAATTAGGACTGGCTTTAGCCATCTAAAAGGTTCAATAGTTTTTTGTTTTCCACTTTGAATAGAAGAAAGAAACTTTTTCTTTTTTTGTTGTTATTAGAAGAGAGAGAGCCAATGCAGAAGCTCTCAAGATCTCTCTATACAAGGGATACATGCGGTTGTACGTAGTGGGTGAGGAAAAGGTGTTCTATGAAGGGCTATTTCTATTAACTTGAAAACAAGGATAGAGGAAGAGAAGGGAGAAAGTGAAGAGAAGAAAACGTACTATCAATACTAGTCTTAACTCTCAATATCTCAACAAGTCCTCATGCTGCTTCTGCTACGGTAAATCTTTTGGCATACTTTTCTCTTGTATTAGGCTCTTGTGAGTTTTAAAGTAGTTTTCTCTCATATCTTATTAGACAGTTGTAATTTGCCTTGTACTCTGAACACTATAGTGGATCTCTCACTCTCCTAGTAGACGTAGCTCGAGTTTTGGGTAAACCATGTTAAATCATGGTGCATTATGCCTTCCTTTGTTTGCTATATCATTTTTGTTATTCTATTCAAATGTTCATAGGGTTATAACAGCCATACCAATTCAATTGGCATTATTTGAGGACATAAGGGTCTCCTTTGCTAACATGAATAATCTAAAGTTAACCTAGGGCTCCTACCTCCTCGCTCCCATCTATAAATATTCTTAGTTGCAAATCCCTTAGGATATGCTCAATAGTCAAGGCCTGTTTGGATAATCTAGTAGGATTTGGGCTGAATTCATACACAACAAAGCCCATTTGAACATGACCTGTATCAACCCAACAGCCTCTAGCTTGAATCCTGCAGGAAGGAAAAAAGACCACCATGGATCTTTTTTTCTTCCCATAGATCAACAAGCCCATAACTAGGATGTAGGCTGAGACTTTAGCGGGCCTTTGGAAGATGCTAGGTTGGGTGGACCAATAGGTCCCTCCTACAAGATGTTCCTGCAGAAATATTGAAATAGGCTCTTAAAGAGATGGGTGCCTCAGGGCATACTCCCCATCCTCCTATCTAACAGATTGAGGAAGAAAAGAAGATATTAGAGAGTGGAAGCTCTTGCAACTTCTTTTGGAAGTTTACATATGCCCTGACAACAAAGTCTATGGACTTACAGAAGCGTTAAGTCAAACTCATCATCTCTCCTCTATATATTACATTATCTTTGCCTAAAAGTATAATCATCTATATATGACTTAGGATTTGACAATAGCAACATCTTTATGACATATAGAGCATGGAGAATCCTAATCATGCTAGGTAATCTCCACGTTGGTGTACCAAACACTAACTATTTTCATTAATATTTTATGATGAAACACATAGATCTATGTATTTCTCACATGGGATCCACCACTGCCTCTGCAATCAGTAGAAAACCTTTGATAACAATAACAAGCCCAATCTAAAACACCCATTAATTGGCTTGGTAGGTCCCAGGTCAAGACAATGTGAAGAATCTAGTAGGCTAATAACCTTAGTCTCTACATAATGGACCAAATGAAAAGAAGTAAAGAACCATATATTCTGATTATTGCTACCACAAATCTTGTAGAGCCTATCTATTTCTAATCTCCCTTCAAAATGTTATCACATGAATGAAATTTTTATGAAGCATGGTATAAACTAAGGTTCACTATGTTGCCTTAAACTATCCAATTTGGGGCATGTCGTACCGTAATAGGGGTGAAATGGCATGGTTTTGCCCCTTCATGTGAGATATTGGTAAGGGTAGGGGAAAGACAGAATGGGAGTGAGGAAAAGAGAGAGTGAGGGGGAGGAAGGGAGAGGGAGAGGGAGGAAGGGAAGGAGATAGAGGGAGAGGGAGGCGGACGGCCAGAGGATGCCGGTGGAGGGCCAAGAAGGGACATGGTGGGATGGAGGAAGGGCTCCACCCTCTAGTTCCTCTTTTTCATTTCAAAAAATTAAGTGAAGTCGGTAAAAAGGTTGTCAACCTATGTAATTTCTTCAAAATAAGAAATGAGGCCCCATTTGGGACCCTTGTTTTAAAGGAAGCAGGGGAACTAAAGGGCGAAGCCCTTCTTCCACCTCTCCTTGACCCTTTGCGGCCCTCCATCAGCATCCTTCCGCCATCAGCCTCCCTCTCCCTTCTCCACCTCCCCCCCACCCCCTGGAAGCTCTCTCTCTCTTTTCCTCTCTTCCATTCTCCCTCTCTCCTATCCTCTAAATTGTGTCAGTGCATGCCCGGCATGAAACGCACAAGAGCATACTAAACTATGCTGCATGGCATACGATATGGGCCCAGTACTGGCATAGCAATCCTTGGTATAAATATTGATCAACCACAAGAAAATAAAATCTGTAGTTTCATACCAATTTCTAGAACACTAGATTTGAAAATTTTCATTCTCCATCAAGGAAGCAACTTTGCAAGAAAGTCCCCTTAACTTCCAAACTCAAAAAAGGAAAAGAAAAATCCATTTTCTTTACTACAGAAGTTGAGATAGAGTGCATTTCCAATCTACCTAAACTTGGGGACATCAAATTTTGCCTTTAATATAAACATCTAACAAGTCTTACCAAAAGGCAATCCTAACCATGGAACATCCTAAAATCAGCAAAAAAGAGAATGCGATAAGGCAAATCTTGAATAGCACAACCACATAACAAAGCCCTTTGGTACTTCAATCACTTCATCACTCTTACCTTTGCAACCACTATTAGATTAAGAAAGAAAAAAGATAAGCATTTATCCAATAACCCACTTAATGGGAGACATGCCTCAAAGTCTGACATATTACCATTTACACCTAGTAGCCCTTGCAGTCTCTCTCAAGCCTGTAGCTTAGATTATCTAAATCTCCAAATCCATATGCCTATCAAGCCATCATCTTCTATAAGCCACATCATCAAAAGATTCCTTCATTCCAGCCTTTACACTACATCAGTTGTCAAGATGCAATCCACTTTCAACCTAAAAATTGCCCCTTTTATAAAGCTTTGCTTTATCCTTTCAATATCACCAGGCTGAAAGCATATTTGGTGTAATTAAAAACTAAAAACAATATCATAACAAATAGACATCATGATATATATGTGACTTTTGCTCATGTTCAAGACAAAAGTAAAGCAGGGCAATACATCAGTCTGACGGTGATGATAGACAGATCGATGCAACAAATAAAAATGAACTTACCCTGTGCATGGAGGAGCAGTACTGTTCTCATAACATCTCCCACCACCAGTGAACTTGTAAATTCTTCTGTTGATACAATAAATAGTTTTCTACAATTATTTGCAGTATTAAAAGAAGTAGACACCAATAGTCCATCTCAATCAAAGTATTTCAATCCAAACGAAATTGGCAGCAAAAAGAAATGGTCGGTTTCCCTTAAAAAATAAGAAAAAACCTGTGTACAACTCGTTTTCTCAAACGTGCAGTGATTCGATGATGAACCTCGGATTTTGAAATGTCTAGAGCTGGTTGTGATATCTCTAGTCGTTCGCTTTTGATGATTGCTAAATATCTGTAACAGTCAAGTATGCTTGTCAAACATAAAAGAAAACCTAATCAAAGAGATCTAAAATATGCAATATTATTTTATCAAGGCATCTGATTAACTCTGTATATAGAAAGAGAATTAACATTTTACTCTGATTTAATCCAACAACGTTCATTGCAATAACAAGTGAATTTGAATGTCTCAATTAGGAAAGTTAAGGAACAGCCAAAATTAATAGGAACAGCTTTGGTGAAACATTCTTGTATTTCACAACAAATGACAGGAATAGCTTCTTATGGCCAATTTGCAAAACCTTTAGAAAAGATGCCAATAGAAGGCATTTTAAGCTCAAATTAGTGAACAGTGTAAGCCTAGATAAAAGCATCTACTCAATGTGGTTTAAGCTCCAAACTAAGTTAATAAGAAAATTTGGATCTTTAAGATTTTGGGACCAAATCCTGCTTATTTAAAATATACATATATTAGAAAGAACAAAATAGCACATACCTCAGGGGATGAAAATTTTCCACGTCAAGATCCTCATCCCAAAGGAAAATGTAATTATACTCAGCAACTATATTTGGATGTAAGAAACGCTTAGCAAACCACCTGCAGACTTATAAAAATAATTATCAATATGGTGTAGATGCCTGAAAGACAAGAGTTCAATTAGCACTTGCAAAAGTTTTTATGCATGAGAATGGTACCATTTTGTTTGATTGATTGCTGATATATGCAATGCACTGTCACTCCATTGCAGGTCTCTCCATTCATCCACAACACCATCATAGTGGAAAAGCATTACCATAAAATCATTGGGAGGGAACTGAAAAATATTAAGCCAAAGAATCACAGAAGACTAAATAATCTACAAAAGAACTTGTAATATTAACAGGAAAAACGTTTTTGGTAGTAACGTTCTCCATACCTTCGTTACAATTTGATTCACAACTTCTTTTTGCCTTATTCCAACGGGGATTGCCAATAAACTCTTTGATGATTTGGTGTTACCCTGATTTCAACAAATTGCCAAGGACATCCTTAGAGAACAAATGTTTAGCTTGAATAACTTCTATATATATGTGACATGATGTCTTCTAAAAGGGAGAGATCAATCTACCAAAGTATGATAATTCTTTGTGATCTCATTTGTTTTCTATGTTTTGCTCTTTCAATCTAGCCTAGAAAACCCTTTGAAGCATCTTTTACCATGTGCAAGCATTACTTGTAAGAAAGTACAAAAAATATTTTTTTATTGTACTCATATTCTCTCCAACACACCTGACATGAAATGAAGATTAGGGGTTTCATACAGGACATTCAGTTTGTGTCCAATAGGTGGTAGCAAGGTCAAACCAAAAGTGATAAAACATGTATAATCTATTTATATATATTAAAATGAAAGCTTTTATCTCCATCCACCATATGTCATCCCTCCATCCGCCACATGTCCCCAGTTATCGTTTAAGTTTCCCAATGTAGTCCCTAAAAAAGTAAATATTATGTAAAGATCTTTCTAAATTATATTTTGTAATTTATTTTGGTTAAATAAAAGAACCTAGATTATTATTTATTTGCTGAAAATTTGTGATCATAATAAAGGTGAAAAGCATAATAAGATTTCATATGGTTATTTGGGTTGGTCCTTCATTTTTTGTTTGAAGATGTCTCTACTCCGACGAAATGAAACACCAATCAAATAATTTTTAGTTCTTAGTTGGTCATCGCATCCCAGGCATTGCATGGGGTTATAAGCTAGTGTAAACTAGTAACTAAATCAAATTTCCTTCTTTAAGTTAGTGCTCAACATAAGCTGATGCACAATGAAAAAGTTCCTTGGGCAAATGTTAACAAATTTTCTTACAGCTTGAAACAAGTCGAAAAGGGTCACAAAAATTCGTCATGGTCCCCATGTGACTGGAGTCTCTATTGCAAAGTTTGCGTGCATCCAAACTAACTCAATTTGACTTGTTCCATCCCAATCCTACCAAACATCAGAATTCATAGAACATTTATGATCTAGTAGGATTGCTAGATTTATTGCAAATCATCTAGGCCACTTCAAGTAGGTTTGGACAAGGATCGAGAGAAAATCCACCACATCTAGGTGTAATTCGATTGTCAAATTTCTAGAGAGCATAATTTTATTCATATAATATTCATTTTTGACAAAATTTTCATGGAATTTCAGTATTTTATCAAAATCTATAATGTAACAACCTGCTGATAGGCTTATTGTGCTTGAAACACCCCTTGAGGTCATTTAGGGCTCTAAAATAACTGGTCAAACTTGACCTACTATTTATAATAAATGTTGACCAAATCCAAATTCATAATCCATGAAGATTTGAGCGGCAAAACTAGAGAAAAAGCTGATTTAGGAATCAAAATTTATCTTTTGTTGAATTTTAGCCTTTTTTTCAGTTTTTGGGAAATTCAATATCTCAGCTAGAAGAAGAATCCAACCATGATTTGGAGATGCAGACATCAAATGCATTAATTGGAAGAAAGTAAATAGAGTAATTATTCCATCAACTCATAAAAATTCATTTTCTCTACTTTTGTTCTTGTGTGTGAGATTTGAGTGGATTACAGGAAGAATTACAATAAATTTCACCATATTTTTTGGTCTCTAGTTCTTCTTTTAATACAGGTTTGTATTTAAACAGATGGGTTGAATCCTAAATTGATGACTGATGCAGTCTTAAACTACAAAGCTGCAATAACATCCTCGAGAGTAAATAGACAAGAGTAGATAGCCAGTGAAGAATTGTTCTAATGTTAAAGTTGGGCATGATTTTCAACCAATAGACTCACATATATCACAACTATAATTCAAAGAAAAAAACAGAAGGCATGCATTGTAATAGGGTCTGAAGATCCTTCATTTATGTATACATATTTCACACCACGGTCTGATATTTCTGCTGAAACCAATATGTTTCAGCCAGGACAGGTCCAAAACTGACCATAACTTTTTTATTTCTGTCAGTTCTGGCAGAAAGATTTCAACCAGTTCTGGCAGAAAGATTTTGACCAAGTTTTGGCAATTTAGCCAAAATCAACCAAAACTGATATGTTTATTATTCTTTGTTTAATAAGTATATATGTCCATCATTTTTTAACATCTTCTAGAATTTGTAACTAAGGCTCTACTGATTTAATTTAAATTATTCTTGGCTAAGTTTTGTTGTTACAATGGGCAAGATGAAATCTTCTTGTGTGCCTTTACTCATTAGAAAGTGTTATATGCTTCCATTATGCCTTCTCTATGTAAATGAGTTTTTCTTTATTTTCTTCTAGAATAGAATGACATATTAAAATGAAGTTATGAAACAAAAAGTGTTTTCATTTGGATGGAATCGATGGATCTTTTCTTGCTTAAATAGATTGTTTACGTGGATCACAATGAAATATGCTCAAATGTTTTTCTTAAATGAGATTAAAATAAAATGAAGTGAAATATGGTTGAAAAAGTCAGCTAAATGCAATAATTAGAGAAATATGGAAATTATAAACAAAAGAGAAAAATGTAGGATAATTATGAAATTTAAATAAGTACAGGGTGATTACAAAAATCAGCAAAAAGTATTATATATCTAATCCATTAAGGTTTAAAGCAGTTCAGTTTCAAACTAAACTATCCAAACCAAGATTCGCAAACTCGATATCGGCATCTGTGCCGGTTGCCGGCCGATACGGTATGGTACCATGCCGGCTGATATGGTATGGTACCATATCGTACCGTACTGCTTCACACCGCCAATAAAAAAATAAAAAAAATCCCACCCAATGGTCCAAAAAAAAAAGAAAAGAAAAAATTATCCCACACCAGACCGTACCACTCCATATTGGTGGCGTATCGATCCATACCAGACCAAACCATCCGATACCCGCCCGTACCATACCATACCGATCCGTTCGGTCCAGTTCAGGTCATTTTCCAAAAAACTGGTCTAAACGGTTCCGATTTCCCGCCGGTACGATACAGTATGAGGTGTACTGGTCGGTTCGGGCCGGTACGGAAAACCTTGATGCAAACAACTCAAATTATGATCCTAAATAACTCAAAACAAAATGAAATAATTTGATGACTTGTATTTTTTTTTCTCTTAATTTTTCTAATTTTTCGAATTTTTCCTCTCTTTTGATTGAAACTTTGAAACTTGGAGCAAAACGGCTGAAACACTGAAACTTCTGAAACCAAAACTTTACTTAGCAGAGCAAAACCGAAACCTAGTTTTAAAACCTTGCTTCATAGAACATGATTTTACAAATACTAGGTAACATGTTGAGACTATAACAACCAACATCTGTCGAATAGAAATTGGCCATTTTCTTACGCATAAGATAGATTCTTAACACACCTTTCCTTTTGGAGAGCCCCACAAAGGCTGCATCTCGAAGTTTGATGTTTGGCTGATAATGCCTTTTGGCAATGGTTCACTTCCTGCAGGCTTGCTTTGACCCTAAAACCAGCACAAAAAAAATAATAAGAATATAGTAAGTGAACTTATTTCTACATAAATAAATAATATAATGACTGCACAAGAAGACTTTCCACGTGTAACATCATATGGTAGAACTAAAGCAAGCTGCACAAAAGAAAGTACCTTGCACAAACTGGATTGAGTGGTCTGTATATTGTGTTTAGTCTTTGAATTGGTTTGACTGGTCTGTGCAGAATTAGCTGCTCCCCAAGTTGATACTTTCTGCAAAGTGCAACAAAATAATACTTTCTCTATAAATGCTAACAAAAAATTGTCATAAAATCATAGTATTTTTTTTCTTAATTCATAGCATAATGCATTGTTTTAGTGTGATTATTTAAAACATCCACAGTAAGAATAAAAAATGTTATAAATTAAAACACATTCAAAGGAGAGAAACAAAAACTTATTGGCAGAGGTGCTTTGCTCATAAGAAAAAGGAAAAACAAAGGAAAAAGGAGAAGATGAAATATCAATCAGATTTGGACTAATATAGCTCAGGTGTCTAATAAAGAAAATATCAATCAAATCTGGAGTAATATAGCCAATATCATGCTAACACTCCCCTCAAACTCAAGATGATATGGCAGAAACTAGCTTGAGTTTGGAAATTAAGTCTCAAAAAATGTTTGGCTGTTTGGGTGTACATGCCTTGGTGAAGATATTGGCAATTTGGTCGAGCAAAGTCATACGATACCATAGTGAATGTGTTGGCAAACGAAGTAACAATCAATTTCAATTATGTTTAATATGCTCATGAATAACATCATTATAAGCAATTTGAATGGCACTTTAATTATCATAGTAAAGAGCAAGGATCATTGACTCAGAACCGGACCCTATGCTAGCTGATCGGTGCTACCAGGGAGGAAAAGAGAGAGGAGAAAGGGAGGGAGAAGGGGGAGAGAGGGAGGCTGGTGGTGGCCATTGAAGGGCCACAGAGGCTCTCGGAGGACCATTGAGGCCTCCTGGACTTTGCGGTCCTCCACAAGAGGAAATTGGAGTAAAGAGAGATAGAGAGAGGGAAAGGAAGAGAAGAAGAGTGAGGAGAAGGTGGCGGGGAGGCCATCAGGTAGCCGCCAGATGGCCTAAATTTGCCCTATGGTCGTCGTAGCTACGAAACCAGGGCAATGCTCCTGTTTCATTGCATTTTTCTAAAAATATGATAAATAGTAAAGCCAACAATAGAAAGCTGGCAAACTCATTGCTGGCTTCATTATTTATTGTATTTTTTAAAAAATATGATAAAATAGGGTGATGCTCTTATTTCAAACCCACGGCGACTACGGGGCAGATTTGGGCTGTCCAGCATAGTGGCCACCCGTCGCATTCCCCTTGCTCCACTTCTCTTCCTTCCCCTCTCCCTCTCTTCTTTCATCTTATGGAGGACCATAGAGCCCCGGAGGCCTTAGCGGCCTCAACGGACCACCACTGGCCTTTCCCTCTCCTTCCCTCCCACCCCTTCTCTCTCTTCATCTCTTTTCTTCTCCTTTACTTTGTTTTTTCCAGCATTCCAAATCAAATGCCTGAACTACACTGGTTAGCCACTAATATGGTCTGGCATGCCCTGAAATGCCCGATTCGGGCCGGTTCAGCAAACAATGGTAAAAAAGTGGCAGCACTATGATGAGTGACTCTCATATCATCTAACAACCACCTAAGCTAGATGAGCTCATCAATAGTATTAGCAACAATCTAATATTAAGCCTCAGTACTGGATTTGGAAACTATGCCAAGAGATAGAAGAATCGCCAAAAAGAAATAATAGCCCATCGTAGAACATCTGTCAGTAGAATCATTAGCTGAATTAGCATCAAAATGAGTGCTCAAGCATAAGGAGGAATTGACAGTACAATGCAGGCCATGAAACAACGTACCCTTGAGATAGCATAAAATATACAAAATAGCAGCATAATGAGCAGATTTAGGAGCTTCCATGAACTGACTAACAATATGAATGGTATAAGCTATATTAAGACAAGTAACTGTACAATATACAAGACCGCCAACTAATTGTCTATAATGTGTAGCATCAAAAAGAGTGGTTCCATCGATGGGTGTTAATTTGGCATGAGTCTCACAAGGTGCAAAACTAATTACAGGGATCTCACTAGCATTCATGATCTCAAACAATCTCTCAGTCAAGAATTTGAAATGAAAGACTTGGGAGCACTAAGTTACTTTTTGGGCCTTTAGATTACATTTATATGTCAATGACAACCAATCACAACAAGTATATATCTCCATGACTATATCCCCCAAAACAATTTGGTGATAAAGTGGATCGAAATAGAAAAAAAATCTTTTTTCCATATGGGTTGCTTGAGTCTTGAACCTGGAACTTGTTGGATGGAGTTGATAACTTTTCTTTGGAATAGAGGAAAAAGATCTCTCCCCAAACCATGCTTGCATTTTTCATTGAACATGACTTTACCTATGTATAATAAAAAACCTACATCCCAAGAAGAAAGTATAATAATTTTCACTCCTTAATTAATTCAACCACCGCACTAATTGAATGAGCATTTTAGAATGAAAATCATGAATTTTCTATCTTAATCATTTATAGGTTATTTCTATTATATTCATAAGTCTCATCATGTCACCAAACCAATTATGAATAATTCACCAGGTCACTAGTATGGATAAAATCCAAATAACAAATATGTTCTCTATGTGATCCATGTAAAGAAAAAGAGGTTGTTTTTGATTGGGAAGATCAAAGAAACAACTTGTTTTTCTTCTGGAAAGAATTCTTCTATTCCAGAATGTAATCTTTGCAAGAGAGAATATACCTTACTTTTATGATGCTGAATTGACTAAGATGTTATTTACTCTGATGATAAGTGTTGGTGCAGAATCTGGTCGACGCTGAACTGAGCTGGAGTTGAGGAAGAAAAGGTCGCCGCCAGTGACCTGCAAAACAAAGTCCCGCCTGGAGTCGGTGGTGGTGGCTCCGGCAGGACCCTCCGACGATCAAGTCAGCTCTTCTAGGCAACGGAAATGGAGTGCTCAGGAGAGAGTTCGGCAGAGTTTTTAGAAAGAAAAAAAAAGCTTAGAGAAAGCGTATATGAGTCTCTTTTTATAGACGAAGCCTGTAGCAAACTGATAGTGACAGCCATAATCATCCGGTAGTGGGCCGCTCGAGGCCGCATGGAATTTGCTACAGAGAGAGGGGTGTCGTCAGATTGATAGTGACAGCCATAACCGTCCGATAGTGGGCCGCTCGGGGCCGCATAAGATTTGCTACAGAGAGAGGGGTGTCGTCAGACTGATAGTGACCATTCGTCGAGATTTAATAGCCATAGTTCGGATGAAGTAGGCGTTGGTTGGTGAAGAACTTTGACATATATCAATTCCAGAGGAGTTCAAACTCCTGAAGGGAATACGTTCGGAGGGGATCATCTGAAAGGAATACTACTTGAAATCTGAAAGTAACCCGCTGGAGGAATTCAGATGAAGTTTGGCTGAAGAAGAAGTCCGGAAGGAGTTTGGCTCCTGGAGGAATCCGACTGAAGGAGAGATCCGAAAAGAGTTCGGCTCCTGTAGGAATTCGATTGAAGGAGAGGTCCGGAAGGAGTTTGGCTCCTAGACATCTGACTGAAGGAGAGGTCCGAAAGAAGTTTAGCTCCTTGAGAAATCCGACTGAAGGAGAAGTTCGGAAGAAGTTCGGCCCCTGGACGGAGGGAGTTCGGCTTCTGGAGGAATTCGACTGAAGAAGAAGTCCTGAAGGAGTTCGGCTCTTGGAGGAATCTGACTGAAGAAAAAATTCGAAAAGAGTTTGGCTCCTGGAGGAATCCGATTAAAGGAGAAGTCCGGAAGGAGTTCGGCTCCTGGAGGTATCCGACTGAAGGAGAGATTCAGAAGGAGTTCGGCTGAAGTCCGAAAGAAGTTCGATCGCTGGAGGGTTCGGCTAGGGTTCGACCGCTGGAGAAGTTCGACTGGGGTTCGGTCACTGAGGAGTTCGGCTGGGATTCGATCGCTAGAGGAGTTTGGCAGGAGTCCGATCGTTGGAGGAGAATTTTCGATCGAAGCTCTTCCGTGATTACCAGTTGCATTAGGCTAAGCATCAGACTGGACTTCGGTGGGAGTGGGGTTTATCCCCAACAATAGTCCCCCGATTTTTGAGTTTGAAATTCGAAGAAAGGGAGTACAAAAAAGGCGATTGCCGAAGTCTTCTTCCGAGCTCTGCATCCATTCAGGTTGAAGCTCGGGAGAGATCTTATTTCCAGCCGAGGTTGAAGGAGATCTTATCTCCTATTGAAGCATTGAAGCTCGGAGGAGATTTTATCTCCTGTTGATGTTGACGTTGAAGCTCGGAGGAGATCTTATCTCCAGCCAAGGTTGAAGAGAATCATATCTTCCTGTTGAGATTGGCGTTGAAGCTCGGAAGAGGATCTTTATCTCCAGTCGAGGTCAAAGAAAACCGAGATGTTGAAGCTTGAGAGATCTTATCTCCTGTTGAGGTTAGCATTAGCGTTGAAGCTCGGGGAGATCTTATCTTTTGAGATTCATTGAAGCTCGAGAGAGATTTTATCTACAGAGGTTGAAGGAGATCTTATCTCCTGTTGAGATTGACGTTGAAGCTCGGGAAGATCTTATCTCTAGCCGAGATTGAAATTGAAGCTCGGAAAAAATCTTATCTCCAGCGAGGTTGAAGGGATCTTATCTCCTGTTGAGGTTGACGTTGAGCTCGGAAGAAAATCTTATCTCCATCCAAGATTGACGTTGAAGCTCGGAAGAGATCTTATTTCCAGCCGAGGTTGAAGAAGATCTTATCTTAGCCGAGGTTGATGTTGAAGCTCGGGGAAGATCTTATCTCCAGTCGAGGTTGAAGGAGAACTTATCTCCTATTGAGGTTGACGTTGAAGTTCGGGGAAGATCTTATCTCCAATCGATGTTGAAGTTGAAGCTCGGAGGAGATCTTATCTCCAGTCGAAGTTTAAGGAGATCTTATCTCCTGTTGAGGTTGACGTTGAAGCTCGAGAAATCTTATCTCCAGTCGAGGTTGAAGGAGATCTTACATCCTATTGAGGTTGACGTTAAAGCTTGGGGGAGATCTTATCTCCAGCCGAGATTGACGTTGAAGCTCGAAGAAGATCTTATCTCCAGTCGAGGTTGAAGGGATCTTATCTCCAGCCGAGGTGAAGTTGAAGCTCGAGGGAGATCTTATCTCTAGTCGAGGTTGAAGGGGATCTTATCTCCTGTTGAGGTTGGCGTTGAAGCTCGAGAGAGATCTTATTTCCAGCCGAGTTTGAAGGAGATCTTATCTCCTGTTGAGCTTGGCGTTGAAGCTCGGGGGAGATCTTATCTCCAGCCGAGGTTGAAGGAGATCTTATCTCCAGCCGAGGTTGAAGTTAAAGCTCGGGGGAGATCTTATCTCCAGCCAAGATTGAAAAGAGATCTTATCTTCTATTGAAGTTGACGTTGAAGCTCGAGGGAGATCTTATCCTGTTGAAGGTTAGAGCTCGGAGAAGATCTTATCTCCAGTCGAAGTTGAAGTTGAAGCTCAGGGGAGATCTTATCTCCAGTCGAGGTTGAAGAAGATCTTATCTCCTATTGAGGTTGACGTTGAAGCTCGGAGGAAATCTTATCTCCAATCGAGGTTGAAGGAGATCTTATCTCCAGCCGAGGTTGAAGGAGACCTATTGAAGGGTTGGAGCTCAAGGAAGATCTTATCTTCAGCCGAGGTTGAAGTTGAAGCTTGGGGGAGATCTTATCTCCACCGAGGTTGAAGGAGATCTTATCTCCAACCGAGGTTGAAGTTGAAGCTCGAAGAAGATCTTATCTCTAGCCGAGATTGAAGAAGATCTTATCTCCTATTGAGATTGACGTTGAAGCTCGAGGGAGATCTTATCTCCCAACCGAGGTTGAAGTTGAAGCTCGGAGGAGATCTTATCTCCAGTCGAGGTTGAAGAAGATCTTATCTCCTATTGAGGTTGACGTTGAAGCTCGGAGGAGATCTTATCTCCAGCCGAGATTGAAGGGAGATCTTATCTTCTGTTGAAGGATTGGAGCTCGGAGGAGATCTTATCTCTAGCTGAGGTTGAAGGAGATCTTATCTCCTGTTGAGATTGGCATTGAAGCTCAGAGGAGATCTTATTTCCAGCCGAGATTGAAGGACCCCTCTTCTCACCTCATCTAAATTGAACAAGGCCTTCGACTTTGCTCACGTTAGGACGAGGTTCTCCTCCTATTCCTAACGGACTGTAGGGGTACATAAGGACCATTGTCAGGACCTCTCTTCCCTCATCTTGTCTAAAATGAACTAGGCCTTCGACTTTGCTCACGTTAGGACGAGGTTCTCTTCCCTATTCCTAACGGGCTATGGGAGCACATAAGGGCCGTTGTCATGGGCCTCTCCCCTCATCTCGTCTAAATGAACGAGGCCTTCAACTTTGCTCATGTTAGGACGAGGTTCTTCTCCTGTTCCTAATGGACTGTAGGGGCACATAAGGACCGTTGTCAGGGCCTCTCCCCTCATCTTGTCTAAAATGAACGAGGCTTTCGACTTTACTCACGTTAAGACGAGGTTCTCCTCCTGTTCCTAACGGGCTGTAAGGGCACATAAGGGCCGTTGTCAGGGCCTTTCCCATCATCTCATCTAAAATGAACGACCTTCGACTTTGCTTACATTAGGACGAGGTTCTCCTCCTATTTCTAACGGACTGTAGGGACACATAAGGGCCATTGTCAGAGCCTCTCCCCTCATCTCGTCTAAAATGAACGAGGATCTTCGACTTGCCCACGTTAGGACGAGGTTCTCCTCTTGTTCCTAACATGGTCACTTTTGATTATTTCTTTCCTGTCGTCACATAGTTTTTGCACCGAGAAACAATAATGTTGAAATGGAGAAGTTTTATTGAAGGAAAATTACCGACAGTACATTCTCAGATTCTCTGAATTTTAAGATCGTGGGAGCGTTGTTCCTCCGAGCTCCTTCAGACGATAAGTTCCGGACTGGACGACCTCCTCTACTTCATATGGGCCTTCCTAATTTGGGGCAAGCTTCTTTTGGCTCTGAGGCTGAGAGATGGCGGCTCGCCGAAATACTAAGCCCCCCAGAGATAGCATTGATGATGCTGGAAAGCGGCCGATCTCCTTGTTGTTCCTTCCTCATTGGTGGTTCTAGCTGCGGTAGTGCCCTTGGCTGATCTTCTCTTGCTTCAGACCGACGTCTGTGGAGCATTGAGGGGGGCGTAGTTGTGAAATCTTCTGGGAGAGAACTTCTTCGCACCCTTCCGTTCGGAGCTTCTTTGACGATGAGCTCGAGGAGTTCGGACTCGCTTGCGCTCGGAGGGAGTCTATGAGCGCGGCCGAACTTCATTCGGCCCTCCATCAGCCGTGGGTTTACTAGACTCGCCCGTCTGTCGCTCTCCTGTAGCTCCCTCATCTCTCAATTTGAAAGGCTTCTTTTGTTCTGGCATATCCTTCAGCCCGAACTAGCAGATCAGTAAAATTTCTGCGGTACTTCTTCTTTAGGGAGAACAGCAAATCATTTTTCTAAAGACCGTCTTTGAGTGCGGCCATTGCAATAGACTGATCTAGGTTCCGGACCTCAAATGCAGCAGCTTTAAATCGGATGACATAAGCTCGGATAGATTCCCCCTCCTTCTACTTGATATTCATCAGAAATCCGAACCTCGGCGCGGACGTCGGTTGCTGACAAAGTGAGCCGCAAATTGATAGCTCATCTGGTCAAAGAAGAAGATCGTACTCGACTTCAACGTCGAGTACCAGTTTCTTGCTACTCCCTTTAGGGATAGACGAAAAAAGTTGGCATAAGATGGCGTCTGGTGCGCCATGAAGCAGCATCATAGTTCGGAAGGCCTCCAGGTAATCGATCGGATTAGAGGTTTCATCGTAGCTTTTAAATTAGAGAGAGCTTGAAGTTCGGCAGAACGGACTCTTGCATAATTCAGGAAGAGAAAGGGGAGGATCGGCGCGGACGTCGTCATGGTGAGCCGGGGCAACGTGGCGGAATTCCTCAATCCGTCGATCCATCCCTCGTAGTTTTTGATCGAGGATGTCATCTCGATCGTAGACCTTGGAAGACTTTCAGCTGTAGATAGAGAAGGTTTCTTCTGGAGAAGAATCATGATCTGAATAAAGATCCTCTGCTCTCTATTTTTCCTTCCTAGGGGCGACGGATATGCTAGCCCAAGTGTTCTTCCTTGGAACCGATTTCTGACATCCTGATGGTAGGTTTTCTGGCGGAAATTACCACCGGAGGCTGCCACATGGCCTGCACTATCTCGGTGAGGCCCTGAACCCGCTGCATCAGTAGATTAAACTGCTCCAGATCTACCATGGCCGTCAGTGAAGGAGGAGGTTGAAGCACCGATGCTGGAGCTGGAATGGGCGGATCTGACAGCAGAAGCGGTAGATCTTCTGGTAGTTGCCTTCTTTGGAGGTATTTCTTAGGATTGAGGGAGAGGATGGAGATGGACCTTGGAGAAGAAGATTCACAAGATCGGCTAAGCACTCCTTTAAGAACAAGGGTACCTCAGGAACAGAGGGTCCTTCCTCTAGCATCAATTCTGTTGGTGCAGAATCTGGTCGACGTCGAACCGTGCAGGAGTTGAGGAAGAAGAGGTCGCCGCCGATGACCTGCAAAACAAAGTCCCGTTCGGAGTCGATAGTGGTGGCTCCGGCAGGACCTTCCGACGATCAAGTCAGCTCTTCTGGCCAATAGAAATGGAGTGCTCAGGAGAGAGTTCAGCAGAATTTTTGGAAAGAAGAAGAGAGCTTAGAGAAAACGTATCTGAGGATCCCTTTTTATAGATAGAACCTGTAGTAGACGGATAGTGACAGTCATAACCATTCAGTAGTGGGCCGCTCAGGGCCGTATGGAGTTTGCTATGAAGAGAGGAGTGTCGTCAGACTGATAGTAACAGCCATAACCATTCGATAGTGGGCCACTTGGGGCCGCATGGGATTTGCTACGGAGAAAGGGATGTCGTCAAATTGATAGTGACCGTTCGTCGAGATTTAATAGCCATAGTTCGGAGGAAGCAGGCGTTGGTTGGTGAAGAACTTTGACATATATCAATTCCAGAGGAGTTCAAACTCCTGAAGGAAATACGTCCGGAGGGGATCATCTGAGAGGAATACTACTTGAAATCTGAAAGTAATCCACTGAGAGAATCCAAATGAAGTTTGGCTGAAGGAGAAGTTCGGCTCCTGTAGGAATCCGATTGAAGGAGAGATTCGAAAGGAGTTCGGCTTCTGGAGGTATCCGACTGAAGGAGAGATCCGGAAGGAGTTCGACTCCTGTAGGCATCCGACTGAAGGAGAGATCCAAAAGAAGTTCGGCTCCTGGAGGAATTCGAAGGAGAAGTCCGGAGGGAGTTCGGCTCCTGGAGGAATCCGACTGAAGGAGAAGTCCTGAAGAAGTTCGGCTCCTGGAGGTATCCGACCGAAGGAGAGATTCGGAAGCAGTTCGGCTGAAGTCCGAAAGGAGTTCGACCGTTGGAGGATTTGGCTGGGGTTCGACCGTTGGAGGAGTTCGGCTGGGGTTCGATCGCTGAGGAGTTCGACCGGCTGAAGGAGTTCGGCTAAGGTTCGACCGCTAGAGGAGTTCGACAGGGATCCGACCACTGGAGGAGAATTTTCGATCGAAGCTCTTCCGTGATTACCAGTTGCATTAGGCTAAGCATCAGACTGGACTTCGATGAGAGCGGGGTTTATCCCCAATAATAAGAAAAGGAAAAAATAAGACAACAAGAAGAAGATGAAATCACTGTAATTTTGATTCTATAGATGCTTTACAACAATATGTACATCACAATATATAGCCTAGTTATATGTCTCATAAAGGAAATATCAATCAGATCTGGACTAATATAGCTAATATCATGTTAACATTTGCTATGTAAACACAAGAAAAACAAGGACAAAAAATAAACATAGAAATGAAACATTTTAAAATTCCATAAGGAAGTTCACAACAACTCCCATTAGAAAAATTGATATTAAAAAATAGAAGATGATAAAAACTATGGAAGAAGTGCACAATATTTATGAAACTCCAGTCCAATCAATCAGCAGAAATAATTCTTCGAAATGCACAAACCAATGGTCCAGATAATACAAACGAACAGAAAGCAGCATATAAAGCTGATGAAAGGCAACAAGTTGTAGATAGTCAAGCAATGCATAGCCTATTTAGGTAAAAAAGGCAACACATTTAAACTTAAAAGATGCTTCACAATCTCAATATATCTTCTAGATAGAGGCTTGGGAGCAGAACTTAACCCCCACTGACAAACATTTTATCTGCAAAAGAACTGCAGCATTTATATTATCTTGCTCGTAGAAATCTTCCTTTTACCTTCTAAAACTATGTACACCTGTAAGGTGCTTCACAATCTCAATATATCTTCTAGATAGAGGCTTAAGAGCAGAACTTACCCCACTGATGAAAATTTTATGCAGAAAAGAACTGCAGCATTTATATGGTCTTAATGGTATCAATCTTCCTTTTACCTTCCTAAACTATTTTGTACACTTGTAATCAACCACCCTTCCATAATGTAATGAAATAGGACCTCCCAAACCACTATACCCAGCCCCAACAATGATACCCTATCAGCATTACCTAGGTATGTTCATGTCCATTTTATCCAGTGTAATAGTTTGATGCTTAGGTGCAGGTATTTAAGAAGAACATCTTAGATATTGGAAGGATCTAGCACTTAGACAAACACCTGCACCTGACATAAGCACCCAAGTTTTTACATACCAGTACCGGACACCGTGCTGGTTGCTGACCGATATGATACCGTACTAGTCTGTACTGACTATAAAAAATTTAAAAAAATTCTATCCACCGGCCAAAAAAAAAAAAACCGAGTCGAACTAGATTGAACCGTACCGAACTGTACCCAAACCGATAGAACCAAAAAACCGGCCGGAACCATCCTGGTTCCCCACCAGTCCGGCACGGTTCGTTCTGTACTGGCCAATTCGGTTCGGTACAGTAAACCATGCAAGTACCTAAGATTCGGTCATAAAGATTCTCTTGCATTTCTCCCCATTATCTTAAACCTATCAAAATCACCAAGCCTTTAAAATGGAGATAGCTTCCAATTCCTCGTACACACTTAAAAAAGGGCTTAACCCATCTATATAGAGGTAGCTTCATGGACTCTCCTAAGCCACTAGTTCACATTCAAGGCCAAGTACTACAAAATGGAAATGGTGCTTTTATTTCATAGTACTGTCATTCATATAATCTGTGATCTTCTATCAAATTCATCATTCACAAAGTCTACAGTCTCCCATGGCACTAAAAGTTCACTAAAAATATTGGGTGCCTATTACAAAATTGATAGGGTCAAAAGTCAGAGATTCAAGTATTAAAAAATTAATTATCACTCACTCTTGCGATTACAGTACCGCAAACCTACCTATTGACGGCTATTTTGCTGGTGTGAGGACCCATGCAGGTATGTGTTTAATCCCATATAAGCTATGTTGGGTAGATATTGAGTACTTATATAAGGTCAAGAAATCCAAATAATATCTTCCAACTAGTCTTTTTGGATAAGATTAAGTTATTAAAAATAGTATCAAAAAGTGGATCTGACTTATGGTCTATGTAGACTAGGGGACAATACAACATGGGCCCATTGAGGCTGATCATGGATCAATTATGGTGCTTGTAAGTAGATTTAAATGGATTTTGACCTTTAGCCTAGTGAGGACACCAAGACTTAAACGGGGAATATGTGAGGATATGTGTTTAGCCTCACATCAACTATACATTGGGTAGAACTTAAGCATTCATGTAGGATCAAGGAATCCAAATAATACCTGCCATTTTGGGTGAGGCATTGAGTTGTATAGCTGATGACTCAGCAAGTTAACTGTTTCTCTATACTTCTATCATCCTCCTCTATTTTCCCCTCAAGGGTAATAACCTTACCAATGGGTTCCCTGCCTTTTGTAATTCTACCCCATAGGATCTTGTTCTATTGAATGAAGACTAGTGAATCATATAGGAGGCATTGGAAAAATATCTACTTTGGTCCAGCTATCATACCAAAACTTGCTGACCTCAAAGATGGTAAAATGTGGTCTTTACAATAACTTACAAGAAGTGTTTAAACTTTGAAGCGAATGAACGGAAGTATTAGCCAAGATCTTCAGTTAACTAAGGCTCAAAGTATCTTGTACATTTTGTAGCATCAATTGTTCCAAAAAGCTGTTTTTTAAAGAATATTATGACTTTAAGCAACTATATGTAAAATGGAACCACCCATTTACCTATGTTGAAGAGTTCGATGCAAAGTTGATCATATTAGAGAACAATCCATAGAGAAATGCACTAGTAAAACCATAAAAGCTTGGGTTTCACTGGTAAACCCACATTCTAAAACATGCAAACTTTTCATTCTTCAAATCAGAAAAAGAAAAGAAAAGAAAAAAAACCTGCATGATACTGGACCAATCAGAACTGCTTGCTCAAATTTTACTGATGAATTTAATGTTCCAACACATTCCAAGATAAGGATATTACAGTTAAGTAAAGCAAAAGAATCAAACAGACCTCCTTATAATCAGTGGTAACAAATGCACTCCCCACAAATAAAGCTATACAGAGGAGAGCAACCACAGATACAAGGTTGCAAAAACACCGTTTTTTATTTGCAGCATCTATAAGCAGAGAACCCTGCAAGAAAAATCAGAAGGAAGTGAACTGAGTACACAAAACAAATAAATAAAATATCTCTCGATGAGAAAATGGAAATGGAACGCGTCAGAATAACACATCAGAATTACAAACAGGGAGATGATTATAAAGTTAATTCCCAAAGTAAGATGACTGCAATAGAATCAAATTCATTACTTGAATGATTAAAGAGACCTGCAGTGAGATTAATCAAGTCCAGTTATGGGCGAGATGGTATTCAGAAATTAGCACCACTTTTCATCCGCATATACTACTAACTCATTTGAATACAGTTGATGGTGCAATAATTATTTCAGGAATCCAATCCTTTTCATCTTAACATTTTATTTTCATCAACAAGTGTTTAAAAAAAATGACCATGTAATAGTTACAACTGAAGTTCCATAGAGGAACGTATTTTTCTCAGAAATTGCATTAATTTATAGAAAAAAGAGATTTTTAAACATCATAAAGTGAATGTTATGACGGACAGAATTAGAAGAAACGATTATAACACAAAGTTAACCTTTAAATATCCAAGTTTTCCATATGAATCAACAATGAAACAGCTTACACTGTTCGATAGCTTCACCTTCCATGTACTTCTAAGTTCTAATCATATTATCCAGAATAACCAGAAAAGGAGAATCAAAATTCCAACCAAAAAAAAAAAGAAGAAATTTATAGAGAGCCCAGATAATTCAAGTCATGAAAACTAGTGAAATTAAAATAAAAACGAAGCTCTCACCATAACCGTAGGCAAGTGAGCGTGACTCCCGGAAGCGTTCAAAACGAACAAATAAAGGAAAGAGAAACAACTTCTTCAAACGAAATGGATTGTATAGGTTTCAGAAGAGATTGGAAAGGCGCAGGGGACACCAGAGCAGATAGTATTTGAGGAATTTTCCCAAGCAAAAGAAAAGAAAATAGTATTTGAGGAAGAGGAGAGAGCTGAGAGGAAGAAAGCTACCACTTTTAATAGGATTCTAATTCCACAAGAGTTTAGGGATTAGTAAAGATTGACGAGAGACAGGAAAGGAGAAGCAGAGGAAATGAGGGGAGGGGAGGGGAGGGAAAGGGAACGGTCGTAGCTTTAGATTGCCGTTATCTAAACTATGATTAATTTATATTTTTTTTTTTTTTTTGGGTACAATTAACTTATGCTTCTTTGGTCAAAAGAGGAGGGCAGAGAGAGAGAGAGGGGGGGGGGGTGGGGGGGGGGGGGGGGGGGGGGGGGGGGGGGGGGGGGGGGGGGGGAGATATATCCGAAACTGTGCGACCGGGAATCCGTGGGCGCCACTGGCGCATGAAAGGTGGACTTCTAATGTTGGCGAGATTCCCAAAATACCCCTTTATTTTTTATATTGTCCCCAGTTTGCCTCAGATGCCTCTTAACCCAATTTTTTAACAAAATGTCCAGGATTAATGAGTGTAAATAATGTGCTTATATTCACCCAAAAAGAATAGAGAGCCTGGCGAAATTTTTTTTGGTGAAAAATAAAAAAAGAATACCTAAACTTCCTGCCCTTTATTTGAAAAGCATACTAATGCACTTGGACTAGTCCAATGACTGTACTAATTTTTTATTTTAATTCTATTTTCTATTTTATAATTTAAGCTAGTTTACTCGGAGATGTGTCAATATACTAATGACTTATGTATTTTTTAAAAAAAATGCCCTAACAAGATATTTATTATTACAGAATCTGATTGACGCCGGATCGAACTGAAGTCAAAAAAGAAGATGTCATCCGTCAGTGACCTACAAAATAAAGTTCCGCCCAGAATCGATCATGGTGGCTTCGATAGAATCCTCCGACGATCAAGTCAGCTCTTCTGGCCAATAAAAATGGAGTGCTCAGACAAGAATTCAGCAGAGTTTTGAGAACGAGAAGAAAGCTTCGAGAAAATATATTCTGGAGGATCCTTTTTATAGACAGAGCTTGTCGTAACCATCCGGTAGTGTGTCGCTCAAGGCCACGTTGAGTTTATTACAGTTGTTGTTGTGATGTGGCCGTTCAGGATCACGTGGAGTTTGTTACGGAGAGTGGTGTCCGTTGTTGTGAAGTGGTCGTTCGTTGAGATTTAATAGTCGAAGTTCAGAGGAAGCAGGCGTTGGTTGGTGAAGAACTTTGACATACATCAATTCCAAGGGAGTTCGGACTCCTAAAGAGAACACGGCTAAAGGAGATCATCCAAGAGGAATGCTAGTTAAAATCTAGAAGAAATCCACTGAAGAAATCCGGATGGAGTTCAACTAATAGAGAAGTCCAGGAGAAGTCCGACTGGTGGAGAAGTTCGATCGAAGGAGAAGTCTGGGGAGAGTTCGACTCCTATAAAAATCTGATTGAAGGAGGAGTCCGAAAGAAATTCAGCTCCTGAAAGTATTCGATCGAAGGAGAAATCCGGAAGGAGTTCGATCGCTGGGGAGTTTGGTTGGGGATCAGCCGCTGAGGAGTTTGGTTGGGTTCAACCGCTGAAGGAGATCGGATGAGGCTCGGCTGCCGGAGGAAGAATTACCAATTGAAGCTCTTCCGTGATTATCGATTGTATTAGGCTAAGCATTAAGTTGGATTTCGGCGAAAATGGGATTTATCCCCAACAATAGTCCTCCTACTCTTGAGTTCGAAATTCGAAGGAAGGGAGTACAAAAAAGATGATTGCCAAAGTTCTTTTTCGGGCTCTACACCCGTTGGGGTTGAAGCTTAGAAGAGACCTTATCTCCAGCTGAGATTGACGTTGAAGTTGAGGTTCGGGGAAGATCTTGCCTTCAGTCGAGGTCTAAGGAGATCTCATCTCCTGTTGATGTTGCGGTTGAAGCACGTGGGAGATCTTGTCTCCAGCCAAGATTGAAGTTGAAGTTAAAGCTCGGAAGAGATCTTATCTCCAGCCGTGGTTGATGTTAAAGTTGAAGCTTGGGGGAGATCTTATCCCCAGCTGAGGTTGAAGGAGATCTTATCTCCCATTGACGTAGGCTCTGAGGCTCGGAGGAGATCTTATCTCCAGCAGTTGAGGTTGAAGGTGGAGTTCGAAAAAAGATCTTATTTCCAACAATCGAGGTTGAAGAAGATCTTATCTCCTTGTTGACGTAGAAGCTCGGAGGAGATCTTATCTTCAGTAGCCGAGGTTGAAGGTGGAGCTCGGAGGAGGTTTTATCTCCAGCAGTCGAGGTTGAAAGAGATCTTATCTCCTATTATTGTCGGGCACAATGGGGCCATTGTCGGAGCCTTTCCTCTCATCCCATCTAAAGTGAACTGGGGCCTTCAGCTTTACTCATATTAGGACGAGGTTCTCCTTCTGTTCCTAATGGGTGTGGGGGTACATAAGGGCAATTGTGAGGACCTCTCCTTCCATCTCATCTAAAATGAACGAGTTCTTCGACTTTGCTCGCGTTAGAACGAGGTTCTCCTCCTTTTCTAATAGGCTGTGGGGGCACATAAGGGCCGTTATCAGGGCCTCTCCTCCATCTCGTCTAAAATGAACGAGGCCTTTGACTTTGCTCACGTTAGGATGAGATTTTTCTCCAATTTCTAACGGGCTGTAGGGGTACATAAGGATCGTTATTAGGGCCTCTCCCCCCATCTCGTCTAAAATGAAAGAGGCCTTCGACTTGCTCATGTTAGGATGAGGTTCTCCTTCTGTTTCTAACATGGCCACTATTGATTGCTTCTTTTCGGTAGTACATCCTCAGATTCTTCGAGTCTCAAGGTCGTGGGAGTGTTGTTCCTCCGAGCTTGTTCAGGCGGTAAGTCTCGGACCGGACGACCTCCTCTATTTTATGCTGGCCTTCTCAATTTGGAGCAAGCTTCTCTTGGCTTTGAGGTTGGGAGATGACGGCTCACCGAAGTATCAAGCCCCCCAGAGGTAGCATTGATGATGTCGGAAGGTGGCCGATCTTTTTGTTATTCTTCCGTCATTGGTGGTTCTGGCTATGGTAGCGCTCTTGGCTTGCTTCAGGACTGGCATCTGTGGAAGCATTGAAGGGAGCGTAGTTGTGAAACCTTCTGGGAAAACTTCTTATCCTTTTGTTTGGGCTTCTTTGACGGACAAGCTCGAGGGAGAGTTCGGCCTCGTCTGCGCTCGGAGGAGATCGCGAGCACAGCCAAACTTTATTCCACCCTCCTGTGAAACCTTCTGGGGGAACTTCTTTGCACCCTTCCGTCGGGGCTTCCTTGATGATGAGCTCGAGGGGGAGTTCGACCTCGCTTGCGCTTGGGGGGAGTCCGTGAGCACGGCCGAACTTCATTCCACCTTTCTGTGAGACCTTCTAGAAGGAACTTCTTCACGCCCTTTCGTCGGGACTTCCTTGATGACGAGCTCGAGGGGGAGTTTAGCCTCGCTCATGCTCGGGGGGAGTCCGTGAGCATGACCGAACTTCATTCCGTCCTCCTGTAAAATCTCCTGGAGGGAGAACTTTCTGCTCTCTTTTTCTTCTTTCTAAGGGCGATGGGTATGCTAGGCCAAATACTTTTTCTTAAGGTCAGTTTCTGACATCCTGATGGCGGATTTTCTGACGCAATCACCGTCGGAAGCTACCGCATGGCCTACACCATTTCGGTGAGATCTCGAACTCGCTATATCAGCAAGTTAAACTACTCCGAATCTACCATGGACCATAGGTGGAGCTTGAGTTGCCGGGGACTAAAGCGGGGGCGGAGCTCTCCTGAGAGCCCTTTTTTTTTGAGGAAGAATTTTATAGAGGAAGAAAAAGATCGTTGCTGAGCACTCCTTTAAGAATAAGGGTGCCTCAAAGATAGAGGCCCTCCTTCTAGCGCCAATTCTGTTGTTGTAAAATCTGGTTGATGCCGGATTGAGCTGGAGTCGAGGAAGAAGAGGTCGCCATCGGTAACCTGCAAAATAAAGTTTCGCTCGGAGTCGATGGTGGTGGCTCCGACAGGACCCTCCGACGATCAAATCAGCTCTTCTGGCCAACAGAAATGGAGTGCTCAGACAAGAATTCAATAGAGTTTCGGAAAGGAGAAGAGAGCTTCGAGAAAATGTATCTGGAGAGTCTCTTTTTATAGACAGAGCTTATCGTAACCGTCCGATAGTGGGCCAAGGCCACGTGGAGTTTGTTACGGCCATTATTGTGATGTGGTCGTTCGGTAGTGGGCCGTTCGGGGCCACATGGAGTTTGTTACGGAGAGTAGTGTCCGTTGCTGTGAAGTGGCTGTTCGTTGAGATTTAATCGTCAAAGTTCGAAGGAAGCAGGCATTGGTTGGTGAAGAGCTTTGACATACATCAATTTCAGGAGAGTTCGGACTCCTAAAGGGAACACGGCTAGAGAGGATCATCCGGGAGGAATGCTAGTTAAAATTTGAAAGAAATCCACTGGAGGAATTCGGATGGAGTTCGACTGATGGAGAAGTCTAGGAGGAGTCCTACTGGTGAAGAAGTTCGACCGAAAGAGAAGTCCAGGGAGAGTTCGGCTCCTATAAAAATCCGACTGAAGGAGGAGTCCGGAAGGAGTTTGGCTCTTGAAAGTATTCGATTGAAGGAGAAACTCGAAAGGAGTTTGACCGCTGGTGAGTTCGACTGGAGATCGATCGTTGAGGAGTTCGGTTGGATTTCGACCGCTGGAGGAGTTTGGCTACTGAATGAGATAGACCGTTGAAGGAGATCGGATGGGGCTCGACCACTGGAGGAAGAATTACCGATTGAAGCTCTTCCACGATTACCGATTGTATTAGGCTAAGCATCATATTAGATTTCGGTGGGAGCGAGATTTATCCTCAATAATATCTTTTATATTATCTAATATGGCCTACAAGTTTTATAACATATGAGACAAATGAGTCATAATTGCATAATTTATGAGCTACAAATAATATAATTAAAATAATAAGGCAAATAATAATGAAACTATAAAAGAATAAAAAATAATGATGCACGATGACATTTCTCAATAATTATTGCCATCATAATTCTTCCAATTCAACCACTCGTCTTTTGCTTTAATAATCAAAGAGCAAGAATTTAAATAACCAATATATTTATTTTAGACCAAAGCACACTTTTTGCATAAAAAATCAATATATTTATTTTAATATAATGGTCAATCTTTTGGACAAAAACATGGAGATATTTGTTCAAATATAGTGATAATAATAAGGAGAAAATAGAAAATATGGATTTAGCATGGGTTCGAAGGAACGAGGTTTGTCCATTTTTTTTACAATAAAACTTGGCATCCTGCAAATAGATGGATGCATAAAAATTCTATATATAAAATTAACAGTATTTTTTTAACTCTTACTTTTTCTGAATTTCATCCGACTGAATGGATTTTGTATCACCCAAGGTGGACATCTTGAAAGTAGAGTATCTTATTCAAATATCATGATAAGGTAAGGAAAAAAATTGGAGGCATGGATCAGTTCTGAGTTTCACTAGCTAGTTGTGACAAATTAAATTGGATATTTTTGGTGGAGCATGGCCACAGCAGTAAGTAGTGGAGAGGGGAGAGGCAGATGTGGTCCTTTGATTCCAAGTTATCTCTAGTTTTTCCCAACCCCAAAATCCATAAGGAAGAGGTTATCTCTAGTTGGGCGGCGACGTTGGAAAACCTCAGCCTCTAGGAGGAAAAGTTTTCCCAATAGACACACTTGGGAGAAACACCGGAGGTGTCTCTTTCCCTGTTGAAACTTGCTTCCAAGGCATGCGTCAGAAGAAAGGGAAGGATCGGTTGGTACCTCCCATCGACTAAATTAGGATTCTTTTTTTTTTTTACAGAAAAATATTTTATATTATGGAAATGAAGGGAGATTAGAATGCTTTTATATATAGAATATATATATATATACTTGTTATGCAGGCAAAGAAGACGGTCTTTTCCGTGAAAGGAAAAGGTCGATGGATGGAATCATTGGAGGATAGAAAAATTGCCAGCGAACACGAAGATGAGGCCAACCCACGAGAGTAAAACATGTTTAGAAAAAAAAAAATCTATCCTAGGTTTCTTTGTCATGTGGTCCCCGTGATGAAATAGTGATTTTCTTTAAAAAAAAGTACAAGTTGAGAAAGATGTTATATATGTAAAAAATTTATCCTACTTTGGGGTCCACTAGCAACACATAACAATCATTGCAGGGCACGAGGGATGCTTTTCTAAGTCATTTTAAGAAGAAACTTGCAAGAAACTCGGGGAACTAAGGGAGTCGTCTGGACATATATGATCGATAATGAAACAAAAAAAAAGATTAGAAAACATGTTGATGTTGTATCTTCTTTGTTTTGTAGTACATGCAAGGGATTCAATATGTCTGCGTACTAAGAAGGAGATTTAACATTCATTATTTTGGAAATTTAACTCCTTGCATTTTTTTTTTTTCCCTACTTGGGATTAGGAGTGGGGGCAGTGCTTTAATTTGCTAAAATGGATGATTCTTGAGTTGAATTATTAAATTCTACGACTTCTTTTTTTAAAAAAAAAAAAAATAGGATGGGTAAGTGTCTTGCAAAAAAATTGGCCTAGATTGAAGCCAGATGTCTTGCATCAATCGCAAGATGCTTTATCAATTTTGACAATTGATGCCTTCGAGTTCTAAAATTGGTGATCCAATATTAGAGGCCACCTAGTTTATCAGCATGCAACATGTCATTCTTTTATACATTTCATGGTAGCAAGTGACTTAAAAAATTTTGTGCTCTCCAGATTAGGCAAATGCCTCGAAGAATGTTAAATTACAAGATATAATTATATATTTGCTTAGAATATTATGGTTTTGGAAACAAAGTGTTTCTTGACAAATAATTAAGATAAATGAATTAAGAATTTTACATTCTACTCTTACAATGCAACCTAATTAAAGCCCTATTTATTACCTTCTACTTTTAGTGTGTTATTATATTGTATTTGTTCCTTGATTTAAATATTTTTCTGACTATTTTATGCATGGTCGTATCAATTGTTTCCATATTTACGCTATTTATATGTATTTCTATTTTTATTAGACATGTAATGTTGACTGAGGAAGTAAGTTGTTGGTCGGTATATATGGATTGGGCATAGAACACAAGTCAAACATGTTGAAACTTTTGCATTAGTTTTGAGTTTCCAGGTTTTTATATCCAATTTGAACCAGCATAATTATCTAGTTAATTGCTTAACACCTGCACACATACATCACATACATATATATACACACATACACATGTAAACACATACATACATGTACAATGTTGGTTTTATTTATGTATCATTTAATTGAAAAAAGTAAGGATATTGTAATGAACTAGGATATTATCTAATAAAGATAGGTAGAAAATGTTATTTAGATTTTTCGATTTTGTATACGTACCCAGAATCTTTTCAATTTATAACTAACGTGAAACTATATACATGCTTGTACGTATCCTCGCATATTTTTCTACTAAAATCTTAGAGTATTTGCCAGGTTTAAAATCTAAATCTAATCAAATTCAATCATAAAAATCAAGAATGGTTAGTCTTAATGTATATATACTATATTATTCTGTAGACCACGTGAGCCATTGATTGAGTTTGCTTTATGTTACCCATAACAACCTAAAATCTCATCCACAAAAGATAGTTACAAGATATTATTTAGATTCCTTAATTATATATATATACTCAAGATCATTTTGGTGCATGATAAATATAGAACCATACACACACTTGTACGGATCCTCATAGATATGCTAAAACATTATAAGGTATTATATCTTACAAATGTTATTCTATCTTGCAGTTGGTTCAATTTTTGCAGCATTTATTAGATGTTTCATTGATAAACTACTCAGCATGAATTGTTTAGTTTGATTAACTATTTAAGATAAAATAATTGAAACTTTATGGATATTCAAATCCAATCTTTGGCCAACCAAAACTTGAGACCAATATGGAACAAAAGTTACTTAAAACCTCAAGGGGCACGGGTTTGAAATTAGTAAAACTTAAACCAAACTCAGCTTGTTAGTGCCCATAGCATATAATAATTTCCCCATGTGAATTTTACCTAGTTAGTTATGTCAAACCTAAAAGATATTTTACCAAGTTACTTATGTCAAAACTAAAAGATTATGTTTGACAATATGATGGAAGATTAGATACCTCTGCTAATTAATTTTCATAGTTACATGCATTATTATTATCCTATCATTTTCTATACATAGAAACTAAGTAATTGTCACCGTGCATAGGTGATATCCACGTATACCTAGTGATATATCTCGCATCTGACCCATTTGATATGATGCCATTGACGAACCAGCTACACGGTCCTTCATCTCGGCCAACCAGCTTCTACCATATAGCCATCTTAGGAGGTGTGTGGAGATTCTTAAACTCATGCCACTCGATAACAGGTGGCCATAATGATGGAACGACCTTTCTAATCATAATTTATATCTCATCGAATTGTATCTCCCTTGGATGTGCAAGTGGCTATCTTTAACAAACTCTCTCTACGTCCTAAGATGCTGATCGTGATGGGTACCAACCATCGCCTATATAAACCTTTCCTTGAGGATCTTAAGGTAAATCAATCTGAGTGAAAATCGATAAGTTAAGTCTCATAGAGTCTCTTACAATTTTAAGCTAAGCATAGTTTTGGTGGAACTTACCTCCTATGAACTTACAAAGCTTTTGCAATCTCCATGTCCTACTCTAGCTTCCTATAAGCTCATTCTCTCCACCAACTTTTATTCAGAATCTCCTCAATTTCATCGAGGTGATCTAACTTAGGTATTAAATGATCGCCTACTAAAAAAATCATAAACAAACAGACTTCTTCTGTTTATAGTGTTTCAAGATGCTCTTGGAGGTTTGACCGGAATCCAACATCAGCTCCACCAAGGTTCCTGGTGGACTTCCTGATGTCCCGAGTCACCACTATCATTTTTCAACTATTAGCTCCAACTCATCAGTATGAGCCAGATTGGTCCTCGACGGCAACACCTAGGCATGCCTAAGTTAGCCCTCTATTACTCTTTGCCATAATTTATAGCATTGTTTCTCTTCTCGAAGACATGAATGTTTATTTGCAATCAAAATTATATAAAAAAAGATATTGTACTTAATAGATTGTATCATTGCAATAGATTAATAATTTTGGATAATATAAGATTAAGAGGTCAAAATGTTCATATAAGCAAATGACGAGTTATAAATGATATGCCTATTATTTTGAGGGTAAAACAAAACTCTTACTCATCAATATCCAATAGTTAATTTTCATTAAAAATTAATCTAAACCGACAATTGATATTTTGCAAATATATTTATTATTATTATTATTATTATTATTATTATTATTATTATTATATATCACTCAAATTATTCCATCTTTGCATGAGCACCCCTCCCATTAGATTTTTAATAATAAATGACTATTTCGAATATATTACCTTTTTATGTTAATATCCTAAAAGATAACTATATCCAAATATTTTTAAGAATATTAATATAAAAGCATAATAAAGTTATTTCATATTTAAAATATTTATTTACTAACACCGTCATCAGTTAAAATTCTAACAAGAGAGAGATGTATATAAAAATAGGATATAATTTATGAAGAATAAGAACATAGTAAATTATATTTAGAAAGGTGCATATTCTAGAAACATAAAAGCATTCGGTGGCTTTATATCTTTATAATGGTTGAACTAATGCGGCACTCTAGTGGCCTGGTTCTTCTGGTGGGGGCCAAGCCAACGAGGTTCGGATGGTGGATTGCGTGGCCAACCGGCTATAAGTTCCCGCTGACCATTTTGTCCTCTTCCACTCATGTCGCCCGTGTCATCGGTTGTCCTCCTCCACCCGCGTCGCCCGTGTTGACGGTCCTCCACTTTGCAAGCCCGTCTCATCCAAGCGATGGCGAGAGAGAGAGAGAGAGAGTCCCCAGTTGCGGACTCAAGCAAAACTTTAACTCTAGTTTTTTTTTTTTGCACGTCAAGTACCACTCAATCATCCGCTAGAAAAGCTGCCAGTCCGTCCCAATTTGTCCGAGTCAATAGTTTTTTAAAATTATATAATAGTTATTATTTAATTTTAATCTTATTAAATTATATATAAATATATATTTAATATTTTTAATGAGTGAGAATTTAGCTCAACGAAAACTACTACTATATAAATATTTTAAATATTTTATATATATTAAATTTTTATTTAATTTAATTTGATCGGAATAACATGATATGGGCCCATCAACCAACCTAATCCTATCGGATTAATCCAATCTAAATTTAAGTTAAGGTAGGGCACGATTGAATTGGGTCAGAGAAATCTCAAATTGAGATCAGATTAAATTGAATTAGATTTACAGTAGTATTTAGAAGCTGAATTGGATTAGAATTTGCGCGCTATCCAATTCAATCAGCTTGGGTTGTAGCTTTTTTTAGTTTTAAACCTAAAACTTTTATCTAGAGAGAAGGATGATAGTAGAAATATGATAAAATTAGATTTTGATTAGCCAAATATCCATGGGATTATAAATTGTATGATCCAGTCTTAGAACCCACGAGTCACGACGGGTTGGATAAACCCTTTTAAAAAAGCCGGTAAATTACGGTTCAAATAACTTTTTGTGCACCGTATGATTTTTGATGGCCCTCTTGAGCTACTTTTTATACACCTGGACAGGTGGCCCCTAGCAATAGCTTAATATATACTAGTAGTAAAAGTAAGTTAATGGACTTTAACTTTAAAAAATAGAAAGATAAAAGAAAAAAATAAAATATGTTCAGAGAGAATATAGAGCAGATAATATATTCAATTTTTTTTTTTTTTAAATTTGTTCTTTCTTATCTATATTTATCTTAACATTCCACTCCTAATTAATTTCTATTTTTTAACGTGAACCCATGACCGGATTCGTAGATTTGATATAGGTCCACATTAAATAAATGAACTCGACATGCATACGGATTGAGAGGTTTTGACATGACCCAAATTTGATATAAAAAGAGTAAGGAAATAATAATTCGAATTCATTTGAGTCGAGCGTGGATGGATTTGGTCAGATACAATTTAGCAAGTCTCCAATGCCTGACCAATACTAGGAGGGAGGGCAATTAGTGAATAATTCAGACCAAAAATCAATTTTGAAGACTAACCTTTGACAGGATTAGTCCAACCTGATTAGATTTTTATTAGATGGCTCCTAGAATTATGACTAATTTAAAAAATATTAAAAAAGGTTGACGTAGTCAAAATGTTGAAGAATTTAATCTCGGATGATGACCTCCATCAAAACTGTTGGATGGGATCTTTCATCTTACCTCATATGCTTGCTAAGTGCGAATTGTGCCAGCAAGAAGTACATTTACATCCTAAAGTGATGTCATGATGTCAAGAATAGACACTAACAGGAGTTTGTTTAGATTATCTAAAAAATTAAGTCCTAATTTATTGGACCGCGATCTATCATCATCCATATGCTCCGATAACAAAAAGTGCCATTAATTTGAAAAAAATGATGTCATTCATGTCAAGAAGTAATGCCACAAAAAGAATTCTTTGTTAGCAAAATGTCACAAAATAATTCCAGTTGCATTCCTACACCTCTTTATTAATTCTCTTTAGTCTTGCAAAGCATGCGTAATAGAAACATTATTTCCATCAAAAGCTAAGTGTACTACAAGTTAAGACTTTGAAATCCATAATAAATAGCTCGATAATCACTAATAACCATACCTATTAGATATTTTATCTAAAACATGGATCTCAATGTTTAATATCATTTTATGTTTAATTCTTCTCCGCTAAAACTTTATTGCCGCCTTTCGATTTTGATGGCCATTTCATTATCCCTTATCTTGTACGGACGTGCGAAGAGCGATGTATAAAACAAGAACGTGTACAAGCCAAACATCCCATTCAAACAAAGCATCGAATGTTTTCTTACAAATGCCGGAAACCGGATCCACACCAAGCTTAATCCAAGCCTTTTTTTTGCTTACTTGGACAAGTGATCGGATCGGTGTGCAAATGTGTCATGCTCCTCGCCTAAATTTTTTTCTATTTGGAAGGCCACCATCAAAAACGTGCCACCCGTTATGCCAAGGTGCCACCTTACCTTGTGTGGATCCACCCAACAATATTATATTTGGACCACCATGGCACCTACCAACTACTAACAACGACGGGTTAGCTGATTTACCCTGGCAAATTTCCAGATACGTAATTATGTGCAACCACCTCTATCCCATTGATAACTTATTTTAGCTAACTTCCTTGCAACAGCTTTAAATATTGAATGGCTAGGTGACGATTCTCCAATGGCGTGGAATCAACAAACTATCATAGCTTGCTTCCATGAGCAAAAGCTTATGGAGCCTTAATATATATGCTTGGTTTCTTATATATGGTTATCCATGAGGATCTAATTTATGATGATCGTTATCCGTCGTTATTATAAATATAATAACAAACGAAATGTTGACATAAGGTGCTTCTGGTTTTAGTGTTTGGATACGATCATTATTTATGATCTTGGTGTAGATGGGAGGAAATTTAGCTGGAAAATGAGGAAAAAGGAGATTTGAACCTAAGCTAGCTTCTAAGGACTGCAACAACTGCACCCTCAACATTGCTACAACAATATTACAAAGTCTCATAGTGATTTATAATAGCCATTAAAATATTTATATTCTATGAATTTTTTTTTTTTTGATATATTCTTTTTGGCCGCATATGGTTCGGGATGAGAAAGTAGGTATACAAGATTGCTGCGAGTCATGTTAGTTTCTATTTAAAATCAATTTTAAATAGTAAAAGATATGTTTTAGAATAAATTTTGAATGATGATTTTTTTTCCTAAAAAATAAAAAGACAAAAAGGAGAATAAAAGATAGGCATAAAAAGGTGTCTTTTTACTAAGAAATAGCTCATGACAGCTTTCTTTGTTTAGAGATAGTTATACATGTCATAAATAAGTTTGATCAGCAAACTTATTCCAAAGTTATGCATCCTTCCCAAATGCTATTCGACGGGTAGAAGACTTACTCCAAGCCTCGTGCCTACCTTTGCTTCAAACAAATGCAGCCTTTGGAATTAGATACGGTGATGGATTAAGACCCCAAGTGGGTGGAGTTAGGTTCAACTTCACCTAATTTAGGTTGAGCTTGCTTCGAGCCCACGGATCGAACATAAATCATCTTTTGATAAATCTAGGTTGGTTTTGGTCCTTTTTCAAACAAGATGAAGGTGATCATTTAAGATGCATGAATTTTGTACTGATTCTCTCGGTGCTTAATTGGCCATGTTCCGGGTCCATTTATCTTTTTGATCATGCATCAAAAACTTATATCTTGTACCCTTCATCTGAATCACATTTATATTGCAAGGCATAATTTTGTCCCCATGTCACAAGCTCCAATGCTTGCTTTCCGTTACATGACCTATATGATCACCTAAATTTGAAATCCAAAAGGAAGGAAAAGATGGCTAAAACCTACGACTCTTCAATGAGGACCTATGCCGACAGACTTGTTTGTATGGGGCATGCTAGTAATAAAGATTTGTACGTTTGGAAAGCTCAAAATTTGCCTCCACACAGGCCCAGTACAAAGCATACAAATAATTCCAACACTATAATAAGGGCCACAAACTCATATTTGTGGACATGATGGAGGTACTCGAGACTTTTAGGCATCATTTATTATAACAAAGGAAGATGCGCTGGTTATTACATATTTCTTCAAAAAGCCATGAAGGCATGGAATCGGGGAATAAATTTATCATCACTTATGAGCGTTTGATTCGCAATCAAATAAGAATTGGAATTGAAATGGATTAAAATAAGAATTAGAATAATCATATGTCAGAATTGGAATATAATTTGAATGGTAGAAAAGAATAGAAATTTTGGTTTCGAAGGATTGAGATATTCTTTTTTTTTTTTTAATAAAATCAGACTGAGAATGATAGTCTCATCCCTCCATCGGATAAAATATAGGAGCTACTCATTCTCATTTTAATTTCTGAATCCAACTCTCTTTGATCAAATATACCGTGCCATGCCAGCACCGGCATATCACATGATGCTTGGTATACTGAGATGGAGGTATGGGAGGACCAAGGGCATGCTTGGTATACGGAGATGGAGGTATGGAAGGACCAAGGGCACCGTACCGAGTCCGGATCCTTCCACAAGCTGGCGCATGTCTTCTTCCTTCTAAGCTGCCATCAATAATTATGATCCAAAAGTCCCATCCAAATTGTCCAACAATCACGTAGAAATGATCTAACTAGTCACGGTTTTTCTTTTATTTTCCTTCTTTCCCATGCGATCATCTGCAAAGCCACCTACACTCGTAGTCTCCTGTAAAAAAAAAAGAAAAAAAAGTAGAGATATTAGGATTATAGGTCGTACAAAAAATTGTTTTTCTTTTTCCTATAATTTAAGGGTAATGGAATTCATGGCTTCTTTTTATCCTTAAAACTTCTCCTTCTGCTTGGTTCCTATGGCAGGGCTTTTCAAGATGAGAAGATCATAGGGAAGATCCAAGTAGAACGCGAATCAGAGTTTGTATCAAGATGGAGCCAGCCACAAAGAATAAGTCACAAGTCAAGGCTTACCCACACATTTTAGTACATCCTCTATGAGGTATTAGGCTAAGACTTCATGGTGCATGGAAGGAAGATTGTGCGAGATTGATTGATGGGGTTCCTTTCTTTCTTTCTTAATGCAGTACTGAATTGGGCCAAAGATTAGCCGAAAGTAGTTGTATGCTTCAAATTACGAGGCATGTATTCTTAGCGGACTGGATTGATGTATATATCGGGAACCATTGAGAACCACTTTATGAACCTCTGCTTCTATAGCCCCTACTCGATTTCTGAATATTTTACATGTGGATTCTCATTTATTCAAGGATAATATAATAAAGATCCGATTTTACCGAATATTAAAAAAAAAAAAAAAAAAAAAAAGGAAAAAAGAACAATAGCATGCCACACGGGGAACCGTGCAATCAAGGGAAAAAGAAAGCTCAAGATGTGGGGGCAAAGCAAAGGGCGATTACTGGGATACCGTATCGATCATGCTGGGATCCGTAGAGCCTGGTGGACCGCTCCAAAGATGCAGAAATCATCCCGATTGACCTTAGAATCGGCATCAAGCCTACCGCGTGCCCTTCTTTTATAAGGCAGCGAGCTTTGGCAAATTTCTCGAAGCCACAATCAAGCATCATCTACGTACATGTTTGCGTCCCCACTAGAGAACGACGTGATTAAAAATAATTCATTCATATTTATTCTAATCATGGACATTTTTGTTTTCTTCTCATTTTGATCATCATAAACTAACAATCATATACTTGAGAGAAAAATCGTTAAGGACTGGTAGCCGACCCAGAATGTTTGGTGAGTTATCGATACGAATTTAGATCATTTGATCAATCATTGAAACCATCAACCCAGCCTTTTTCCCTTCCAAGTGATGCCAGAAACCGACCACGAGTCAAAATTAGAAAGTATTCATACCACTCTCATTGCTTAGATTGATGCCATCTCTCTTTAGGGAAAGGTTCAGGAAGACAATGGGAGTTCAACCTACAGGCCGGAGATGCAGCACAACCCTAAAAACTGTGGCAAAAACATACAATTCAAGCCGTCAAAAAGAGTTGAGACGAAGACGCGAGGCAATAATGAGTCTAGCAACAAGAATGCCAGAGCTTCTCTGGCTTCATGCAAGGCAATGGAGCTTGAAGCATGGCTAATATGGACCATCACCATGGGACTAGAGAGTTGGTCGTTGAGATATGCCATGTTGGGTTTGGGTGTGGTTGACTAGCCCCAAACAACCAGAAAGTTCAAGTGCACATGTAACATATGTTGCATCTCTACCACGAGATTAGATATGATAAAGAATATGACATTCTGAAAGTATTGCAGTAACCGTGGGCTTGAATGGCTAGAAAATTTACGGTTGTCACTGGTGCTGCAAAACTAAGAGAGAATGAACAAGCACATAGAAAGATAACAACTAGATGGCCGTAATATTTAATGACAACATTTTGCTAAACAAATCAAAGATCTACAATAATGTTAGATCATACCTCAAATTCTTAATCTAAGTGTGGATGAACTAAGACCAGCACCATCCTTTTGGACAAAGATGATGCCAGATCAACTGCTGCTAACTTTAGCAGTCGAACATTAAAAAACTGAAGAACTCTTGCTTCCAAAGTCATCTTTGCTTGATCAAAACTCCACTTTGCTGGACATGTCTTCACCCAAGGAACTACAATCATTACTGCGAGAAATAATATTCATGAAAGTCTTCTTAGCCTGGCCAACAACATGAGAAGTTTTCCTTGCAGCACCTGCTACCACAGGTTGCAGAGAAATATTGGGCAAGTTTGCTCGTTCCTGTATCATTGCTGTATGTAAACGTTGGCGTAGAATTATTTTAGCTCAAGAAAAAAAAAAAAAAAAAGGTTTTAGCATCTGAATGACAATCTCAATGGCAACATACACATGGTCTGTTGCCGAGCTAAGGAACCGATCTGCCGGATTCCAGCTTCTGCAGCCTGCATGGCTTGTGCTGATTTGCTAACACCATCAGCTATTTCTTGGCTGTGTTGTGGAGATGACACTTGTATAAGATTCACCCTTTGAAGCCAGATAAAAAATGTACTAATTTGCAAATCAGTTCAGTACTCAATGGGAAAAAAATGTGACCGAACTAGTTCCATTTCATTAAGAACATGAAATTGATGAATGATATTAAACCCGATTAAACTATTGTTGATTTTAAGATTTTAACCTTCAACTAATTCATCAGAGAGCTCATAAACCTACACCAAGAAGCAGAATTGTTGCTTATCGAAGTTGTGCATCTCTGAAAGTGGGCGGCAACATAAAAAGGATTAGTCAGATGCTGAAAAAAATCAAATGCAGTAACTAAACTCGAACATACGTGTGTCCTAATTCAGTGATCTGAACTCAGAGTGCAGGATTTTAGTTCCCACGTTCAATGGCACAACCATCAAATTGGAGGGTTACAAAGCTGACTCCTCTCTTAGTCTGGAAGGGCAGTCATTTGAATTTGTAACTTCTAATTCATCTAATTTACTCCCATCAGGGTACCCTTGACAGTGATCTTACACAATAAGTCCACAGGCTTTCTTTTTGGTTTCAAAGTTTCTAGGCAGAGGATAATCTCCACATAATTTTCTGGGATGATATATCCCATCAAAATAAAAAACGGGGCTCCAGCAGTTGTCAGTTAAGGTTCGTACATTAAGCATTCTTTTTCAAGGCGTATTCTGTTATGTTCACTGACTTAATACCCCAGAGTGACATGTGCAGAGCAGAGTGGATTCTGCTTGTATATCTATTGACACCCAACAATTGGCTTACATTATCAAATATGAGAAGCCGTCCTATGCAACATCAAAATATGGTTACTGGTCAGGAAGTTTAAGTGTTTGATGCAGCAATGCAGGGGGATCCAAGTAAAATATCTTGCAAGTGGAAAAAAAGCTACTGTAGAGTCCTAGGTTCAGATTGGGGTTTACCGTGGCAGTCACCAGTTTTATTCATCCAGTGCTTCAATGACGTACAGGTTCAGTTAGATGGAGATTATTTCGCCATCTCATGGCATTATGCCCTTTAGGCAGTAATAGTACAATGCGGCATGGCTGGCAATCAACCACCAGACTAAAAGAGGAAGCAGAAATATTGTGCTGATCCACACAATAATGCAATAATGGCATAACTACTGAATTTATGATGAACATTCGGGTTTTAAAAGATGCAGGGTGTGGAATCACACAGTTGAATGCTATAAAAAGCCGATATGAATGTAGTCTTTAATCCTAAGCCATGAATAATTTAATTAACTTGATACAAGAGTAACTGTTATAAGTTATAACCCTCACAAAGATGGGTTATCGGTGGGCTGTCAAGTGAGTAAAATATACATGTACTAGGAAGCTTGACCAGTGGGTAGGGGAGATTGTTATTTCCTGAAATCTCAGTATAAGAAATCTCAAAAGAAGATACAGAGCTCAAGAAGGCATGAAAAATAACATGATACACCATTATTTGGGTGTCGGAGAAGAACCTCATTTCTTTTTTTAAATGAACACATTTTGGGTGACATCTAGCTTTCCAAAGGTGAGACAAGTTTTGTAAAGTAATCTTTTCCAAGGAAGCCTATAACTTGCCATTCACTTACCTTTTAAACAGATCCCACTCAACCACTGTATTCCATCACTTCTCTTGCATTAAATGTAGGCAGTGAGATACATGAGGGATACAATGGACTTGAGAAAAAAGCAGACACTGAATATCTTTTGTCCACTTATTCTCTTTCTGTAGATGCATTCAGATATCTAGGTAGTAAGCTGATTTCTACTTGTAAAAGAATTAAGCTATGGTGTGGCAGCATCATAGCTTAGGAAGTTAGTCAAGGAACCGGAATGTGCATACCATCCTCTTTGATTTTTCTTTGCTAGGTTTGAGGTTCCCATCCCCTTAGACATATACAAATTTTGGTAATAGGAACGTAACCATTGGTGGAGCTGAGGTCAGATGCAGAAGTTGCCCCTCTTGAAAATTTGATAAAACCAACTGCTACAAGCTCCGGCTTCATTTACTCCATCCAACATTTAACTAAATATGGAAATGATTTACTCCATTCACTTTGAGTGGGCCCATCACTGAACAAGCCTGACCCTCACACTATAATCAAGGCCCAATGTAGGGCTGGCAAAATGTAACCTGACCTGTCAACCTAACCTGCATTCAACTAGTCTTGAGTAATGAGTTTGAACTAAATGGGTTCATATTGTAAATGGGTCCACCCCTTTAACCTATTTATTAAATGGATCAGATTCAGCTCCTAATCTTCTGACTTGTTTAACCCGTTTATTATATGGGTCAGATTGGGTCGCAACGGATACCCATTTAATTATTTACAGTTTAAATCAAAAAGACAAAATCATGCTTGCTGGTCGTGTTTAAAATTTAGAAGTTAAAACTTAGCATGGCCCATCCTGCCCGAATCCGATGGGCATCGGGTCACCCACATGGTCCACCGACCACCCCACCTACCTTGCTTCAAAGTTTGAAATTCAAAAGGCCCCTATCCCTTTTCTTTTTCGATAAGATGGAGCACTTCCATCCGCCTCTAATGGCTCGCATAAAGCAAACCACTTGCAAGTCCACTGACAGCAAAGCCCTCAGGAAGTAGCTCGCTACCAAGGTGGTGAGGAAGTTGGCACCGACCACTGGCGGTGTCAAAAACCCCCACTGCTACCGCCTTGGCACCGTTGCCCTTCGCAAGATTCGGAAGTACCAAAAGAGCACGGGGTTGCTGATAAGGAAGCTGCCGTTCCAGAGGCTGGTATGTGAGATTGCGCAGGAATTCAAAATGGATCTTAGGTTTCGAAGCCATGCCATCTTGGCTCTCTTGGAGGCTGCCGAGGCCTATCTTGTCGGGCTCTTTGAGGGCACCAATCTCTATGCCATCCATGTCAAGCGAATCGCCATTATGCCTAAGGGCATCCAACACGCTTGCTGCATCCATGGAGAGCGTGCTTAGATTCATCCTCTCTCTCTCTCTCTCTCTCTCTCTCTCTCTCTCTCTCTCTCTCTTCTTTATTTTGATTCTTTATTCAACAAGGATCTATTAACTGTCTGGACTAATATCATTTAGTTATGGGTATAATGTTTACTTTTGGGTTGGGTTAACAGGCCCAACAGTGTTGGCCAAGAGCTTAAGAACCTTAGATAAACTGGTTATATGGGCCGGATTGGATTGGATAAATTGGTTATCCGTTTATTAAATAGGTTAAATGGGTTAGGTTGGATTAACTATTTATTAAACAGGGGTAGATTCAGGTTTCAAAATTTGACCTGTTTAATAAATAGGTTAGCTTCACGTTTGGACTTTTCTGACCCAACTCAAATCTGACCCGATCTGAATTTGGCCTGACCTGTTTATGACCGGACCCAAGCCGATTGCCACCCCTAGCCCAACTCTTCCTTTACCAATGATCCCTTTCATATATGCTTCTAATTTCCTAAACAATTGATAATAATCCTAAATGGGTAACTTTAAGAATCCAATGATATGAGACATTCACCGAGATCTCTATGTTGTTTGAGCACTTGCAGTAGTAGAACCAAATGCCCACAAGCAATTTATGAGCAAAGGTAATACATGTATTTTTTCCAATCCTCTTTCTTATGATTTCATTTGAAGATGTTTCTTATGTCATTCTTTTCAAAAGCTTCTCTTTTTTTTCCGATTTTCATTCATTCATTCTTCATCTATTTAATCTGAGATGCTTCTATGTTTCTACACAAAAACCAATGCGATATTTTCTAGCTAAATTAATTAATTTTGATTGCTTGATGCTTCTTAGAAAATCACTTCTTAAATCTTACGAAAACTTTCTTATAAGTTATTTAAAACCTAAATTTCATATAAGATATCAATATCTCTAAAGACACGCAGGTGATTATTACTAAATTTCCGTCTTCTTCATGCAATCTCCATCGTGTCTGAGCCTAAAAGAAAAAAGAAGCTTTAGAATTAAATTTATCTTAAGCTCGGTCCAATTATCAAGCCACATACAATTATAGAATTTTAATATTCCATATTCCTCAAATATCATAATCTATTAATCACCCGCCTCCACCAACCTCCCTGAAAGTGAATCCTTGGCTTTGCCATTTTACACAACTGCGGGAAGGCAGAAACCCACCTACCACGATAAACATGAGAAAAAAGATGATATAAATATCCATCAGCACAGATGACTAATTCCCATAATAAATTTAAGAGTAAACCAATAAATCCATCATAATGCCTGAGGGAAAGGAGCATTCAACATTGACAAGACACAGCTCCCATACATTATGTGACAAATTCATGGTACTCTACAACTATAATAGTAGAGCACAAACTTCCTGAACAATGGTGAATAATTCTTCCTTTACTCTCGATTCAAAATAAAATGGGTCAACATACATAAATAGTTATAAATTCCTATATGGCAACAAAGAGAAAGTGCTTCCATAGGTCTTGGTAGGAGGATTTCATCTACCCATGGTTGACATAACCACTTTAGAAGCTCCAAGGAAAGTTGCCGCCACACTCACTTCCCAAGTGCTTCCTACTCAAAGTTCTTTTGATAGATCCATTTCCCTGCACCTCTACCCGCACCCAAATCCGCTCATGATTCAGGTGACTGAGCCTTTGGTCTTAAAACAAATTGTTCTTCTAAGTACAATCATATTAATAAATCCAGTTCAATGCCTCAATTTCAAGCACTTTACCAGCAGAGTAGATTTCTTTAAATTAAACTTGCTTCCAGAACAGTTCTAGCTACTTCTTCCTACACTTTGGTAACAACTCCTTTTTATGATTAACACAGATACATATAAAGGAGGATGCATAATTCTAGCAATGATATACTGTGGGCAGATCATTATGATAAATTCCAAAAATTATATTCAAATTTGTTTATGATACTATAATTTAAGCAGTAGTTGAAATTCTGAGTAAAATTCTTAAAGTTATGCAGTTTCCTCATGATACAGATCATTACTCTCCCCATCTTGTTGCATGATGACAGGGATGCAGCAAGCAATGAAAAACTTCTATGTTCTTTCTCTAAAGAATCAAAGGACAAAGCTTAACTCATCAAAGATTATCAGAATACTAAAAATATGACGGATGCATTTAGTGAAAAAATTAATGAGGATGTTAAATTAAAGAAATCCACATTTCCTTCTTAGTAATATATATTGGGCATGTGCAATTAAATTCTTTCCTTTGCTTTTCCTTTTTTTAATTTTGTGTGTGAGTGTAACTACAGCCGCATACCTCAAATCACTCAATTCCAAAGTAAGATCACTGATCTCCATGCCTGAGAGTCTGATTGCAGCCATGGTACCAGGAAGCTCCTCTCGAGCAGTATCTGCCAACCTTGCAAGAGATGTTGCAGCTCTCTTCATTGCCTATAAAAGAAAAAGAGATATACATAACTGAGATGGAACATGTTATTGAAGAATGTAAGAACAATGTTAGTTGTTTAGGATATCAGTCGTATAGTTAAAACTTGAACCTGTCCATGCTTTGTATAGTTATTATACTTGGAAAGTAAGTATGAGTTTGAACAGAGTAAACTCATGTTAAGGTACCAAAATTTTGGAGTCTAAAACCCATTGGTTAGTACACAAATTAGGCTATTGTGCAAATTAATAGATTAATTTCACTGTTGAATATTTTTCAATACCTGTCCTCAACTAGACATAATTGAAGCATAGAGTTCCCTTAGTGAACCATCTTCATGATAATTTCAGAGAACTATAAAGCAATATCAGTAATATTTTTTGCAACCTGCACCTTGAGATTAAAATGTAACTATCCTTTTTGCAAATGTATTACTTCTGGCATGTTGTTGGATAGAAAGACCGGTGTATCCTTCATATTGATAAGGCATATCATGTTATACATCAATATGACGATTGGACCACCCAACGACCACTAATAGAGAAACAAGATTCCTAGTTTGCCATGCTATGACAGCTCAATGATATGATCTATACTCTATGGTAGATCTAGTTAAAGGAAGCTAGCCAAAAAATAGGAAGCTGTTGTCTGTCAGAAAGACTGGTCTATCCTTCATGTTGACAAGGCATATCATGTTATACATGAAAATGATGATTTGGCCACCCAACAACCACTAATAGAAAAACAATATTTCTAGTTTGCCATTCTATGAAGGCTCAATGATATTATCTTATATTAGATCCAGTTAAAGGAAATAGGGATGCAAGGAAGGTATCGAAATATTGACTATGAGCTATGAAGAAAAGATGGCCTAGGTGTTAAGGCTGAAGGCTGAGCTAGGAAAATTCTTTAGAGCAAACTACCACAAATAAGTGCTCATGCACATGACAATGCACTAGTTTGCTGACAACCAGAAGTAATGGCAACATAATGCAAGTGACAAAATGTGCTCATGAGCAAGCTAAGATGATGACAAGCAGAAGTGTTCATGCACATGGAAAACAACATTGACACACAAGGAAGGCATATGCTGCAAGCTCTAGTTAGGTTATTATACCTCAAAGTATAGCAGGGTACGAAGCTCGATAAATCCAATGCCTGATCAACCTCAGTTAAAAATGTACATCAAACATTAACTTCAAGATTGGGCCTGGTAGTTTTATTCTATTTTCTGAAATAGGAGCCTATTCAAGCAGCTAAGTTCAACCGAAACCCTACAACTGAGCCATTCTCGAACTCGAGCTCCAATAAAGGTTGGTTCAAGCCCATTCAAGCATGAATAAAGGCACGGTTTAAACTAAAAACAAATAATTGTTTGGAAAACAACAAGACCCAATTAAAGGCCCTCCATCAAAATCATGAAGATCATAAACTTTAGCAAGACAGGATAGAACAACAAATAGAATACTAAATAAGCAAGACATATGAACTTCCAACCAAAACTTAAGGTAGCTCCAACAAGAAGTATTGAAAGTTTAGAAGCTAAAAAAAAAAGTGGAAACAGGGAGATGAGACAACAGAAGTGGAAAGAGCAGATGAAGGGTCAGAGTTGCCCTCTTCAAAATGTTAAAATTATAATAAAAATCTAGAATTTTAAATATCACCTCTAGCTCAAAACTTGTGTGTAAGAACACATTGAAGATCTTCAGGTCAAAAACAGTGATTCATCTCTAACTGAATTTGTTGAGTACAACTTAATTTTCTGCTGTTCTATTATACATGCTAATTGCTAAGTTGTCATGAATACACCAATTCACCACTGGAATCTACTTACATCTTTTGATGTATCTATTACTCTGACATATTTCCTCAACAAAGAAGGATTCCAAGTCCAGGATATGAAACAAGTGACTAGAACATTATGAAGTAAAACTATACTGATCATATTTTGGATCTAAAAGCACCAACATACTAATTTACACAAATTAACATTCTCGATCTTAAGCAATACAATAACTGATATTAGTCATATGCTATGCACAAAAATATAGCTTTGTTTAACTGAAGTCAAATAAGCAAGAATCATAACAAAATCTACAAAGCTTGCACATCCTTCCCATAACATAATACAAGCATCTTTATTATTTGGAAATTTAACAGGACAAATGAAACTCCGTAAATATCATGCGCATGCCCCTAATCTCCTGACAAGCATTTTTTAAATCTAATGCATAAGATTACATAGAAGAATAAAATAAAAAACTTACGTATAGCATAGGAATAGCTGCAATCACTAAGCTGGTAAATGCAATAGAAGTCTGCATCAAAAATCAAGCCAATTGATAACATCAGTTCAAATCAATCAGAAAAGAACTTGATAAGACAATTAAAAACCTAAAAGTTTAAGCGCTATACCCATTGAGTTTTTAAGCTCGTAGCCTATTTATGCAGGATACTCAGGCACTATAAAATAGGGATGTTGATTGAACCTTACTCATCTAAAATACAGTATGACGTTACGCCTTGATATATGACGACACAATAATATAGAAATATTGAAGTAATGCTACCAACACCTGCTTCACCACCATATGCTGCCACTAAGGCATCAGCTTTGTTCCAATGCTTGTCCAAGATGAACTAGTATTCCAATGACAAGCACTGAAAACTGGGAGGGGAAGAGAGGGTTGGCAGCATTATCCATAGTAGGCCATAGTAAGAACAGAAGGGTTCTACATCTACCACTGACAACAAAGGTAAGAACAGAAGCAATCTTCCCATTGGATCTCAACTATGAATTTGGAATTAAATTTTTCATGCCATCTCAATTAAGACCAGTATACGAATAGATTCTAAATATACCATTTTCAACCATGATGAAAGCAAAAGGAGCCTTTCACCTTATTTGAAGCAAGGATATAATATTTATTTCTTCCTCTATCATGCCAACATAGTTGAGGACCTCACCCCCCCCCCTTCTCTCCTGGGAACCTTCAGGCTAGTAGAAGCAGTTCTAGTTGAAGGACGAGTTGCTTTTTCATTTTCACATGCAGCCTCCAGTTCTTTAGCACCAACGAGCTCAATGCGAGAGTTCAGCATGGACCAGCCAGTATCCGATCGCCCTCACTGCCCTTGGTCTCATTGAAGGGCAGCAGAACTCGCTTGACAAAAAGGAAGAAAGAATTGGCTTGATTTTTTCTTCCCACTCCCTCACCGGTCCCCTCTGTAAAGATCTTTTCCTACTTAGGTTAGCTCAACTTCCTAGCCTGCCTAGTCTATGCCCATCAAAATGGAGCATCGTGTCCCCAACTGGAAGAAAGACCGGATACCATCACACACCTTTGGTCTTATTGATTTTTCGAATTTTTATTTATCTAATAAATCATGAATTTAGCAAAGTATTAAATCATCAAAAACTTACAGCAGCTTGCCAAAAAATGTGGCTTAGAGAAAAGCCTCCCACTAGGAGGCCTGCTATGCCACAAGCGTGAAAAACCCATAAAGTGCGAATAAAGGTTTATTGCACAACCCCCACCCCCTCTTTTTTTCTTCCATATCAACATCCTCCTAGCTACTTTGCTGTTTCTAGAAAAACAAGTTGCTAGTCTTCTTCCCCAAAAATAATTTAACAAGATGAGAAACATGCTTCCATTCTGGCCACACCTTTTTTTCATGTCCAAGAGAACTAACCTAAGCGGGATATAGTATAATAAATGATATACTTGAATATAGATATAGGTGACAATTTTTGCTTAACACACCACTAATAAATTCCCATATCCTAGGCAGCTACAAGTACATTAATATAAGTGTTGCATGGATATGACAACAAGAATCAGAATTAGAGTTGTATCCTAGTGTGCAACTTGTCAATAAGAAGAAAAAAAGATATCTGGATACATAGAAGAAGTTATAGTTTTAACTAAAATATATATTTATACCTTTAAATATTGTTTGTCTAATATTAAAACAAAAATTTTAAAAAGATATTGTTTGTTAAGGTCATTGCATACTTGTGTCTCATCCAAACTTTCCAATTAATTTGAATGTAAGAAAAATAACAATTTGTGGACTTATTTCAATCCTTACATCCTACATCGATTTCTAAAAAGGACAAATACTCTCTTCTAAAGCCACAATGGAGGATCAAACTTCTTGTTGAAAGAATCCAACTTTCCACCAATCTTTGTAAGCTACAACTTAGAAATTCATAATATGGACAGATATCATATATGAATTTTAGGGGCTGGATGCGAGTGTCCAGGTAACACAGATTAATCTTAGTCACAGGAGGAAACTTATGAAAAATAGGAAAATTCTATATTAGACATGAGATGTAAATCTTACTATGACGGTCCCCATGGCTTTTTACTTGAGACAATTCATGAATTGAACAAAATTTTGCAAGAGAAAAAATTACTACCAGACTAGAACTTCTTATTCAGTAACAACAGAACAATGCAGGAAAATTTGAAGGGAATCATTTGCATAATTATAAAATTTAAACAACAAATGGTCAAAAATACCGTTTCTTCATGTCTATCTTAGTTAAACAAAATCTACTTTGTTATAATGCCATGACAAAAATCAGTAAAGGGAGCATTGGGGAGCACAAATATTCTACTTATAGATTAGACCCTTTATACCCATTTTGTCATTAGATTTAAGAAAATAATTTAACTAAAAGCACCAAATTTCCAACTTAACAAACTGGAAAAAGAAGCTAAAAGTACATAATAAAACATAATATTAAACTTATGATATCCTGAAATCCTGATTTTCCCAGAAGATAGTAACACAAAGGAAAAAAAACAGAAAAAGATCCATGAGGTAAGTGGCACACAATAAGACTGTAAAAACAAAGTTCGCCGTCTCGGTACCGGGCCCTATACCAGTAGCAACATATTATTATGCCGGTGCAGTTCCTATTCAGCATACTGAGACCGTACCATATAGCAGTACCGAATCATTATGGTATGGTACGTCCCATACCGTCCGGTTCAGTATGACAAACATTGAACTCTAAGCTATGATTGAATCAGATGAAAGAAACATAGGAAATATGGCTGATATAAACTTGTAAATGTTCGGATAAAACAAAACTCTCGTGTTGACTACTTTTTTTTTTTTGAAAAAAAAATATTTGAAAGTTTTAGCAAAATTAGGCTATCTGTGCATCTAATTTGTGCAAAACACATTATCTTACAGAAAAGGAAACGAAGGAATCAAAGAGATCTCTCAACAAGCATGCATTGAAGGCCAACAAGGAACCATCAAATGTGGATAGAATCAGAATAAGAAAAAGAAATGATTGCAGATAAGAACAAGAAATAACCTAGAATACGAAATCTATATCCAGGTAACATGGAGAAATATAGATGAAATCTAAGTCTGCAATTATTGTATCAAAGGATGATATTTTGCAGTAAAAGTAGGCAAGAACAACAACAGAAAAAGGAAATGATTCATACAGTACCAATCCTTCATCCTAAAAAATGGGGAATAAATTTTTTGGAAAAAATCCTTCAAATTACGCTGATTAGACATCTTGCAACGAATCAAAAGGCAATAATCAGAGGAAAAAAAACCAAAAGAATTAAAATGGGAAAACGATTTATACCATCGAAGCTATGACAGCCAAGAGGAAGAACGCCTGATCCCCCAAGCTCATTCGATACATACTCAGAGCCATCGGAAGCTTAGGGTTTCCGACCACCACGCTCAGCCCAGCCCCTCCCGCTCCGTCGCGGCATGCCGCGTCCCCCTCCACCACCCTTGCGTCGACCTCTCGCACCTCCTCCGCCGTCCCGCGGCCCGCCGGAGCGGCATCCTCGATGCGCCTCGCGGAGCAGCGTAATAGCGTGCGGCGAAAAGGGGGGGCGCGACCGATCGGAGAGAGGCTTAGGAAGCCTTTAGGCAAGGGGGAGATGGGAATCAGAGCTGCAGGGATTCGAGGAATCGAGGAGAGGTTGGGAGAGGAGGAGGAGGAAGAGCGGAGTCGGGGTTCGGCCGAGGAGCCGAGGGTAGAAGGGTGGAGGAGCATACTGCCTGGAGCTTTGTAGTTTGCGTTCGGGGGCAGCAGAAAGAGAGGAAGCAGGCTAGTGTTGAGTTTTTTTTGCTTTTTTTTTTTTTTAAATTATTTTTTCAAAAAAATATTTAAATTTTTTGCCGTTTAAACATTATTGTAACGTAAGTGCAAGAGTGTGATTAACCAAAAATTAAACTAAACTATTACTTATTTTGATATTTGATATAATTTTTCTCATAAAAATTTTAATTTTGATTTAAAATCAAATCAAAATTTTTTAATCAATTCGACCTTTGATATTTAATTTAATAACTTTAATTAATCAAAAATTAAAATATCTATTATTTAGTTTGGTATTTAATTTGATAACTTTAGATGATGGATTCTGAGACATGATACCTTCTAATTCTGACATACCATAGCATCGATCTTGAGATGCATTACCACTAGCTTGCCCTTACATCCTTCCTTCTCCTCGTCCATTGGTACTCAGACCATCGAACGCCTCCAGCCCCCTCTACCCTCCTCTTCCAATTAATGCCTCTCTATTGTTGCTACCGACCTCGTCCTCCTCGGCGCTCGCTGCCTCACCATTGCCTCCCTCCCTTCCATCGCTGTCTCGCCTTCACCCTACTCCTTTGGTCCTGGCACTTTTCACTGTCAACCACATTTACTTTCAGTATAATGGCTCCCCTCTCGAGATCCTCCTCTTCTTTTATTTTCTCATTAAAAGGCGGGACCTACTCGGAGGGATCTACTATACTTCTTATTCCTCTATCTAACAAAAAAAAAAACTAAATCACCATCAACCATAGCACTTGGCCATCTCCTCCTCCTTGTTAATCATCACCAATGCCATTTCACGCAGGTCTCACCTTCACTGGTTTCGATGCTGCAATGTTCTACTTTCACCACTACTATCTAATTTCAACACCTTGTGGTTCTACCACCGGTCTACCATTGACTAGGGTATGAGGGTTTAATATTGAATTTTTTTTTGCTTTTAATGTTAATAAATCTATATTTTTTGGGGTTAATTATTAAATTACTTGATCTTGTAGATAACAGATTAAATACTTATACATCAAATAGTTGTAGGTTCAAACTCAATGTCACAATCATCCCACTGACAAGAATAGGATCAAATGTAACTTTAAATGCGATTTTGACCAAAAAGAGAAAGCCCATGAAACCAAGATCAAAAGTATGGCTTCACTTTGAGAGGAAAGAAGAAAATGGTGAGATGAAGGGTATATGTAGATACTATTTAAAAATTTTTTATGCTAATACCAAAAAAAATGGGACCACTTCATTGAAAAATCACCTCAAGATATGTACACAAAATCCATCTAACGCAAATGATGGACAAACTAAGTTAAATTTTTAATTAGTGAAGGGAAATAAAGGAAAGGGTGTTCTTGGTACTTGAAGGTTTGACGAGAAGCTTGCAAGAAAAACTTTAGCTAAAATGATTATAATTGATGAGTTGCCATTCAAATTTATCAAAGAAGAGAGATTTAAGGAGTTGATAGCAGTGTTATGTCTAAGATTTCATATTTGATGGCAGTGGACAGTCAATGGGATTTTTATTAGCTCTAATAGGATGAAAGGTTGAAGTTAAAGAATTTTCTAAAGAACTCTAAGCAAAGGATTTGTATCATAACAGACTCTTGGACTTCAATATAAAGGATGAATTACATGTGCATCACCACATATTTTATTGATGATAATTGGAACCTACATGATAAAATTCTAAATCTTTGTCTACTTTTAAGTCACAGAAGCAAGGAGATTAATAAACAAATAGAGATGTGTCTTCTTGACTAAAAAATTGATAGGGTGTTTACAGTCACTGTTGACAATGTTAGCTCAAATAATATTGCAGTTGATTATTTAAAGGATAAAATACTAAATTAGAGAACTAATGTGCTTGGATATAAGTACATCCATATGAGGTATATTATGTATATAATTAATTTGGTCATGACTGATGGTTTGAAGAAAATTGGGAACTCGACAAAATGGATTTAAGCTATAGTGATGTTTATATAGTAATCACCTAGTGGATTGGCTAAGTTCATGGAGTGTGTCAAGATAGAAAAGATCCAATCACAATGTTTGTTGTGCATGGATATTTCTACTTGATAGAATTCTACTGATACAATGTTAGAGACTACTCAAAAGTTCAAAAGAGCATTTGTAAGATATGAGAAACTTGACCTTTACATCAAGCATGATTTAGAGTATAATGATGGTTTAGAAAAGTTGCCTATAGCTAGTGACTGGGGGCTAATTCAAAGAGGATGGTAGTCTTTGTTAAACACTTCTATGATATGAGATTACAAATCTTTGATTCTAAATATATCACTGCTAACATATTTTTTTATGAGATTAGTGGAATGAATTGCTTGCTAAAACAATAGAATGAAAATGAGGATTTAGAGCTTAGTTTGATGGCTACAAGAATATAAACTAAGTATGATACTTATTGGGGGATATTAACAAGATGAATAAGCTTATTTATATTGTGTCTATCTTTGATCCTCAACAAAAGATGGTATATACAAACTTTGCACTTGTTGATTTGTAGAAGGCTGAAAAGGATAGGATATGTTGAAGAAAGTGAATGAGACAACATTTGAGTTATTTAAAGAATACAATAAGAAAATTGCTCCTCCATTGGCTGGATCTATTTTGCAAAAAAGAATGTAGTAAAACTTTATCTATCTTTTCAGCAAGTACAATAACCTTTAAGGATGGCCAAGCTGAAAATATGATGAGGACATGGTATGAACAACATCTTCCTAGACATATAGAGAGTAAAAATAAACTAGATAAGTATCTAGATGAAGATATTGAGTTGCAAAAGATGGACTTTGATATCCTTGGTGGAAAGTCAATCACTAATGGCTCGAGATGTATTAGCAGTCTTTATCTCAACAGTAGCCTCAGAGGATGCTTTTAACATAGGTGGTAGAGTACTTGATGCATTTAGGAGCTCTTTGACTTTTAGGATCGTGCAAGCACTAATATGCGCATAAGATTGGCTTCGATATTCATCTCAGTTTACTATGGAAGAGGATTTGAAGGATCTAGACAAGTTTGAATAAGATAATATTTTAGTTTTCACGTTCTATTTCTTATACTTCTTTTGACAACTTTAAATTAGAATTATTTTATTTGGAGTTGATGAATTATTTTATTTCTTTTATTCATAGTATTTGATAATCTATCAGTGGAACCTTCATATATATTTTTGAAATTTAATCACATCAAGTATTAGCTTAGAGTTCATGCTGACCGACAACTCTACTAATTTGACATTAGAGTCTTAGAGCTTTGCTTTTTTATTTTGTTTTGGTAGTAGTACTATATCTATATTATAATTATGAAGTATATGTAGGACATGTCACATATTTACTAGTTTGTGTTTAGAAGTTTGGAAGTTTATTTCATGGTTGGTTGTTTTTGCAGTCATTGTGGACTATTGGTAGATTTGTGCACTATGGTATATGTGTTTGTTAGGGAGACAGTGGGCAATAGCAATGCTGCAATAGTTGCATAACTTATTTAGTTGGTTGGTATGATTTTCAACAGGTTTGGTATAATTTTTATGGTTGTTTGCTCAATAATCAAGATCCTATCTATTGGTTGGTTTGGTTTAATTATTGATTTATAATAAATATTACATTGGTAGATTGCAAAGAGTTTGAGATAATTTTATTGAATTAAACTTTTTTCAACAATTCATTGTTGATTTGAATTTGAATAATAATATTAAGCTCAAGTATAATTCCATAGCCCAAATAATAAAATTATTAAAAAACTTAATAAGCATAAATCAAAATCAAAAGCCCAACACAGAGAAGCCCAAAATTGAATTACCAAATCAAGATTATTTCGGTTTGGTTTGTTTGCTTTTAGGCTATTTTGATTCAGTTTTTGGTTCCATAAATGTAAATTTGGAAGTTTGATTTTTGGCAACTTCGATTTGGCGTGAATTGAAAAACCCGAATGCACACCCCTATATGTATGAGTAGTTGATTGGTTTGCACATGCATGGTTCCAGAAAAAGAAAAAATAAACTATTGATTTTGTTGAAACTTTATATTTATATAATTTATTCGATGTTTTGGTTTGTTTCGTAGAAAGATTTATTGTTTTAGAACTTTGATTAGCTACAATCTATTCAATTATTAGTGGGAGACATTTATGTTGCATGATCTTCTAAACAAGCATGTATGGTTAGGAAAATATGTATTCAACCAAGCATATAGTTAGGCTTCTAGAGCCTGAAGTTTCTAATGTATTTGGGGTTTATGTCTATTGGCAGATACTTTTCTGTATTCTTACTTAATCAATGCTAGCTATGCTCCTAAATGTTACAAAAAAAAAATAAGCATATGATCTAATTTTATATTTAAGTTCACAAAATTTTGGATGGTATATTGCATCATGCAACCCTTTCCAGCTATCCTCCATTAGATTATTCTGAGCCAGAGTAATTATAACTGCAGTGATTGCTATTTCTCATTGTTGTGAAAAAAAATGATAAACTCAACCTAGCTCAACTTATCCTTAATCGCTAACTTATGAATGCCTACATTGTATGAGCTTCTAACAAGCATGTATGGTCAAGAAAACAAATATTCAACATTGCACATAAGTAAGCACATATAATTTAAATTTGAAGTGCACAAAATTTTGGATGGTATATAGCATCATGTAACCCTTTCAACCCTTCCTTAATTAGATTATTTTGATCAAGAATAATTATAATTGTAATGGCCACTATTTTCTATTGCTATGAAAAATAATGATCAAGAATGAAATGAAGTTATATAAGAACACTTATAATATTGTTTGAGACAATGTAAATATATACTGGGATGCATAGGGCAATAAACAAACTATGTTAAATTCGGGGATTAACAACTTAAATTTGATCCACATTTGAATTGTTTCTATTCTAATTTTTTTTTTTATCCAGTGTTTTTTAATCTTATAAGATCAAAATTTAAACATAAACCATAACAAAATAAATTAATTGATTGTGTAATTATATCATAAACATACTATACAATAAAAACAAGATTGATAATTCCATATAAGATTTGATCAACAACTTTGCATAAATTATAATCAATAATATAGATACTATATAGATACCTAACCAAATTAAATTAATTATTAAAAAATAATTTCATAAATTCAAAAGGGTTTTGATAACTTAATCTACTCTACTTCTAGTAATATATAATTGAAGGAAGCTTTGAGATCGGCCTCAGTACGTAAAGGCTTATTGTGGGCTTCAACTACACATGCACAAATACAAATAAAAAAAGATGTATGATTCCTTTGTGCATCACATAAAATGGACCCAAGTTATAGATAATGGTAAAGTTTTGAAGATTGGCTTCACATAACTAGTCCAATGAGTTTAAAGCTAAATTAGCATGAGACCTGCGCTACACTGCATAGATATTAAAAAAAAATTTTATTGAAAACAAGATCAAATTATAAAGATTTTATCAAGAAAAAAAGAGGAATAAAATGGTAAAATATCTTGAATGTAATTTCTTTATTGACGGCATTATTGGTGACTCCCTATATAGATAACAAAAATTAATCATGTTTCTTTCTTTAAAATAAAATTTTGGATAAATCAAAATATATTACCATTCTAGACTTGATGTTCTTCAAAAGGGTGTAGTTTCCTAAAAAAGTTTATCTACAGAACTTCTAAGTAGATTGATTGATCCAAATTCACTCTCTCGAAAAATGTTTATCATCTTGAAAGTACGATTATTATTATTCAAACTTTATGATCCAAATATAATTTGGAAAACATAGATAATATCAATCTAGTTATATATTTATATAAAATTATATAAAATATTTTATATAATTTGAAAAACATAGATAATTTAGAAATATTTATATAAAATTATATGAATATTTTATATAAGATTATTATTTAATATTTTATAGGATTATATAATTTTATATATTTTATATTATATAATTATTTTATATATTCAATCCAGTTATCTGAAACTATAACTAAGGTTAATATTAGTGTGAAAAAATATGTACCATACTTATACTAATTTTAGATACAATGTAAAAAATAAATTAAAGCATATAAATTAATCATATAATTTTCAAGATTAATAAGAAGGACATATAATTGAATTTATTGATTTTCTTACGATCTTAGTCAATGAGATATGTTTAGATTGGCTCAATATTTTTTTAATCTATCATTTAGATAATGTCTTGCTAGCATTAATTTTAAGATGATTTATGACTATTTATTGAGCCATGGGTGCTGCATGAATTTATAACTACTTATTATTATCTTATTTTTTTAAATTCTTAGAAGAAAAATATGTCTATTTGACGTATTTTTGATTGATGATATTTGTAATATATGTTGTTGACGAATGTTATTTAACTTTGATTTTTTTTTAAAATTTTTATTTGAGGTTCATATTGGTAGTTTATTGTTAAAGCTTTAATCTTTAATTTATAATTTTTTATTTATAAAATTTATTACATAAAATATAAAAAATATCCATATTTTAGAGAAAATTTTACTGAAATATAGAGTTATCCTTTTTTGATAAATTAGGATATCATTTCTGAATGAATGTTTAGAGATGGTAGCTAAATTGCATTGAGCTGTAGACTCCCGTTCAAGAGTTAATTCTGATCGGGATCAACTCTTAGATGTTCCATTTTTGGGCATTTTAAAAAAACTTTAATTTTATTATTATTATTAGTTAATATTTTGTTTCGTTATATGGTGTTTAGTGGTTATCTCTCATCTGTTCTTCGGATATATATTGGATAAGATGCATAGGCACCATATTCACATCATATACTTGGAGAACCATAAGAAGATGCTGCCAAAATTTTTATAATAATAAAATAAAATATCGACTAATAACAATACTAAAATTATTGCTCTTCTAAAAGAGATAGGGCCATACCTGTTAGAAATGGATAGTTTTATATATTCTTAAAATCTTACTAATAATACATACTTTAATAATGAACATTTTTTATGAACAGATAAAAAATATCGACAAGAGTTGGATGAATGCCTACTCTATCATCTTACTTGAATACCGACAAAATGTTAGAAATTTTATAAGATTTGCACGAAAAAGAATTGATGATCTCAATAGAATCAAATGTTCTTGTCGGAGATGTTACAATAATTACTTCCAGCCTACAGATACAGCATTAGAGCACTTGTTGAATTGGAGTATGGATAGAAAGTACTATTTAGGATTTGCATGGAGAAAGTAGACCTACTAATATAAGAGAACAACATATGGATCAACAGTCTGAACTAATTGGCATCAATGAGATGTTAGATAATTTATATGAAGAGGCATATTTTGACAACTCTCCTAAGAGTACGGATAATACAAATGATGGATATTTTGAAAAACTCATGAGAGATGTCAAGGAGCCATTATATCCAAATTATAAGTTCTCGATGCTTGAATACTTAATAAAACTTCTCCATGGTAAAATCATGTTTGATTGGAGTCAAAAATCGTTTGACTTTATATTGAACTTAATCAAGGAGGCATTACCAGATGGTGAAAAACTTACAAAATCATATTCAGAGATAAAAAAGTATATGCATGAACTTGGACTGGGTTATACATCAATACATGCATGCAAGAATGATTGCACATTGTTTTATAAAGAGCATCAACACTTGGACTATTGTCCAAAATATGGTAAGTCAAGGTATGCTGAAGATTCCAAAAAAGATAAGAAGCGGTCTCACAAGATTTTGAGATATTTTTTATTAACACCAAGATTTTAGAGACTTTATCAGTCATCGAAGACTGTCGAGATGATAAGATGGCATCATGAGATGAGAATTTCTGAGGATAACATCATTAGTCATCCAGCAAACTCTATGGTTTGTAGAAAATTTGATAAACAATATCTTCAATTTGCTAGTGACCCACGCAACATTTATCTTGGCCTAGCATCTGATGATTTCAATTCATTTGGGAGTATGAGCAATGTTTATAGTATGTGGTCGGTTATGCTGATGTCGTACAATATTGCACCATGAAAATACATGAAAAAATTATTTATATTTTTATCATTACTTATTTTTGGACCTAGAGCTCCTGGTAATGAGATAGATGTTTATCTGCGATCCTTAATCGATGAATTGAGAGAACGTTGGGAGATTGGTGTTATAACATATGATTCAGTTAGTAAAAAAATTTCGATTGTATGCAACGATAATGTGGATAATTAATAATTTTTTGGCATATAACAATCTATCTGGATGGAGCACAAAAGGATATTTGGCATGCTCAATTTACAACGGTGATAGTTGCTCCGTTAGATTGAAGCATGGAAGAAAAATTATCTATATGGGTTATCACCAGTTTTTATCTTCTAATCATTCTTGGAGAATCCATCAGAATCGATGCTTCAATAGAAAGTCAGAGATGCGTGGGCCATCTTATATGATGAGCGGAGATGACATATTGGCACAACTAGAGATCATTGGCAGTGTTAAATTTAGCAAAATTTTTGGAGGTTGCAAGCGAAAGCACAATGAATCAGAGTTGAACTGAACGAAGCAGAGCATATTTTTTGAATTACCTTATTGGCAATATCTCCTACATCATCATAATTTGGATATCATGCATATTGAAAAGAATATTTGTGATAATATTATTGGGATACTTCTTAACATCAAGAGAAAAATAAAAGATAATTTAAATTCTCAGCTAGATCTAGAAGTAATGAAAATATGGCATGATGAGTTGCACTTGATGCTTCGTGATGGTGGAAAATTCTTAATGTCAACTGCAAGTTATACATTGCATGATGATGAGAAAAAAATTTCTATGAGTGGTTAAAAATTATAAAATTTTTTGATGGTTTTGCCTTCAATATTTCAAGTCATGTGAACTCAAAAGATGACAATATCTCGGGCATGAAGAGTCATGACTCTCATGTTATATTATAGCATCTTATACCTGTTGTGATGCATGGCTTCTCCACCATAGAGGTACATAATACACTTATTAAATTAGATATTTTTTTTCAAAAATTATGTTATCAAAAATATCAAGTTGATATACTTGAGAAGCTTTAATCAGATATTGCCCTATTGCTGTGTAAGCTGAAATTTTTTTTTCCATAATTATTTTTGATATTATGGTATACTTGGCAGTTCACCTTCTAAGAGAGGCTTTGCTTGCCGGATCAGCTCAGTATCGATGGATGCATCCTGTTGAACGATAATAATATTATAAAAAAGCTAATTTTTTACTTAATTTACAGTCATAACAAAAAAATTACTTTTTTTTTATTTTTTATTATTTTGTATGTGCAGATTCTTGTATAAGTTGAAACAATATATGCGAAATAAGGCATGTCCAAAAGATCCAATTATGAAAGCATATATTTCTACAGAGTGTCTTATATTCTGTTCGATATACCTCGATGATGTGGAAATATGATTCAATCATAAAAAACGTAATGTAGATAGGGAGTGGATCGACATTGAATCTACATTATCAATTTTTAAGGTTAATGTTCGTCCCATTAGTAAAAGAAAGTATAAATATATGGATATAGAAGAGCACGAGCTAGTGCATTTTTTTGTACTAAATAATTATGAAAAAATCTATCATTTTATGGAGTAAGTATGTTTACATAATCAACATTATATACTTTTCATGAGGTAAAATAATAATAAGTATGTATTTATTATAGAGAGCATAGAGATATATTATTGCAATAAAATAATAAAGATATCGAGGAACGATATTGAAGGGAGTTCACAGCTTGGTTCAGACAACGTATAAGCACAACAATAATTTTATTCAATTTTTTATTAAATATAATGTACATAGAGATGATTTATCTTAACTTATATATATATATATTGTTGTAGATGATGTTAATATATCATAATAAAGAAGATGATGCAATCGATGAATTATATGATTTGACATGCCACCTTGATTCTAGAGTTTCATGTTATAGCTCATGTATTGTTGGTGGTATGACATTTTATACAAGGAAGCTTGATATGCAGCGACGGACTCAAAATAGTAGAATTTTGATGATGAAAATCGATGGAGATAATGAGATTGAATATTATGGTATCTTTTCTGACATTATGCAGTTAAGATATGGGTCAAAATAATTTATTTACCTATTTAAATACCAATGGTGGGATATTAGCAATAATAGGATGGATATTCATAAAGATGCAAACTTCACAAGCGTCAACTTGCGAGAACATGGTACTAATCTGATTCTTTCATACTTGCTAGTCAGGCAAAGCATATATTATGCCTAAAAGATATGAGATATAAGAATGAATGACATATTATACAAAGGATTACACTAAGGGATGTTTATGACATACATGTTCATTTCGAGATAGAAATAGATGAGAATTTCTTTCAGAAGGAATAGAATATAGCTGACTTGGGACAGTACGATGTCGACATTGGAAGCACATCTCCTCTGATTAGGGATGACGTGCAATCCGATAATATTGATGTTAGTGAATTAAATTTGAACGTGTCGGAGAATTATGATGACAACTTTATAAATGATGATGAGG
>QRFJ01002535.1:21250-166919 GCA_006176705.1 Cocos nucifera | reverse complement strand
TTTATTTAAATTGATGGATTTGTTATGCTGACACTAATATTGTTTCATGTACGATTTTCAACATGAGTACGTTCTATTTTGACTATTTGTGAGTAATAATGATTGATGGTATGATTATATGGGTATGATACACTTATCTTGATCACACTATAAACTTGAATTGATATGACGAAATCAACATATAATAATCAAATGAAAATGATATGGTTAGAACTAGCCTCGTCATGTGGAATAGCCTTCATGAGTTTATGCATGAAAATATGATTCAAAAAAGATTATGAACATTTGACTTGAGAAAGATCATGAGAAATATGATCCAAGAAAAATCATAAAAAATATGATTCAAAAAAGATCATAAAAATTTGATCTGAGAAAGATTACAAAAAATCGATCCAAATAAAAGATCATCACATGATCTTGATTAGTTCAAAGTCGAAAAGTTAAAGATTAACAAACTAGAATTATGGAAAGAGAAAATAAATATTAAGACCAGAGAGATTAGTGACAGATAAGAGACTTTACCTGGCATGTAATGTAATAATCTATTTTCTATTTATATGTTCAATGCATGTTTATGCTAGTATTTAAGTGACTTTAGATATGTGTTATGAGTCTTCATGATTTCATCTTGGTATGCTTATTGATATTCTCAATGTATCTATTATTTTGGTGCAAATGTATGGTGATTCTTATTGAGCCAGAAAAGCTCATATTTCTTTATTATTTTTTCAGAGACACGGGAAGCTTAGTTCGGATGTGTGGGAGAGAGGATGAGTTTTGAAACTCTTAGAATCTTAGATAGTTCAATTTTCTGATACCATAGAATATTTGAATAATTGTAATTGAACAAATTGATTATTAATTTTGATGGATCAACTCGATTGACATATTTGGTATTTTATTTGATTATTTTAGAATATTAAAATTTTATATTTATTCTAGGCCTTACATGATCTCTAGGGCATCACTCTAGGGTTCATGCGGCTATGTCACGTGGCTAACCCAGATGCTAGATTCGAGGCATGATAGATTGGTATCAGTGCTTAGGTTTAAGAGCCTGAAATTTAATTCAAGGAGAGCATACATGGGTAGACCACTAGATTGAGCAAAAATTAATATGAGGCATAATTGATATAGTTATAATTAATCAAGATTGAAATAATTCAAGGGATGCTAATAATAAATGGATGGATGGCATGAGGGAGAGATGGGATGATAGGAGGCATACTCGATTTGCTGATAGCTCTAGTTATTGGGAGCCCTTTAGATAGGAAAAAAAGTGCCTCACCCTCGCCAGTCAGTGATACACATCAACAAGAGCATCCTAATGAGCCCACTAAAAATACTCCAGGGACAAAGACCTCGGGTGAGCCTGAAATTCAGCTAGAAGAACATACCACTTTCTAATTAATGCAAATAATAAGATGCTAGGGAGGATATGAGGAAGATATCACATGATCTTGATTAGTTCAAAGATCGAAAAAGTTAAAGATTAAAAAACTAGAATTAAAAGAAGTTAAAGATTAAAAAACTAGAATTATGGAAAGAGAAAATAAATATTAAGACAAGAGATTTGATAGATAAGAGACTTTACCTGATGGCATGTAATGATCTATTTCCTATTTATATGTTCAATGCATGTTTATGCTAGTATTTAAGTGTTCAGATGTTATGAGTCGACTATCCCCACGCACCCCTACCATGGGTAGTCAGCACATAGTATGAATGCTGATGATAAAGCTCCATCGAGCATTCAGATACACTACCAAGCCCCACTGGGCATTTAGATACATTGTCAATACACTACCAAGCCCCACTAGGCATTCAAATACACTGCCAAAATACTGCCAAGCCTCACTGGGCATTCCAATATCCTAATCGCAAGGACGTGCTGGCTACTATATGCTGCATGACATGCCGTGCTATGCATTTTTTTCAAAAACTAATACTGAATAAACTTTCCAATACTGATAAGCTGATTTAAATAAATTTCAAACAAGAGATAAGTATCAAAATATTTATACATATTCCTATTTCATACTTATAAAAATGAATAGAGCCATATATAAGAAAGAGAATACCAAAGCTAGATACTCATCTCAACTAGCTATTAGCTACTTGGTTTATTCAAAGCACCTTTCCAACTCCTTTTCTTTCCTATATTATCAATAAATACTAATTAGAACTCAAATCATATGATTCAAGATCAGAACTATATCTACTTTGCTTCTATATTCTTAGTTTAATCTTTCTACTTCTTATATCTATTCCATCTTACTTGTTTTAGCTTGGGTTTAATCTAACTTCAACATGATTCAAAACTTTTTAGACATTTAGTTCTATTTCTATTCTTCCAACTATTTTCAGATATAGCTAATACCATTTCAAATCATAATTAAGCCATCTAAATAATTTCATTGTTCATAGACAACATAATTCAACTTCAAACTCAATTCAAATTGATAACTTGCTTTATTATAACCCAAGATCTACTACAATACTTAAAAGATCAATTTAAACTTAGTTTAAAGCTTTAGGAATTTTACCTCAACGATTAAACTTTTGCTACTAGATAGAACAAGTTTCTTCCTTCCAACTTTTGCAACTTCTTTTCCTTACATTCACTTCATCACTAAATCACCACCCCCCCCTGGTTAAAGCCAAATCTCCTTTGATTTCTGATTAAAACTAGACCTTCTTTAGCTCTCTTCTCTCCTCTATCCTCTCTAAAGAATTTAGAAAACCAAACAATTATAAAGGAACTAGTAGCTTTGCTATTTTGGAAATAAATAAACAAATGAGGATTTGCTAGATGTCATTCCAATAAGAATCCACCCAATTCCAAACTTAATAGGTGTTGCTCAAATGTATTTCCAGCTATTTGTTAATGTTCTCAAGCTGCTCATTCATTTTCTGAAAAATTATTTAAAAATTTTAACTTAAAACCCTCTTGATTAAAACTTACTCTCATAAATTTTCGTAATTAGGATCGACACTTTAGAGAAAAGGGTCGACACCCCAACACAGGTCAGCCCCTAGATCAACCCCTTCCTCAAATAGGTCGACCCCTTAAGAAAATTATCGACAATTATCAGGCAAGTGTGGATCCCTTTCAGGCTACCACAAAACTTTCTAAAAACCTCTTCTCTATTCTCCTGAGATAGTGTTGACACCTCTTAGAGAAGTGTCGATCCCTTTCCCTGGGTTTCAGAAATTGCTTTCCTCAAAGTATCACTCATTCCAGGGGCTTGCTTAATACTCTTCTTATTTGGAAATGTAAATAAGGAATACCCCCTATTTATTTGCTCAAAGTATCATTCAAAGTTAATGTCCTCATTTATTTTACTCTCCATTAACTTTAAAACATAAATGTAAATAAGGAATACCCCCTATTTGGAATCAATAAAAATATCAAAAAAATTAAAATTCTTAAGAATAAGATACCAAAATTTGGGTTTTAGTTTAAATTTTTCCAAACCAAAAATTTTTAAAAACTTTTTTCTTCAGAACGAATAGGTTAAAGGATCTCAAAATTCATTAAAAATCACTTTGCAGCTCACCAACACCTAAAGATCAATTACCGTCAATTTTGATTTTAAGAAAATTCATATTTCATATAGCCCTCTATATAGGTGCTAGCTTCCAGACTTAGAAAATTTTCAGGACTCACATTGGTAGACAGTCATAATTTATACTCAAATATATCATAAATAAATTACTATGCCACATATACATGAAAATAAATCTTTTAATTTATTACTTTGCTAATTTGGGATGTTACATTCCTTCCCCCTTAAAATAAATTTCATCCTCGAAATTTATACTTTCAACTCTAAGTTCTCTTCGAATTTTAAATCATCTTGATTACTTTAACATTCATTCTTCTAAATTCTAAAGCATCCTTAATTTAACTTATCATACTTGCAAGTCTTACATGCATAACTTTAGTTTTCTTCTTTCCATAATATCATGACCTTCATTCAACAATATTTATTTGATTCTTACATATCCCATATCACATCTTTACTTAAATACTTCATGAGCTATTTAACTTTTTAAAGTTTGCTACCAATCATACTACTTCTCAAAGAACCTTCAGTTCTATTATTTGAATCATTGATGTTCAATCAAAATATTAAATACTCGTGATTCTAATCCTTCTTTGAAATAATTCCAATCCTTCATAACAACATGCATAGCTATACTATTTCTCACATACATGAATATTACCTTGAATTTTCAACATAAATTAGTGCTCAAAGAAATTCAAATCAGAATATTCTCACTCATCAAATATTTATAAACTTATTTCAAATAATACTGAGCCATACCTTTGTTGACTCCTCCTTTCCTCTTAACTTCAATTTTCTCTAGAAAAAGATCCTGTGTCTGAAGGAAATCCTTCTCTTAATCTTTTCACTTGCTGCCCCAATACAGAACATTGATCAAGACTTCTTTTATTCATATCACTTATCTTTTCATAAACCCACCTTAACTACTGAAGCTCTGCACTTACAGTATTATATTTTAATCTTGCTCTTTAAAATAAATGCTTATACTACTTCATATCCTCAAAATTTACATATCGAACGTCTAAATTAATCATTGCTATAGAATCATTCTTAACAACATAAATAATTTATTAATTAATACTCACATTACACAAGTCCCATAATATCTTAATATCTGAATTCATCTTATCTTCTCTTAACTTAAAACTTTAAATTATGAACATGGAAATTTTGAAATTTTCAACACATCATACTCTTTAACAATTATCATCTAATTTTCTATTCACCCATATTCATTAAATCATATCAATACATATTTCACGAAGAATACATGTACTTCACTTATTTCAAAAGCTATCAACACCATAAACATGCTCATTCAATTCATGCTCATTAGCCAAATACTCAATTTATCAAGATATAGAGTAACTCAATTTATCAAGATATAAAGTTACTAACAATTCATAACAACATAAGAAATTCCATCTCAATTAAATTTAGATTGAATCCTTATCCTCCAACTTAAGTAAGCAAATTCAAATTAAAATATTTAAGTCATACCTATCATTCACCTTAAGGGAACTCACATCACCTGCTACCTTCTTACTTTGACCTATCTTGATCATTAGGACAAGTCCTCATTTTTCTTGCTTGCAAATCAGCAATTGAAACATTAGACTTTGATGGGAACCTTTTAATTGGAGCTTTGTTTGGACAATTTCTTTTCTGATGACCCATCTGTCTACACTGGAAGCATCCTCTAAACCCCTTTTTACACTCTCTTGAGTGAAACTTCCCATAATTAGTACACTGGGGAATCTAATTAAATGAAGTGGCAACTGGACTAGCACTCCTCTTAAGATCACTCTGAAATTCCATTGCCCCTGACTTTCTAGCTTTCTTACAACTTCTTTCAATATCTGTCTCTTGAGATTGAAAATTACAAACAGAAGCTACTACAGTAGTAACTGCCTGAGTAATTATACCTACAACTTTCTGCAATACAATGGTAGGTACCTACACTGGAAATAAGGGTACAGATGCTGGAGTACTATATGCAAGCTCAAAAACATTCTCATGCAATTGTAAAGTCTCTCTTTCCCCTCTTAGAGCAATAGGTAAAGTACTGGATAATGTCCTACCACTTTGGCCATCACTAATAACTTCTCTTGCTCTACCCCGAACTCAACCTCGACTCCTACTTGAGCCATGCCCTTGACCACTATCTTTTATTGGTAACAAATCTCTATCAAACCCTGACCTTGTCTGAACCATCTTCTTACAAAATACAATTGATGTAATCAACTTCATTTTCTCTTTACAATAATCTTTTGATAAATAAATCTCAAAAGAAAACATCCCAAATTGAAGCATAAACTTAAAATAAATGCTACTAAAAAGAATCTTTAAGAGACCTTGATTCATTAACCTTGGCTCATCTCTATGAATCATAAACTTTTGCTCTAACTTAAGTCCATCCCTACTATTCATAACCCATTTCTTATGCTCACTAATTATAAACTTTCATTCATCTCTACTGATCATAAATCCTTACTGATCTCCATTATCTATAAACCATTACTTATCTTTATTGATTATTAATTCTGGCTCACACCATGAATTTAACCTTGCTCATATTAACAGTTATATCCTACTCATCCAAATAAACCATAAACCTCCCTCTGATACCAAACATGTAACACCCCACACTTAACTAAATTGGGTGATGGTCCCACACCCCACCTTTATCTAAAGGTTAAGAAGATTTCTACATTGTAACTATGCTGAACTATATATTAGTTAATAACTTACTTTTAATTAAGCTGAACAATTCATTCATTTGCTAGAAAGCATGCAGAATTTTTAACTCTACTTTCAAATTTTTTTCAAAAAAATAATAAAATTAAAAAATTAATCTAATTAATTTTTAAGAGCTATAGATTAGATCTATAAATCCTATAAAATCAGGATCTAATGTGACATATATGCAATGAAATCTAAAAATAAAAATAATTAGCAGTAATAAAATGGTTTTACTGATCTACGTGTTCAGAACATGTTATCTTTACATGGGTAGTCGATCTCCATAATTTCATCACCATGAGGAAGGTCCTCTCATCGTAATGTAGCCACACAATGTATTTGTATTAGAAAATGTGTCCTAAAGCCAACCATCTAAGTTGTAGATGATTGAAACTAGTAAATAAATTATTAAATAATAATAGTTATTTGACTTTGTTGCCCAGAGGTAGCAACCCAAGAGGGGGGGGGTGAATTGAATTCTTATAAAATTTTAACCAAATTTACTTTCTAAATAAGCATGTACTTTGATTTTAACCAAAGTGATGTGATGAAATGTATGCAATATAAGCAGCAAAATTAAGATAATAAAATCAAACTATGAAAGTAAAGCAAGAATTATAAGCATACAAAGTATGCAAAGGATAGAAGAGAAAAGCACAAACACAAAAACACCATGATTTATAGTAGCTCGATGCAACCCACACCTACATCCACTCTCTAAGCTTTTCTTAGGATTTTCACTATAATCCATCCGTGATTATAGTGTGTTTGTTTTCTAGGCTCACAAACAAACCTAATTGATTTTCACAGGAGCACCAACCAAAATCTAACACTGTCAATTTTTTGGGTTTACTAATAATCTAGTTGGTTTTTCGGACTCACTAATCAATATTAGATATATGTGCCTTAGAAGCCAGAATTGATTGACACTTATAATACACTTCTAGGGGCAAAATTATAATTTTAACTAAAATCAATAAAATAGGTTATTTTCTATCACATATGTGTATTTAGTGTATCCTTTGAGTTAATGGTAATGATAATTCATATTTTCAAGAGTTGAAAATTTAAGACATGAATAATCATTATTAACTCATAAAATGCTTCCGACCATAGGATCATCATGAGGATGGTGATTGATCCAGAAGGTTGGTGTACAATCGCTTCTCTTTAGTAGATGAGTCTTGAGTCTACGGTGTGGAGACACCAGAGCGAGAGTATAGGTACTCGTTAGAGAATGAGGGCACTGAGCGTGACCACCTCGAGTAGTCATTAGGAAGTCTACCTTCTCATCAATGACTGACTCGATGCTGCAGTGGTGTGTCTGGTTCTTTGACCTGAGGTGCATCGGTAGTTCACCTTGAGGGTGTTATAGTTTGACTATACCATAACTCGGTCTCCTAGCCATTCAAAATCCTGAGGTGTATGTTGGCTATAGCATGTTCATTGTAGGAACTGGATTGCATCAAGATGGAATCTATCTACCTCGGTGGTAGAGGAGCAGCCCTATGATGATCATGAGAATCAAGTCCAGAAGCCCATGGCCATGGCAGAGTGAAATAATAGAAAGAGTTTCTATTTAGGTTTTTACATCGGACTTGAATCGAATGATTACATCATATGATAGAAACTAGGGTTTGATGAGTTCACCTTAACCCTAATCTGATCGGAGCTCAAGATAGAAGAACTTAATCACATAGGTAGCTGCACCAAGAGGTTCGCATTCAGCTCTGATGGATTGCCACCGTATACTGCTAGGTGTCACTGATGAATTTTGGGAGCAATTAGAATGATTTAGATGATCGATCATTCTAGCTGTTCGCATCAGAAGAGTTCTGATCCATCAAAAGGAGTTTTAATGATGTCAATCATAGAGATCATGACATATCCCATTACCATACAGAACTGAACCTAACTTTATCACACAAACAAGGGTTTGAATCTGGTGATCATCAATTGAACTGATTAGTTCAATTAATCTGAATGAGATTCAATAAGATTCAAGGAAATCAAGCTAGCACTCGATTGAACCTAACGTTCTTCTTTTACTATCATAAATAGTTGTCTTGACTAAGCCAAAGGAGTTTGTGCTCGATCAGAGGCCTTCACTTAGTATAACTAGAACTTGTCTAGGTCAGAAAAGAGTTGTCTTATTTTATAAGACAATACCTACCATTTTTGGGCACCTGCCATTTCTCATCTTTTGACTTTGGTCAAAAGTTGACCTTTGACTGGACAAATATTGACCATTGATAGTCATGCACCTATTGGAGATCTAGTGGGGGCTTGTCCCCCTGCTAGAACCTGGCAAGAAGGAGGGCGCACGCCAAGGGTGGCGTCCGCCAAGGGTGGCATCCGCCCAAGCTAGAGGCGCCCAGGAGTTCCTGTTGGATAGGAACTCCATCTCCTTTTTGGATTTCGATTAGACTCCTCCTAAGAACCAACTCTGACTGGTCTTAGGCTCCATCTAAGGAGAAATCCAAGGGACTCTATTCCCACCAATCAGATTTAGATCTGATTTCATAAAGGGTTGTGATTGGTTGGGAAGAAGAGGAGTTGGATCACGCATAGTCTATAAATCTTCTTTTGCTATCATAAATCGCATTCAGGTCGAGTAGCTTCCAATTAAAAACCAGTCGGTCGTCTATGCCAAACTTACCTTAGACACCAAATTATTGAGTCAGAACCAATTGGGTTAGCCTACAATCCAGACTCTAACCTCTGAGCCTAATTAGGTCTTGCTTGATCGTGACTCGATCTTGACCCAGACTTAATCCTATTAGGCTGGTCAATTTAAGCATTGTTGATCCCATCTAACCAACTCTTGATTCGGTTTGATCAACCGCTTAGACCTAATTGAGCTACCCAAGCCCGAACCCAGTATTATGAATATGTCTTAGATCTAAAATTCTCAATTTTAGACCTAATTAATATTCCATAAACTTAATTCTTAATTAAGTTGGGTTCATAAACAAAATATGCACAATAAATCCTAGGGTTTCAGGATCTAGGGTTTTGCAGAAAGTAAGTTTTGGGTTTCTGATTAAGGACGAACACGCAGCACCCCTACACATCATAAGAACACCCCATCGAATGGGAAGAGAGGGCCTTTAAATCCTTCTTCGTTCTTATGACCGGACGGCCAAGAGGAACGCCTTAATCAGGAACATTCAATACTACAAAACAATATCAGATCTATATCATATATCTCATATATAAAGTAGATCTAATCATGGCATATTTTGCATACATCTCATGTATCATAATCATGCATGTTTTCAGATCTAAATTATCACATAATAATCTAAAAAATTAGATTTAAATTGATCTAATCAAAATAAATTCTAATCTAGACAATTATGTAGAACTATTCTACAACTAGTCTAGACATGCATCAATCATATCTCATATGATATTTAAAATTAAATAATTTTTATTTGCTGTTTATCAGATGTTATTATAACACTTATAATATCAGAAAATAGTAAATAAGAAGATCTAAAATATGATTTAATCAGATTAAATCAAAGACATGCAAAACTATTCTATAGAACTATTCTATTCTAGAACTAGTCATGCATATCTTCATGTTCTTAGATCCAAATCATTTAATTTTAATTTTTTTGATTTCAGATCTGATCACATCTCATGTGACATCTGAAATCACTTTATTTTCTAATTAAAATAAAATTAAAATCAGATCTAAATAATTTAGAACCTTGGCTCTGATACCAGTTGAAGGGAAATCCTGATTTCCCGGTCCAGGTTCGTCCAGATCTGATCAGATCAAGAGATATATTTCAAAATTTTTTCTCTTGATCCCAATCAGATCTTGATATGTTTCAGATCTGATTCTTATTATTTTAATAAATAAAATAAAATAAGATAAATTAAATCAAATTTAATTTACCTGATTTGGGTAATCCTATTACCCTGTAGATGATCCTGATTGCAGCGGAAGGTTCTGGATCTAGCCACGCAAGCGCCTGGCCTCTACCGGTATCCACTCGGGTTGGATCTGGAGATCCTCTTCTTCTCTATCACACCTCCAAAAATTAGATCTGGATCTGATCTGGAGGATCTTCAAAACTCCTTTTGAAGATCTGCAGTCGTCCTTTTGCAGCAGCGCAGCCTTCTTGCTTTTGATCGCCTTTCTTTTGATCTGGAATCGCACCAACCTAAAGTCCAAAACTCTTTTGGACGTGGAGAGCAAGGAGGAGAAGTTTATGGCATGGAGGAAGGAGGGGAGAGGCAGCCTTGGGGCATGGGAAATCTCTCTCTAATTGCATTAGAATCTGAGTTGGGCGCAGGGTCTTATTTATAGACTAAGCTTGTGATCCAACTCCTCTTCCTCCCAACCAATCACAACCCTTTGTGAAATCAGATCTAAATCTGATTGGTTGGAATAGAGACCCCTGGATTCCTCCTTAGAGGGCGCCTAAGACCAGTCAAACTGGATTCTTAGTAGAACTCTGATTGGAATCCAAAAGGGAGGTGGAGTCCTTGTCCAACAAGGACTCCTAGGCGCCTCCAACTTGGGCTCACGCCTAGGGTGGCGTGCGCCCTTCCTCCTTGCCAGGTTCTGGCAGGGGGACAGGCCCCCACCAGCTCTCCAATAGGTGCATGACATGTGGTCAAAAGTCAAAGTGTCAATGGTCAACATTTGACCAGTCAAAGGTAGACTTTTGACCAAAGTCAAAGAACAAGAAATGGCAGGTGACCAAAAATGGCAGGTAATGTCTTATAAAATAAGACAACCTTTCTGACTTGGACAACCTCCAGTCAGACCATATGAAGGCCTCTGATTGAGCACAAACTCCTTTGGCTCAGTCAGGACAACTTATTTATGATAGTAAAAGAAGAACGTTAGGTTCAATCGAGTGCTAGCACGATTTCCTTGAACCTAATTGAATCTCATTCAGATCAATTGAACTAGATCAGTTCAATTGATGATCACCAGATTCAAACCCTTGTTTGTGTGACCCAGTTAGGTTCAGTTCTGTATGGTAATGGGATATGTCATGATCTCTATCATAGACATCATCGAAACTCCTTTCGATGGATCAGAACTCTTCTGATGCGAACAGCTAGAATGATCGATCATCTAAATCATTCTAATTGCTCCCAAAATCCACCAGTGACACCTAGCAGTATATGGTGGCAACCCATCAGAGCTGAATGCGAACCTCTTGGTGCAGCTACCTGTGTGATTAAGTTCTTCTATCTTGAGCCCCGATCAGATTAGGGTTAAGGTGAACTCGTCAAACCCTAGTCTCTGTCATATGATGTAATCATTCGATTCGAGTCCAATGTGAAAATCTAAATAGAAACTCTTTCTATTATTTCACTCTGCCATGGCCATGGGCTTCTGGACTTGATTCTCATGATCATCATAGGGCTGCTCCTCTACCACCGAGGTAGATAGATTCCCATCTTGATGCAATCCAGTTCCTACAATGAACATGCTATAGCCAACATACACCTCAGGGTTCCATATGGCTAGGAGACCGAGTAATGGTGTAGTCAAACTATAACACCCTCAAGGTGAACTGCCGATGCATCTCAGGTCAAAGAACCAGACACACTACTGCAGCATCGAGTCAGTCATTGACGAGAAGGTAGACTTCCTAATGACTACTCGAGGTGGTCACGCTCAGTGCCCTCGTTCTCTAACGAGTATCTGTACTTTCGCTCCGGTGTCTCCACACCGTAGACTCAAGACTCATCTACTAAAGAGAAGCGATCGTACACCAACCTTCCAGATCAATCACCATCCTCGTGATGATCCTATGGTCGGGAGCTGTTTATGAGTTCATAATGATTATTCATGTCTTAAATTTTCAACTCTTGAAAATATGAATTATCATTACCATTAACTCAAAGGATGTATCACAGACACTAAATACACAGGTGTGATAGAAAATAACCCATTTTATTAATTATAGTTAAAATTACAATTTTGCCCCTAGAAGTGTATTACAAGTGTCAGCCAATTCTGGCTTCTAGGGCACATATATCTAACAATTACTACTATAATAGCTTCTATTTATGATTTTCCACCTCAAGATACAGATATTGAAAGAAGTTGTAAGAGAGCTAGAAGTTCTAGAGCAACAAAATCTCGGTGTAATCTTAATAGTGAAGGAAAAAACCAGATTTTTCTACCACAGGATGCATCGATCGGATCAAATTTGCAGCATAATAATTTTAAAAATTTTTTATAATCTGATCAAATCTGAGAGTTTTTAGATCTAATTAGATTGATCTAAAATTAGAAGAAAAATAAAAATAAAATAGTGATAACAATTATCATCTGATCGGATAAACCATTTATCCGTTGTGATGATCTAATGACTGATCCGAGGTTCTAATTGAGCCACACACGCACCTGACCTCTACCAGTATCTACTTCGGTCAGATTTGAAACTCTCCTTCTAGATCTGATCTCCAAAGATCAAATCTAATGTCTTCCCATGGAGCCTTCAAATCAAATTTTGAGGGCTGCACATTCGTCTCACAAACACCATCATCTCTTGCTGATCTTTGCACCAACGAAACTTGATCTTTGCTCGTAGGTTTTGCCCAACTCTTGGGCATAGAGAAGAGAAAGAGGATCAGATGAGGGAGGCAAGGAGATGGAGATTTTGGCACAGCTTTGCCATAGAAAAATTTTTATGCACAATAGCTTGTGCAAGGCCCTATTTATAGACCTAGTCAAGAGTCCCTTCACATATGACTTTGAACAAATCAAAGCCAACATGTAGAAGGACTCTCCCATGATCTCCACACCGCACACTCCCTTTTTTCAAATTTTTGTTGCAAAAAAATAAGGAGAAAAGGCATGGAATAATTTGGGGTAAAATGAAGTTGGTGCACAACTCTTATCTCCTAAGAGTTTGAACTAGTCAAATTTTTGACCCATTCAAACATGATTTGAATGGAATGCTTCCATACATATCCATAAGAGCACACACCATAAGGGGCGTGGCCTTCTTTTCCTCACGTAAATTCAATATGGATGTGCACCCTCAGATAAATTCTAGGGGGTGCATGCCATATCTCTTCTTTCCTGTAAAATCGGACCAACCTTTGACCCTTGTCTTATTCCTATCTCATAGAATTTAAGACAAGCATTTTTCAAGTCCCATCCAATGGATTTGTGTCAAGTCCTAATCATGTTAGAACAAGCCTTGATCAGATCAAGACTCGGTCCAGTCAGATCAAGAAAAATCCATCTAGAATTTTTGAGAGAGGCTTGTCCAAATTTCATCTCATGATTTTAGGACAACCCCTAATCTAGAAAAGACAACCCTTATCTTGTTCCCATCTTGTGAGATTTAGGATAAGTCTTAATCAGGCCAGGACAAGATCTAGTCAGATCAAGATAAATCCTTATAGAGTTTTCGGATGAGCCTTATCCAAATAGTTCCAAAAATTAGCAGGTCTTGTCCTGTTTCCATTCAATGGAATAGGATAAGCCTAGATTAGGTTAGGACAAGACTTTTTTGATCTAGACAAGTTTCAGTTAGATTAAGATAGAGCCATACAAGGCTCTCGATTGAGTCAAATCCAATTTGACTCAGTCGGGATGAACTATAAAGATGACAGAAGGAGAATATTAGGTTCAATCGTGTGCTAGCAGGATTTTCTTGAACATAATTGGATCTAATCCAAATCAATCAAACTAGATTAGCTCAATTGATGATATTCAGATCCAAATCCTTTTTTGTATGACCTAGTTAGGTTCAGTTCTATATGATAATAAGATATATCATGATCTCTATCATCGACATCATCGAAACATTAAAATAATTCTAATTGATCCCAAAATCCATCACTAACACCTAGCAATATATGGTGGCAACCCATCAGAATCGAGCAGTGAACCTCTCAGTGCAGCTATCTATGTGATTGGATTCTTCTATCATGAGCTCCGATGGGATTAGGATTAAGGTGAACTCGTCAAACCCAACACCCATCATATGAATGAATCATTCGAGTCGAGTCTAATATGAAACACTAATAGAAACTCCTTTTTTTTTATTTCATACTACCATGGCCATGGGTTTAGGACTTGATCTCATGATCATCATCGGACCACTCCTTCTCTATCGAGGTTGATAGATCCCATCTTAGTGTGATTTAATTCCTATAGTGAACATGCTATAGCCAACATACACATCAGGATTCTAAATGATAAGGAGATCGAGTTATGGTGTAGTCAAACTATAACACCCTCAAGCTAAACTATCGATGCACCTCAGGTCAAAGAATCAGACACACGTTGCAGCATTGAGCTAGTCATTGACGAGAAGGTAGGCTCTCTTATGACTACTCGAGGTGGTCATGCTCCGTACCCTTGTTCTCAATAAATACCTATACTCTCACTCCGGTGTCTTCACACTATAGACTTAAGACTCATCTATCCTGAGAAAGCGACCGTACATCGATCTTCCAGATCAATCACCATCCTCGTGATGATCCTATGATCGAAAATAGTTTATGAATTAATTATGATAAGTCATGTCTTAAATTCTCAACTCTTGAGAATATGAGTTATCATGCTTATTAACTCAATGGATGTATCACAGACACCTTATGCACAATGTGATAGAATAATTAACTCTTTAATTTATTTTAAGTCAAAATTATAAAAATGCTCCTAAAAAGTATTTAATAAGTGTCGACCAATCTGGCTTCTAGAGCACACATCTAATAAACTCCTACTTGAACTAAAGCTAATTGGTTACAAATCTAAGTCCCATCTTCTAAAGGTGGGCTTGGACCTTCTACGGGCCTAAAGGCTTCGTCAGTGGGTTAACCGCATGGTCTACGGAGTTGACTCTCTTAACCTTGAAGTGTTCCTTCAAAAGGTAATCATGGATGAGGTGGAACCATCTTCTTGAAATTCTTCTGACTTATAGTACCACCATTACACAGGAACAAACTTTGAGATGTCGACTTTCGATTATCTATGTCGACATAAAGTCTAAGTCTACATAACCCTGGATTTGGAGTTCACCATGCAAAACCTATTCAGCACCTCCTCTATGTGAAAGACCCAACATCCTCTTCAATCTATCCCTATAGACTTAAAATGAAGGATTCCTTACCTAGGTCTTTCAGAGAAAATTTCTTAGATAACAATACTTTGACCTATGTCAGCATGAAAATATCATTCTCAATCAGGAGGATGCCATCCACATATAATACGAGGAAGACAACAATGCTCCCACTGATCTTCTTAAACATACTTGATTACTCGATCTTAATGAAACCAAATGATTTGATTACATCAAGCATTTCAACTTCGAGATGCTTGCTTAAGTCCATAGATGAACCTTTGCAGCTTGTAGACCTTCGTGATCACCATCATCGGATGTGAAAATAAAATGGTTGTTCCATAAATATCTTCCTTAAGATATCCATTTATGAACTATGTTATCATGTCCATCTACCATATTTCATGATTGAAATTTATTGTAATGGCAAGCAATGTATGGATGGATGGCAAAATAATATTGAACTATGTTATCACATCCTTGAGTCCACTTTTCTTTCTCTTGTTTTTCTCTTTTTTTGAAAAATAATATTTTTTTCTTTTATATCTCTAGCATTTTCTTTTTTTTGGTAATAATTGGAGTTCAAGAAAAACAAAATCTGACCATTGGAGAGTAGCAACTAGCCATTAGAATGGAAAAAATCCAACTTGGAATGCCCCATCAAAAAGCTATCATCGTGTCTCGAGACCTCTTAGTTTGTCTCGAGACGTCTTGCCAGGTTATGAAGCCTCTCGGATTGATTAGGAGAGCTCTCATCTTCAGTCGCACGAAAAATCATATTTCTAGAAAAAATGGCTCTTCTAAAATTCAGACGTCTCGGTTCTGAATGAGATGTCTCATTGAAACCACGAGACCTCTTGGGAATTCTGTGAGACCTCTCACTCTTAGAGCACAAAAATTGGATTTCTGTCGTTAGAGTCTGAGACTTCTTGTAATCGAGCCAGAACTGCATTTGCTACATGCCAGTCCACTCGAGAGCTCTCGAAAAAAATCTGAGACATCTCGAAGACTGCTCCAAGGGAATTTTAGGGGATTTGAATTTCATTTGATATCCACTTTATGTCTTTCTTGTTTTGGTCAAAGAGCTCTTTTTCTTCTGATATTGAAACACTTAAAATAAAATATATTAGTAATCACTTGCTTTAATGTTAGGTCATCATCAAAATCACTTAGGGGTCAACAATCTCCTCCTTTTTGATGATGACAAAATATTAAGCAAGCCATAAAAGGAATGTAAGCAATGTATATCAAGAACCAATGAATGCAAAATTTTTTGTGCTAAAGCTCCCCCTTAGTGTATGCTCTCATGAAATGAATAGGATTTGAATAACATTCTTTTCATTTTGTATTTGTTCATTTCAATCATTTCATTTTCTAAAAGTCTCTTTTTGTGAATTTGTATTTTTGATTTGAATGATTATACGTTTGTATTTTGTATGTTAGATTTAATTATGCATTTGCATATTTCTCCTTAATATTTCTCCCCCTTTCTGTCAGCATCAAAACCACAACAATGAGAGAATCATAAAAAGGCAAGAGCATGAAAAAGATTGATTTTATTGCAAGATGTGATAATACATAGATAGAGATGTATGTTGGTTTACAAAAAAAAATGAATCTCATACCAACATACTTAAACCAAAAGTTAAAACCAAAGAGATGCTAGACCTAGTCTTCATCATAGAGGAACTCAATGATGGCTTCAGAGGAGGATTTGGGTCCAATAGAGGATAAGGGAGGAGCAGGTCTAGAAGGTGATGGTCTAGAAGAAGATGATGGCCCAAAAGAGGATGGAGTCCGACTGCAAATCTACCGTTGGATGGAGATAATAACTTCAGCCGTGGTGCACTGAACGGTGATGTTCTCTTCAAGTCTCTGTGCAAGTCTGGCATTCTCGGATAGGACTAGTTCAATTTGACCTAACGAACCATGCTGCTCCTTTTCCAAAATCTCAAGTCTTTAAGACAATCTACTAATCTATTGGCTAAGCATTTCTATCTAATCTTCAGTGGATATCCTTTGTTCTTCAATGCTTACAAATAGTTGATGCCTCACACTGGATAGTATATCCATAAATCTTTCAGATACTTTCTGAACCACTTCTTCTACCATCCTTTCAATTAACAGATCTAGATCAAAAGCTGAGGGAGGTGCTAGTGTAGGACAAGGAAGTACCTGAGGAGAGTGTGCGGACCCTGGTGTAGTAAAAGAGGGTCCAACAGCAGATGGTGATGGTGGAGGGGGTGGAGACCTATGTTCTTTGGGCTCATTTACAGCACGTTCATCTGCCCTCACCCATTTGTCATCTCTTTTTACAAACTTCATCTAGTTTAATGTTCTTTTATTAATGTAGTCTGTGTGGACCAATTTTTTTAAGTCTTCACCTTCTAGATTAACTTTAAAGTCCTTGAAGATTAAGGTGAAGATCAATCCATAGGATAAACAAGCCATGCTTTGGTTGGCAGTGTCTTTCAATTGTTGAAGCATAAGAGAGGGAAAGTTGATTGGAGTTCCAGTCACCATAAAGAACATGACACCTAGTTCTCTCTTTCCAACCCAGTCATGTCTTCCTACTTTAGGGAAAACTATGTGACTGACAAAAGATTGTAGTAATCCCATCTCAACTGAGAGAAGATGTGAAACTAATTGTACATTTTCATCAACATCCTCCCTTTCTAAGATGCACTTCAGCGCTTCAGTTTTGTCAAACAAATTTAGATTGCTAATCCTTGCCCTAGGCACATCGAGAAGCTGCCCATTTTTCTTTCATCTAAGGAAATGTGTACCCCTTCTACAACAGACTCAACCTTCGACTCATGATCAAAGCTAATGTTGTCAAAAAATTCTCTTATCAAGTTTGGATAAATATTTACCTCTAGCGTACACATTTTTTTCCATCCTTACTATCAAATCCAAGTCCCAATATGGAAGTGTTCCTAAAATAGGTATTTGATATCCACACAGTGGCCCGTTGGAACTATCCTAGTAGCAACGAAGAGACGAGCATGAGATGGTGAAGCAGGCAGAGATGATTGAGGCAAGTCCCACTATCACTTAGCCCAAGCTTCAGTCGATGGCTTGATGGGAGGTCTTTGTGTGGCAAGGGATCTCTTCTTTGAAGCCGTTGGGGTTTAAGATTTGTAGGGAATGGACAAGGGAAGGTGATTTGGAAGGTTTTTGAGGAGAGGAGAGTTTTGGAGAGTTTGGAGGAGAGATCTCAGAAGAATGGAATGATTGAATCAAACAGGAGATCTCTCATAGACCAATTAAAAAGAGGGTCCACAAGAATCGAGAGCTCTCATCTTAAAGATGAAACATCTCAAAAATTTTGAGAGCTCTCGCATTTATTGTGAGACGTCTCGAAATCCAGCCAAGAGGTCTCGTGAATAACCCAAGACTTCTTGTGCACAGGGAGAAGAAATTAGGATAAAAATGAAATTTCAAGCCATTTTTTTTTTTTTGATTTTTTATGATTGAATTAGGAGTGTTTAGGATGATAAAGGAAGACCAAAAAATAATCCAAAAAATTTAAGATTAAATAATTTTATAGAGGATCACATACACCAAGTTTATTCCGAATTTTAGAGAATCTATCTTCACTTTGAGGTTTTGTAAAAATATCAGCTAATTAATTTTTAGTTGAAATAAATTTAAGTACAATGTTATTGTTTTGAACATGATCTCTAATAAAATGATGTCTAATTCCAATGTGTTTGGTTCTTGAATGTTGAACAGGATTTTTTGTCAGGTTTATGGCACTAGCGTTGTCACATTTAATAGGTATCTTGTTTTGCTTAATTCCAAAGTCTTCGAGTTGTTGTTTGAACCAAAGTATTTGAGCATAGCAATTTCCCACAGCAATATATTCGACCTCGACTGTTGACAGTGCTATAGAGTTTTGCTTTTTGCTATACCAAGAGATCAAGTTCAATACTAAAAATTGACAAGTGCCACTGATACTCTTTCTATCAATTTTGCATCCTCCATAGTCTACATCAGTGTATCCAATCAATTCAATGAATGATTATTTTGAGTACCAAAGACCTAAGTTGTGTGTGTAGATCAAATATCTAAAAATTCATTTAACAACTAATAAGTATGATTCTTTAGGGTTAGATTGAAATCTAGCACACATGCACACACTAAATAATATATCAAGCCTACTTAGAGTTAAGTAAAGTAAGGATCCTATCATACCTCTGTAGAGCTTTCTATTTACATTCTTACCATTCTCATCTTTGTCAAGTTTGCAAGGACTCATGGGTGTGTCGATTTTCTTTCCATTTTTCATGCCAAACTTCTTGAGTATCTCCTTGATGTATTTTGTTTGGTTAATGAAAATGCCTTCCTTTGACTATTTGACTTGCAGTACAAGAAAGAAATTCAGCGTTCCCATCATGCTCATTTCAAATTCACTCTGCATCAACTTAGCAAACTCTTGACAAAGAATTTCATCAGTGGCTCCGAATATGATGTCATCCACATATATTTGAACTACAAGAAGGTCATTATTTTTCTTTTTCAAAAATAGTGTGGTGTCTACACTTTCTTTGATAAAATTATTTTGTAATAAGAATTTGCTCAATCTCTCATACCAAACTCTAGGTGCTTGTTTAAGTCCATAGTGTATTTTATTTAAATTATATACATGATTGGAAAGTGAGTGATTTTCAAATCTGGATGGTTGTTCTATAAATACTTCTTCGGCAATATAACCATTTAAAAATATGCTTTTCATATCCATTTGAAATAATTTAAAATTCATATAACAGGAAAAAGTAAGTAATAATCTTATAGCCTATAATCTTGCTACAGGTGCATATGTTTCATCAAAGTCAATTTCTTCTTCTTGATTATATCCTTTAGCAACTAGTCTAGCTTTATTTTTTACAACATTACCATGTTCATCTACTAAATACCCATTTTGTACTAATTATAGGATGATTTATGGGTCTGTTTACAAGAGTCCATACATTGTTTCTTTCAAATTGGTTTAGTTCATCTTGCATGGCTAGCATCCAATTAGAGTCTTGTTTAGTTTCTTCTATGTTTTTAGGTTCTATTTGAGAAACAAATGCAAGATAATCAAATGTATCCTTAAAAGAGGATCTAGTTCTTACCCCTTATGAAGGATCATCTAAAATCAATTTTTTTGGTTGATTATGTGCATACCTCCACTTCTTGGGTAGATCTCTATGATCATTAGATGCTTCAATCTCAACATCCTTATCTTGTTCAATGATTGTTATAGAGTTATCTTTGTCATGAATGATGTTGTCCCTTAAGTTTAGCTCCTTCATTCCATCTTCGAGAATTCCTGTATCATCATCAAAAACATCTTCTTTTCTTGAAGAATGATTGTTAGCTTCATCAAAAATGACATGTATTGATTCTTCAACAACTAAAGATTGTTTGTTGGAGACTTTATATGCTTTGCTAGATATAAAGTATCCAAGGAATATACCTTCATCTGCCTTATCATCAAATTTGCCTAAATTATCTTTAGCATTGTTATGAATAAAATATTTGCAACCAAAAATATGAAAATAATTAATATTAGATCTTTTTTCTTTCCAAAGCTCATAGAAGGTTTTCTTTAAAATCGGGCGAATAGAAACTTTATTTAGGATGTAACATGTTGTGTTAATGGCTTCAGCCCAAAAGTATTTGGATAGATTCCCTTCACACAATATGGTACAGGCTATATCAATTAAGGTTCTATTTTTTCTTTCAACAACTCCATTTTGTTGAGGGGTTCTAGGTGCTGAAAAATTATGTTCTATGCCATGTTCATTGCAAAATTCTTCAAAGTGTTTGTTTTCAAATTTTGTAACATGATCACTATGGATACATACCACAGTAGACTTCTTTTCATTTATTATTTTCTTGTAAAACTTTGAAAATGATAAAAATGCTTCATCTTTGTGAGCTAAAAATAGAACTCAAGTGAAATTATAATAATCATCAATAATTACTAGACCATACTGTTAGATATGTGTGCCCTAGAAGCCAGAATTGGCTGGCACTTGCAATACACTTCTAGGGGCAAAATTATAATTTTGACTATAAATAATAAAATAGGTTATTTTTATCATAAATGCATATTTAGTGTTTGTGATACATCCCTTGAGTTAATGGAAATGGTAATTCATATTTTCAAGAGTGGAAAATTTAAGACATGAATTTTTGTTATTAACTCATAAAATGCTTCCAATCGTAGGATCATCATGAGGATGGTGATTGATCCAAAAGATTGGTGTACAATTGCTTCTTTATAGTAGATGAGTCTTGAGTCTATGGTGTAGAGACATCGGAATGAGAGTACAGGTACTCATTAGAGAACAAGGGCACTGAGCGTGACCACCTCAAGCAATCATAAGGAATTCTACCTTCTTATCGATGACTGACTCGAAGCTGCAGTGGTGTGTCTGGTTCTTTGACCTGAGGTGCATCGATAGTTCACCTTGAGGGTATTATAGTTTGACTACACCATGACTTGGTTTTCTAGCCATTTGGAATTCTGAGGTGTATGTTGGCTATAGCATGTTTATTGTAGGAATTGGATTGCACCAAGAAGAAATCTATCTATCTCGGTGGATAAGGAGCAACCCAATGAGGATCATGAGAATCAAGTCTATAAGCCCATGGCCATGGCAGAGTGAAATAATAGAAAGAGTTTCTATTAAGATTTTTACATCGGACTTGAATCGAATGGTTAAATCATATGATAGAAATTAGGGTTTGACGAGTTCACCTTAACCCTAATCTAATTGGGGCTCAAGATAGAAGAACTTAATCACACTGCACAAAGAGGTTCATTTTCAATTTTGATGGGTTGCCACCACATACTGCTAGGTGTCACTGGTGGATTTTGGGAGCAATTAGAATGATTTAGATGATCGATCATTCTAGTTGTCTGAATTAGAAGAGTTCTGATCTATCGAAAGGAGTTTCGATGATGTCAATGATAGAGATCATGATATATCCCATTACCATACAGAATTGAACCTAACTAGGTCACACAAATAAGGATTTAGATCTAGATATCATCAATTGGACTAACCCAGTTCAATTGATTTGAATAAGATTCAATTAGGTTCAAGAAAATCGTGCTAGCATATGATTGAACCTAACGTTCTTCTTCTACTATCATCAAAAGTTGTCCCTATTGAGCCAAATATATTTGTGCTTACTCAGGTACCTTTACTTGGTCTAACTAGAGCTTGTCCAGATTAGAAAAAGGTTGTCTTAATTTATCTGATAAATTTGAGACAATACCTGCCATTTTTCGTCACCTGCTAATTCTTGTCTTTGACTTTAGTCAAACATTAATCTTTAATACTTAAACATCTGCCCATGTATCATGCACCTATAGGAGAGTAGATAGGGGCTTGTCCCCTTGCTAGAAATTGGAAAGAAGGGGGTGCATGCATAGGGAGGCGCGTACCCATGGATAGGGATGCTTGGAGTCCCATACAGATGGGACTCCAGATTGCTTCTAGGATTCTACTTTGGTGGTGCCAACCTATAGACTTTGACCAATCTTAGATGCCATCTAAGGATGAATTGAAGGGGCACTCATCTGATTGGATCAGATGATGTCATCCCACCAATCAGATTTAGATCTAATTTTATGAAGCAACATGATTGGCCTGGATGATGTGGCAGTACATTGCACAGTAGGGTCTATATAAACCCTATATGTGCCCAACTTTTATAGAGTTCTCTCTTAGCCCATGCCCCAAGGCTGCCCCTCTCCCTTCTTCATGCCAACTTCTGGTCCTCTTTCTCCTCTCCATGCCCAAGGAATTTTGGGCTCCAGTTTGGTGCAATCCAGGTAAGAGAAAGCTGATGAGAAAGGAAGAAGGCAGCACTGCTGCAGAGACGACTACAGATCTTCGAAAGGAGTTTTGAAGATCCTCCAAATCAAATCCATATTTAATATTTAGAGAGGTGATAAAGAAGGAGAAGATCTCCAAATCTTATCTGAGTGTATATTGGTAGAGGTCAGGCGCTTGCATGGCTAGATCCAGAACCTCAGGCAATCAGCAGGATCATCAAAGGATAATCTGATTACCCAACATCAAGATACAAGTTAGTTAGATTTAATTTATTTTTATTTTTATTTATTAGATCTATAAAATTAAATCTAAAATATCTCAAATCTGATCTAGATATATGATAAAAATTTTTAAAATATCTCTCTTGATTTGATCAAATCTGAACGAATCTGATCCAAAAAATCAGGATTTCTCCTTCAATTGGTATTAGAGCCAGGTTCTCTATATTATTTAGATCTAATTTTAATTTATTTTTAATCTAATAATTAGTTTATTTTAGATATCACATGATATATGATTAGATCTAAAATTAAAAAAATTAAAATTAAATAATTTAGATCTAAGTTTTAAAAAGATGCATGACTAGTTGTAAAATAGAACTATTCTATACATAGTCTTGCATGCTCATAATTTAATTTGATTAAGTTATAATTTTAGATCTATTTATTTACTACTTTTTGATGTTATAATTATTATAATAAGATCTAAAAAATAAAAAAATAAAATTATTTAATTTTTGGATCATATGAGATATGATGAATGCATGTTTAGACTAGTTGTAGAATAGTTCTACATAAGTCTAAAGATCTTTCACCATTATAGAAGTGTGGGCCCTTCTCGGGATTGATTATTCTCGGCTGGTTATAGTGATTTAGTTGCACCGAAAAGATGCAACCATGTCTATTAGAAATTGGATGCTATGGGCTAGAGGATGGATTAGGCTCAATATTCTAGACATGGTGAGAGACTCAATTAGGAATCCAATCTGTGCAAATGGTGGGTCTGACTTAACTAAGTAGTGGATCAATATTTTTGACATGGTGAGATCCATGAATTAGAGATCAAGTTTGGGTGCACTATGATTAGAGAATCATTGAACAAGAGTTGTTCACTCATTGGCTAATCCATTACCAATAATTATTAGGTGAGGTGATGAGTTAGTTGGTGGGACCGCACCACCCTCTAGAAAACATTAATCGTGGAGATTTTTGCATCTCTACAGAGAGAGTGTAGGGATTCAAGAAAATAGTGAAAGTTAATTTGTTTAAAAATAAAACTCCTAAATAAATTAGTTAAGTCTTAATTACAATATCTAACTAGAAACTTTAACTCTCTACAGAAAAATATCTGCATCCAACCTACTAGCACGTATCCTAGACACCCATAGACTGATCGGACCTAATTACAAGGATTGGCTCTAAAATTTCAAAATTATTTTGGGTTCCAAGAAGTTAACTCATGTGTTGGACCAGGATCCTCCCATCTTACCAGCTCGTCCATCCACTGAACAGAGAGCATCTCTTGAAAAGTGGATGGACGAAGATAATAAGATCAGATATTACATGTTGGGCTCAATGTCTAATGAGCTTCAGTACCAACATGAAGATATCAGGGCTGTCCGCCCAATGTTGGCTCACCTACAAGAGATGTTTCGTGAACAAAGTCATGCGGCCAAGTATCAAGTCACTAAATGACTTTTCAAGGCTAAAATGCATGATGGGCAGTCAGCCAAGACCATTATCTGATGATAATCAAGAACTTGGAAGAGCTTGAGAAGCTCAGAGTGAAGTTAGACCTGGATCTATAGAATGATATGATTCTGCAATCCTTGACTGATGCATATGGGTAGTTCATCATGAACTACCATATGCATAAACTTCAAAATTTCCTGGCCGAACTTATGAATATGTTAGTTACTGCTGAGCTTTCCATGAAAGGTTCTAAAGGCTCAGTGCTTGCTATGGAATGGACTTCTTCAAAGAAAAATTCTTTTAGAAAGAAGAAGAAGTCTGTGAAAAAGCAGAAGATAGAAGGAGGAAAGAAGAAAAAGGCAAAGCTGAAGAAGAAGGCCGCTGACAAAGAAAAGTGTTTTCATTGCATATATGATGGCACTGAAAGAGGAACTGCCCTACTTACTGGCCACCCTGAGAATAAGAAGGAGGCAGGTCTTCTGGGTATAGCTCTTATTTGAGTCAACTTTGTGATTCTATCTTATCCAATTGGGTGCTTGACTTTGGTTTTAGTGCTCATTTATGCACTTTCATGCAGGAACTGAGATAGCTGGAGCGCTGAGGGATGTGGATGCGATCCTATGTGTCGAAAATGGAACAAGATTGCTGCCATGATGGTTGGAAACATATCCTCTTCGACTACATTAGTTTAGACTTAGTTTTAAAATATTGTTATTATAGTGCCTACGCATGAAGGAATTTGATTTCTTTCTGCCTAGCACTGAAGGAATATAGTAATTAGTTTTTATAGGACCATTACACATATTTTTAATGAAAGAAAAAAAAATTGCAAGTGGTTTTCTTATTAATGATCTTTATCAGTTACATATTGATGTATCTATTTTTAATATTGAGCAAAATGTGAATGCAATGAAATGACCTAGGGATAATCCAAATGATGGGTATCTATGGCACCTAAGAATAGGTCATATAGCAAAAGATAGGGTGAACAAATTGGAGAAAAATGGGCTATTGGGTTCATTGACTTCTGAGTCATATCCAATTTGTGAATCTTATCTTCATGGTAAAATGACTAAGCTTCCTTTTGTAGGACATGAAAAAAGGGCCATGGATCTTCTTGCCTAAGTACATACTGATGTATGTGGCCCATTTGATGTGCCGACTAGAGGTAATTTTGTCTACTTCATTATCTTTACTGATGATCTATCTAGGTATGGGTATGTGTATCTTATGAGACATAAGTCTAAGACTTTTAAAAAGTTCAAGGAATTCAGACATGAAGTAGAAAAATAAACTGAAAAATCCATTAAGATTCTTCGATCAGATCAAGGAGGTGAATACCTTAGTCAGAAATTCCTGAACTATCTCAAGAAAAATGGCATAGTCTCTCAATGGACTCCACTTGGAATACCTCAACTCAATAGGGTTTTAGAATGAAGGAACCGGACCCTATTAGATTTGGTCTGATCCATGATGAGCTTTATAGATCTTTCTGATTATCTTTGGGGACACTCTTTGTTAACCGCAATATATTTACTGAATAGGGTTCCTTCTAAAATTATTTCTACCACACCGTATGAGATATGGCATGGTAGGAAACCAAGTTTGAGTCATCTCAAAATTTGGGGTTGTTCGACTCATGTCAAAAGACAGCAAGCGGACAAGTTAGACTTCAGGTCCTTTAGAGCTTGATTTATAGGATATCCTAAAAAATTATTAGAATATTATTTCTACATTCCAGAAGATCATAATATAATTATGAGTCGACATATCAGCTTTCTTGAAAAATAGTTTATTCAAGATGGCAGCATTGGAAAGCAGATCAAGCTCAATGAGAAAGTCTCACAAGAACCATGAGCTAAGGACCAATTAGAACCAAATCAGGTTAAGCCAATACAATCACTACCTCCTTCACCTCGTAGATCAGAAAGGGTTTTCCATCCTCCTGAGAGATACTTAGGTACCATTTCAGAGAAAGTAGAGAAAATATTTTTTATAGGTAATGGTGTTCATGGTGATGATCCCAAAACTTATAATAAGGCAATATCGAATATTGACTCCGAGAAATGGTTAGAGGCAATGAAGTCAGAAATTGACTCGATGCACTAAAACTAAGTCTAAACCTTGGTAGATCCACCAGAAGGTATAGTATCTATTAGGTGTAAATGGATCTACAAGGAAAAGATTGGTGCAGATGGAAATATAGAGACATTCAAAGCTAGATTAGTGGCAAAAGATTATAGTCATGCGAAGGCATTGACTATCAGGATATTTTTTCGTCAGTAGCTATACTAAAATCCATTCGCACATTGCTTGCTGTTGTAGCCTATTTTGATTATGAAATATGAGAAATGGATGTGAAAATGGCATTCTTAAATGGATATCTTGAGGAAGATATCTATATGGAACAGTCGCTAGGCACATCCAGTGATGCTGATCACAAGGTATGCAAGCTGCAAAGGTCCATATATAGACTTAAGCAAGCATCTCGGAGCTTAACACTCATTTTAAGATCAGTGATCAATCATTTGGTTCATCAAAAATGAGGAGGAGCCATGTGTCTTCAAAAGGTCAGTGTGGAGTGCTGTTGTCTCCTATATTGTACATGGATGATATCCTCCTTATTGGGAATAATATTCTCAGTTGGACCATAGTTAAAATTGTGGTTATCCAAAGCAATCGAAACTTCATGAAAACGGGTGAAGCATCATTATTTTAGGAATTAAGGTTATAGAGATAGATGAAATAGGATGCTAGGACTTTCACAGAAAGAGGTACATAAGGAATGTGCTAAAGAGTCTAGCATGAAAAATACTAAGAGGGGTTTGGTATCCTTCAGACATGGTATTCATCTTTCAGAAGATGTGCCTAGCACATTAAGAAAATAAACGCATGACAAAGACCCTTATGCTTCAGCAATAGGAGTCTCATAGTATGCCATGTTATGTACATGACCTGATATAAGCCCATGCTGTGAGTGTCACGAGCAGATATCAGTCGAATCTAAGTGAAGAATACTAGACTTCTATGAAATATATCCTTAAGTACTTAAGAAGAACTAAGGATATGTTGTTGGTCTTTGGTAATGGAGAACTCCAAGTACAAGGATATACATATTCAGATTTTATGTCTGATGTAGATGATCAAAAGTCAACATCTGGAAGACTGTTTGTGTGCAATGGTCGTGCTGTCAGTTGGAAGAGTTTCAAGCAAACTGTGATAGTGGATTCCATCATGGAAGCAGAATATATTGCTACATCAGAAGCTGCGAAGGAGGCATTCTGGTATAAGAATTTTGCCACAGAGATTTAAGTGATGCCATCAGATGCCATTCCTCTGTACTACGACAATAATGGTGCCATAGTCCTTGCTAAGGAGCTAAGGTCTCATCAATAATCTAAGCAAATTGAGTGGCGATACCACCTCATACATGATTACCTCGAGAAGATTACGTCAAAGTCAGAGGAGTCAAACTCCATAGATATATAGTGACCCTACAAGCCGTTAGGCTAATAGAAGATCGAAGCCCACCTTAAGAAAATGGACTTAGTTTGTAACCAACTTGGTTTTAGGTCAAGTGGGGTTTGTTAGATTATGTGTCTGCGCCTAATAACCAAATTGGTCTGCACTCTATACTACTTCTGCGACAAAATTATAATTAACTGATAAATATAAATGAAATTTTCTAGTCATATGAAATGTATTTATGTTGTGGATACATCTCGTGATTAATGGTAATGATATCATATTATTTTAAGAGTTTGAAAGATTTAAGAACATAGAATTTTCATTATTAACTATAAAATGCTCTCTGATGGGTAGGCGCATCATGAGGATGGTGATGATACCGAAAGGTTTGGTGTACAATCGTCATTATAGTAGATGAATATAGTTACGTTGTAGAGACACAGAGCGAGAGTACAGGTACTTCGTTAAGGAATTGAGGGCATTAGAGTGTGACCACATCGAGCAGGTCATAAGAAGTCTCTTCTCGATAATGACTGACTCAAAGCTATAGTGGTGTATTGGTTTCTTGTTGAACGAGGTGCATCGATAGTTCACCCTGAGGGTGTTATAGTTGTGACTACACATGACTCGGTTCTCCTAGCCATTCGACAATCCTGAGGTGGTAGTTGGTATAGATATTACATGTAGGAATTGGATTGCAACCCTAGGAAGAATCTATGTACCTCGGTGCGATGAAAGCAGTCCATGAGGATCATAGAATCAATTCATTACCCCATGGCCATGCAGAGTGGAAAATAATCAGAAAGGAGTTTTTCTAAGATTTTACATCGGACTTGGAATGAATGGTTAATCATAATGATAGAATTAGGTTTGACGAGTTCACCTTAAACTTAAATCTGATCGAGCAAGAATAGCAGAACTAATCAACAATAAGCTAAACTCGAGTTCATTATTTAGTTTTTATGGGTTGCCACAAATATACTGTAGGTGTCTAATGGATTTTGGTGAGCATTAGAATGATTTAAATGATCGATCATTCGAGTTGTTGAATTGAAGAGTGTGATCCATCAAAATGAGTTTCCGATGATGTTCGAGTGATAGAGATCAACAACTATCGGCATTCTATAGAACTGAACTAACTGAGTCATACAAAAATTGTTAGATCTGGATATCATCCAACTTGGACTATCCAGTCAATTGTTATGAATAAGATTCAATTGGTTCAAGAAATATTGCTAGCAAGATTGAGCCTAACGTTTCTCCATTCTACTATTCATTAAAAAGTTATCTTGACTAGCCAAATATGTTTGTCCCACTCAGTACCATTACTTAGTCTATTGGGAAGCTTGTTCAGAATCAGAAAAGGAAGTCTAACTTGATAGCAAAAATTTGAGACACCACCGTTTTCCCTCATTGCTAATTCTGTCTTTGAGGTTTGTCAACGGTGACCTTGATACTAACATACTGCCCATCGTGTCATGCACTCTATAGGAAGTAGATAGGGCTTCCCTTTGCTAGAAATAGAAGAAGGGGGTCAATGCCTAGGGAGGGGTGTGATGCGTCCATCTTAGAGATGCCTGGAGTCCATACAGATGAACTTCAAGTTGCTGTCTAGATTCTACTAGGGGTGCGCCAACATTAGAGACTTGACAGTCTTCTTAAGGCCCATTTAAGGATGAATTAAACGGGCTTCTATCTGATGGCATAGATGATGTCATTCATCAATCATAACTTTAGATCTGATTGTATGAACAACGTGATTGGCCGATTGATGATGAGCACTGCATGTGGGCAGGTCTATATAACCCTATCTGTGCCCAACTTTATAGAGTTTCTCTCAGCAGCCCACGCTTCCCCACAGCTTTGCTCTCTCCCTCTCCATGCCCAACTTTTGGTCTTCTCTCCTTCCTCTCCATGGCCCAAGCAATTTTGGCTCCAGTTTGGTGCGATCCAAGCAAGAGAAGTAACGAGAAAGAAAGAAGGCAACAGCAATACTCAAAGGACACCTGCATATCTTCGAAAGAGTTTGAAGATCCTCCAAATCAGATCCAAATTTTGTGATTTTTGAGAGGTGATAAAGAGGAGAAGATTTCAGAATTTAGCCAAGTGGTAGACAGGTAGAGGCAGGCGCTTGCATGGGCTAGATCCAGAACCCTCAGGACAATCCAGTAGGGATCATTTAAAGGATAATCTGATTACCCAACATCAAGGTACAAATTAATTAGATTTAATTTATTTTTATTTTTATTTATTATATCTATAAAATTAGATCTAAAATATCTTAGATCAGATCTAGATATGTGAAAAATTTTTTTGAAATATCTCTCTTGATCTGATCAAATTTGAACAAAGCTGACCTGGGAAATCAGGATTTTTCCTTCACATACTTCTTTCATCCTAGGCTTGTGGTCCTTGTAGGTCCAAACAAATTTATTTGAATCAATTCAAGAGGCCTATAAGTTGAAACTACATATTTGGATTTGAAACTCTTCCTAGTTTGTTTTTCGAATTGGCAAGTATCACAAACATGATCAATTTGGAAATTTAGTTTTAGTAGGCCCTTAACTAAGTCTTTATTATGCAATTTATAAAGAGTATGCATGCTAGCATGACTTAATCTTTGGTGCCAAAGCCAACTAGTTTCTTCTATGTTAGCATTCATTGCAACTAGGCATTGACCACTCTTCATGGAAATTTCATCAAGATTCATCATGTAGATGTTCCCACGCCTAAATCCAATGAATTTTAAACTATCATCCAAGGAACTAGATACTTTGTACAAAGAAGATTCAAATGATACTTTAAAACCTCAATCACATAGTTGACTAATACTAAGCAAGTTATGTTTTAAATTATCAACTAATAATACATTATCTATAAAGATCGAAGGAGTAATCTAAATTTTACCATAGCCAATTATTTTACCTTTGCCATTATCGCCAAAGGTGACTACTCCCCCTTCCTTTCTTTCTAGGATGATGAATTGTTGCTTGTCACCTGACATATGCCTTGAGCAGCTGCTATCTAAATACCAATCATGTTTTGATCCTTGGGCTACAAGGCATTCCTACACAAACAATCAAGTGATAGTTTTAGGTACCCAAGTCTTCTTGGGTCCTTTAGGGTTAGTAGACATGGTTCCTTTTGGAATCCAAATACTTTTAACATGCTTGTTATTAACTCTTCTAGTATTGCATTAAAAAAACTTGTGTCCTACCTTTTTGCATTTAAAGCAAATGGTATGAGAAGTGCTATTAGTGATGGGTGTAGTGAAAAAAATTTTTAGAAACGTGGCTTTATCTTTGGGTTTATATCCTAGTCCGGCCTTATCATAAACTCCTCTTTGGCTATTTAAAATCATTTATAATTTTTCAAAACTACAAGCAAATTTATTAACTAAAGGCTTTAGTTTATCCAATTCATCCTTTAGGATTTTGTTTTCTTCTTTTAACTTATTGTGGCTACTAATTACCTCTTCCTTTTCTTTCAAGAGTGTTTGAGTCATTTTCTTAAGATTTCTATTTTCTAAGCTTATCTTTTGAAATCTTTCACCAAATCATAAAAAGCATCTTGAAGCTCATCAAAGGTAAAATCTGAATCAAATTATGCCATGAAATACAAGTTTGCTTCATTTTGATTTTCTTCCTCCGTGCTTGACTCGTCGTTGTCGCTCCAAGTTGCTAACATGGCTTTTTTTTTTGTTCTTTTTGGCCCCTTCTTCAATAGAGGACATTCAGCCCTAAAATGTCCTGGCTTCTTGCATTCATAACAAGTGGGTTGATCTCTCTCTTTTTCTTTTTCTTTCTTCCTACTGGCTTCTCCTCTAATAAAGTTTTTTTTCTTGAATCCTTATCTTCTTCTTTCCATAAATTTCTGGAATTTTTTGATCACCAGAGCTATATCTTCATCATTTTCCTCACTAGTGGACAGATCATTTTCTTCTTCATCAGCCATGGATTTCAACGCTATTGTTTTCTTCTTGTTGTTGTCTTCCTCATGGTGCCGACTCATGGCTAGCTCATGTGTCATCAAGGATCCAATGAGCTCCTCTAGTGGTAGTGTGTTCAGATCCTTTGCCTCTTGGATGGTTGTTACTTTGGCTTCCCATGACCTAGGCAAAGATCTGAGGATCTTTCTCACTAATTCACTATTAGTATAAACTTTACCTAAGCTTTTTAAACTATTTATAATATCAGTGAATCTTGTGTACATGCTAGTGATAGATTTAGTGGGGTCAATTTTAAATAACTCATATTGGTGAACTAGCTTGTTAATTTTAGTTTCTTTTACTTGATTTGTCCCTTCATGTGTGACCTCAAGTCTGTCCCAAATTTTTTTTGCATAATTATAAGTGGAGATTTGGTTAAACTCGTTTGCATCAAGGGCACAATAGAGTACATTCATTGCCTTGGCATTTAATTGGATAAGTTTCTTATCCATTTCATCCCAATCCTTCTCTAGCTTAGGAGAAGATGTGCCACTGACAATGATTATAGGTGTGTGTGGGCCATTAACAATGTCACTCCATATGTCATAGTCAAGGGTTTGAATGAAAATGCACATGCGAGCTTTCCAATAGGTATAGTTCAACCCATTGAAAAGAGGTGGCCTATTTGTAGATTTTCCTTTGGCAAGTGAACCTCCTAGTCGGGTTGACATGATCTTTATCTCTAGTTGATAAGATCAATAATTAGTAGAGAACTAAGGCTCTGATACCAATTGTTTCCCCGATAGTCAATCCAAGAGGGGGGTGGGGGTGAATTGGGTTTTCAAAAATTAAAATAGATATGTGTAGTGCTAAATGATTAAAACCTAAGTGAATCAAGTGTAAGAGCAAATAGAAGACACAATTAAGAGCATACGGACAAACAAGAGAATTTTATAGTGGTTTGGTGCTCTCCATGCACCTACGTCCACTTCCCAAGCACACTCTTGGGAATTTTACTATAACCCTGCAAGATTATAGTCAGATAATTTTTTTGGGCTTACTATCCAAAAACTCAGTTGGTTTTTTTCTAGGTTCACCAATCACAACCCTTACAAGAATCAGACGAATCAATCTGAATAAACAGAGGGAAGAAAAAGTCCCAAAACCCAAGTTTCAGCCCCTACTGAAACCAAGTACATGGAAAGAAGAAAAGGAATTTTACAACTCAAAATGCCCCTTTGAATGAGCAGAAAAGTTGTCCTTGCAGTTCGTTGAAAGCCTCTTTAAATGTGTGGAGTTAATGCACTTGAGGATTCTTCAAAGCTTGAGAGAATAGATTGATTGAAGATTGGGTATTCATTCAAGAATAGAGCATACTTATCTTTCTCTTATTTTTCTCTTCTTTTGAAAAATAATCTTTTTTTTTAATATCTCTAGCATTTTCTTTTTTCTAGTGATGAATGGAGTTCAGAAAAAGCAAAATCTATCCATTGAAGAGTAGCAACTAGCCATTGGAAAGAAAAAAATCCGACCTAGAATGCTCCATCAAAAAGCTGTTGCCGTTTCTCGAGACCTCTCAGTTTGTCTCAAGATGTCTCACTAGGTTATGAGGCTTCTCGGGTTAATTAGGAGAGCTCTCATCTTTAGTTATACAAAAAATTATCTTTTTAAAAAAAATGGCTCGCCTGAGATCGAGACATCTTGATTTTGAATGAGACGTCTCGTTGGAACCACGAGACCTCTTGCTTTCAAAGCACAGAAATTGGGTTTCTATTGCCTGAGATCGAGACATCTTAAGATTCACTTGAGACTTATCGAAACTAAGCTAGAACTATGTTTGCCGTATGCCAGTCCACTCGAGAGCTCTCAAAAAAAATTCAAGACATCTTAAAGATTGCTTCAAGGCAATTTTAGGGAATTTGAATTTCATTTGATTTCCACTTTATGTCTTCTTTGTTTTGGTCAAAGAGCTCTCTTTCTTCTGATATTGAAATACTTAAAACAAACTATATTAGTAATCACTTGCTTTAATATTTGGTTGTCATCAAAATCACTTAGGGGGTCAATAGAAGTAATACCCTATCAACTCTTTAAGATATCTAATAAATCGAGCTCTAAGGGACCTAAACTCTAACTTATCCATCATCGAGCAACCCAAATTCTAAGATAACTCAGACTTGGCTTCTTACCATGCCATATCTCACATGTAGTGGCAGGAATAGTTTTAGATGGAACCTTATTTAGTAAATAAATGCTGTCATTAAACTATGTCCCTAAAGAAAATCAGGAAGGTCCGTAAAGCTCATCATGGATTGGACCATATCTAATAGGGTCTGATTTCTTCATTCTGAAAATCTATTAAGTTGAGCATTGCAAGTGGAGTCCATTATAAGACTATGCCATTATTCTTGAGATAGTTTAGAAATTTTTAATTTAGGTATTCACCTCCTCGATCTGATCGAAGAACCTTAACGGGCTTTCTGGTTTGCTTTTCTACTTCGTGCCTGAACTCCTCAAACTTTTTAAAGACTTTAGACTTATGTCACATCAAGTACACATACCCATACTTAGATAGATTATCAGTAAAGATAATAAAGTAGTCATAATTGACTCTGATCGGTATATTGAATGGGCCGCACACATCTATATATACCAAGACAAATAGGTCTGTGGCCCTTTCCCCATGTCCTACAAAAGGGAGCTTGGTTATTTTACCTTGAAGGCATGATTCACAAATTGGATATGACTCGAAAGTCAATGAACCCATTAGTCTGGATTTTTTCAATTTGTTAATCTTGTCTTCAGCTATATGACCTAGCCGTAAGGTGCCATAGATACCTTTCATTAATACTATCTTTAGATCATTTTGATCCTATAGCATTCAGATTTTGCTCGACAGACTCAATGATGAGCATTCCTTCAAAAGGTCCTTCTTCCTACTTATTCTTTAGGCTAGCCAGGTACCCAAGATAGCTTCGCTTCCAATAACCATCGAAGTTGTAGTGAAAACACTTTTCTTCTCCGCGGTCTTCTTCTTCAGCTTGTCCTTCTTTTTCTCTATATTTTCTATTTTTTTATAGACTTTTTTTTAAAGACTTTATCTTGAAAAAAGTCTATCCCATAGTCAGAACTGAGTCTTTTGAACTCTTCAAAGTTTGCTCAACAGTAACTAGCATATTCATTAACTCGGCCAAGGTGCACTGGAGCTTATTCATATAGAAGTTCATGATGAACTGCCCATGTGAATCACTCAAGAATTGCAGGATCACATCAATCTACAAATTTTTATCCATCAAGACATTAAGCTTCTCAAGCTCTTCTAGATCCTTGATCATTACTAGGCAATGATCTTTGACTGACTGCCCATCACGCATCCGCTATGCCTTAAATAGTTTTCTAGAGACTTGATAATGTGCTACGCGACTTTGATCACCAAACAACTATTACAGGTGTGCCAACATTTGATGAGCAATCGTAATATCTTCATGTTGGTACTACAACTCATCTGATATTGAGCCCAATATATAGCATCTAGCTTTGTTATCATTGTTCGACCACTTTTCATGAGATGCTCTTTAATCCATGGTCAGACATGCTGGTAAAGTGGGGTTGGTCCTGGTCTAATACACAGGTCAGCCATTTTGAACCCAAAATAATTTTGAAGTTCTTTAGACAATCCTTATAAATTGGTCTGGTCAACTTGTGGGTATCTAAGATTTGGGCTAAGAATTTTGATGCAGACATTTTTCTATAGAGAGTCAAAGTTTCTAGTTAGACTTGTAATTTGAGTCAACCAATTTGTTTAGAGATTTCATTTTTAAATAAATTAGGCTTCTACTATTTTCTTGGATCCCTACACTTCCTTAGTAGAGATGCAAAAATCTTCATTATCATTGACTTCTAGTGGGTGGTGCGGTCTCACCGACTGGCTCACCACCTCACCTAACAGTTATTGATGATGGGTCAGCCAGTGAGTGGACAACTTTTGTCCAATGATTTTCTAATCATGGTGCACCCAAACCTAGTCCCTAATTCATGAAGCTCACCATGCTCGAAATATTGTTCTAGTCCTTAGTTAAGTCAAACCCACCATTTGCACAAATTGGATTCCTGATTGGGTCCCTCAACATATCCAAAATATTGAGCCCAATCCATCCTTCAACCCATAGTATCCAATGCCTAATAGATATAGTTGTATCTTTTCGATGCAACTGAACCACTGTATCCAGCTGAGAATAATCAACTCCAAGAGGAGCCCACACATCTATAATAGTCAAAGACCTAGGACTTAATATTTTCTTAGGAAGATTTGATTTAGTTTTTTAGACTCAACTAGTCATAACATTTATAACTAACCTAGTGGCATGGATTAGTTCGAATCGTTGGCCACCTCAAATCATAACTAGGTCAACTCAGTCGATCAGGTAAGTGAGATCAGTGTATGGAATATGTCATTAACTCATCATGAATGCATTCAACCCGAGTAGCTTCCAATTAAAGACCACTAGTCATATCTGCCATACTTACCTTAGATACCGACCTGTCTGATCAGAACTAATCGGGTTAGCCTACAATCCAGGCTCAAACCATGGAGCCAAATAAGATCTTAACTTGATCGATCACATATGACTGAGAGTCGACCTTGACCTAGACTTAATCCTATTAGGTTGATCAAATCTAAGCACTCTTGATCCCACCTAACCAACTCTTGATTCAATTTGATCAACCGCTAGACCTAATTAAGCTACCGACACCCGAACCCATGATTTATGAAGGTGTCTTAGATTTGAAAATTTCTAATTTTTAGATCTAATTAATTTTATAAACTTAATTCTTAATTAAGTTCAAGGGTTCAATAACAAAACATGCATAAAAAATTCTAGAATTTCAGGATCTAGGATTTTGTAGAAAAGTAAGTTTTCAATTTTTATTAAGGGCAAACAGGCAGCACCCCTACACGCCATAAGAGCATCTCATTGAATGGGAATAGAGGGCCTTAAAACCCTTCTTACTCTTATAATCATACGGTTAAGGAGAATGCCTTAATTAGAAATATAAACTATACTATAAAACTATTAGATCTAAAGCATATAACTGTTACATGATTTAATATCTAATCTATGCATATTTTGCATACATCTCATGTATCAAATTTAATATTTAAATTTATTTTTTAGATCTGATTACATCTGATGTAATATCTAAAAAAAAATTTTAAATGATCTCATCATAAAAATTTTTAATCTAGGCTACTCATGGCATTGATCTATGGAACTAGTCTAGACTTGCATTGCATATGTCATACATATGAAATTTTTAAATGCATCTCATGCTTTCAGATCTAATTATATCACATATAATATCTAAAATTTAACCAATTTAATCACATACTCTTCAAAAAATTAAATGAACATTTCATAAAATTTCTGATCTAGACTATGAGATTAAACTAGAGATCTAGTCTAGACATATACTGCCTATATCACATATATCAAAATTTTAAATTAGATCTTATATTTTAGATCTGATTATATCTAATATAACATCTAAAACTTAAATGATTAAATTATAAAAAATTAAATTGGATCTAACCTAAAATATATTTGAAAACTATCATGGCATGGAACAGATCTAGACTAGAACATGCATTGTATATGTCACACATATATATTTAAAACATATAATTTTTGATTTCAGATCTAATTAAATCCTATGTAACATCTAAAAATTAAATAATCAGATTATAAAAAATAATTTTAGATCAATTTAAAGATAGATCTGGAAGCAGCAACCTGGCTCTGATACCAGTTGAAGAAAAAAATTAGGTTTTCCTATCGCAGGATGCATCTGATCGGATCAGATTTATAGCAGAATAGTTTTAAAAATTTTTTAGAATCTGATTAGATCTAAAAACTCTTAGATATGATTAGATTGGTATAAAATTAGAAGAAAATTAAAAATAAAATAGTGATAACAATTATCACCTGATTGGTTAAATCATTTATCCGTTGTGATGATCTGACGACTGATCCGAGGTTCTGATTGAGCTACGCATGCATCCGACCTCTACCGGTATCCACTTAGATCAGATCTAAAAGTCTTCTTCTTTTGGATCTAATCTTCAAAGATCAGATCTGATGTCTTCCCATAGAGCCTTCAAATCAAACTTTGAGTGCTGTGCATTCGTCTCACGAACACCGTTGTCTCTCGCTGATCTTCGCACCAATGAAACTTGATCTTTGCTCACAAGTTTTGCCCAACTCTTAGGTATGGATAAGAGAGAGAGGATTGGTTGAGGGAAGTGGGGAGATGGAGATTTTGATAGAACTTCGCCATAGAAAAATTTCTATGCACAACAGCTTACGCAGGGCCCTATTTATAGACCTAGTCAAGAGTCCCTTCGCATATGACTTTGAACAGGTCAAAGCCAACATGCAAAAGAACTCTCCCATAATCTCCATGCCCCACACCCCCTTTTTTCAGATTTTTGTCACACAAAAATAAGGAAAAAGGCATGGAAAAATTTGGGATAAGAGGAAGTTGGCGCATAACTCTTATCTCCCAAGAGTTTGAACTATTCAAACTTTTGACCCATTCAAACTTGATTTGAATGGGATGCCTCTATACATGTCCATAAGGGCACACACCATAAAGGGTGTGGCCTTCTTTTCCTCATGTAAATTCCATATGGATGTGCACCCTCAGATAAATTCTTGGGGGCGCATGCCATATCTCTTCTTTCCTACAAAATCGGGTTAACCTTTGACCCTTGTCTTATTACCATCTCATGGGATTTAAAACAAGCATTTTTTAAGTCCCATCCAATGGATTTATGTCAAGTCCTAATCAAGTTAGAATAAGCTTTGATCAGACCAGGACTCAATCCAGTTAGATCAAGAAAAATCCATCTAGAATTTTTGGGAGAGGCTTGTCCAAATTTCATCTCATGATTTTAGGACAAGCTCCAATCTGGCAAAGACAACTCTTGTTTTATTTTTATCTTATGAGATTTAGGACAAGTCTTAATCAGATCGAGACAAGATTTAGTCAAATCAAAATAAATTCCTATAGAGTTCATGGATGAGCCTTGTCCAAATAGTTTTAGAAATTAGCAGGTCTTGTCCTATTTCCATCCAATGGAATAGGACAAGCCTAGATCCGAATAGGACAAGACTTTTCTGATCTAGACAAGTTTTAGTTAGACTAGGATAGAGCCATACAAGGCTCTGAAGTGAGTCAAATCTAATTTGGCTTGCTCAAGACAAATTAGAAAGATGATAGAAGGAGAATATTGGGTTCAATCATATGCTAGCAGGATTTTCTTAAACCTAATTAGATCTAATCCAAATCAATCAAACTGGATTAGCTCAATTAACGACATTCATATCCAAACTCTTGTTTGTGTCATCTAGTTAGGTTCAGTTTTGTATGGTAATAAGACATGTCATGATCTTCATCATCGACATCATCGAAATATCTTTTGATGGACCAGAACTCTTCCGATTCATCCAATTAGAATTATCGATCATCAAGATAATTTCAATTGATCCTAAAATCTATCAGTGATACCTAGCAATATATGGTGGCAATCCATCAAAAATAAAAGTGAACCTCTCGATGCAACTACCTGTGTCATTGGATTCTTCTATCATAAGCCTCGACGGGATTAGGGTTAAGGTAAACTCATCAAACCCAACACCCGTCATATGAATGAATCATTTGATTTGAGTCCAATGTGAAACACTAATAGAAACTTCTTTCTATTATTTCATACTATCATGGCCATGGTTTTCTAACTCGATCTCATGATCATCATAGGACTTCTCCTCCTCTATCGAGATTGATAGATCCCATCTTGGTATGATTCAATTCCTACAATGAACATGCTATAGCCAATATACATCTCAGAATTTTGAACGGCTAGAAGATCGAGTTATGATGTAGTCAAACTATAAAACCCTCAAGATGAACTGTCAATGCACCTCAGGTCAAAAAACCAGACACACACTACAACATCAAGCTAGTCATCAATGAGAAGGCAGGCTTCCTTATGACTGCTCAAGGTGGTCACACTCAGTGCCCTTGTTCTCAATAAGTATTTATACTCTCGCTCCAGTGTCTCCACACCATAGACTCAAGATTTATCTATCTTAAGAAAGTGATTGTACACCAATCTTCCAGATCAATCACCATCTTCATGATGATCCTATGATCGAGAGCAGTTTATGAGTTAATTATGATAACTCATGCGTTAAACTCTCAACTTTTGAGAATATATGTTATCATGCCTATTAACTCAATAGATGTATCACAGACATCTTATATATAATGTGATAGAATAAATAATTTTTTAATTTATTTTAAGTTAAAATTATAAAAATATTTCTAAAAAGTATTTAACAAGTATCGACCAATCTGGCTTTTAGGGCACAGATCTAACAAATAGGAGTGCTAGTTAGATTGCCACTTCATTTAATCAGATTTTTCAATGTACTAATTATGGAAAGTTTCACTCGAAAGAGTGTAAAAAAGGGTTTAAGGATGTTTCTAGTGTGGACAGATGGGTCATGAAAAAAGAAATTTTCTAAATAAAGCTCTAACTAAAAGTTTTCCAGCAAAGTCTATCATTTCACTAACTGATGTGCAAGCAAGAAAAATAAGGACTAGTCTCAATGAACAAGATAGGTCAAAGTAAAAGAATAGTAGGTGGTGAGAGTTCCCCTAAGGTGAAAGACATGAATGACTTAAATATTTTAATTTGAATTACTTTACTTAAGTTGGAGGATAAGGATTCAATCAAAATTTAATTAAGATAGAATTTTTTATGCTGTTATGAATTGTTAGTAACTTTATATCTTGATAAATTGAGTATTTGGCTATGAGCATGTTTACAGTGTTGATAGCTTTTAAAATAAGTGAAGTATGTGCATTCTTCATGAAATATATGTTAATATGATTTAATAAATATGAATAAATAGAAAATTAGATGATAATTGTTAAAAAGTATGATGTGTTAAAAATTTCAAAATTTCTAAGTTCATAATTTAAAATTTTAAGTTAAGATACGATATGATAAATTCAGATATTAAGATATTATGGGACTTGTGTAATGTGAAGTTATTGAATTATTTATGTTTTTAAGAATAATTCTATTGTAACGATTAATTTAGAGATTCGAGATGCAAATTTTGAGGATATGAAGGAGTATAAGCATTTATTTTAAAGAGCAAGATTAAAGTATAATGCTATAAGTACAGAGCTTCAACAATTAAGGTGGGTTTATGAAAGGATAAGTGATATGAATAGAAGAAGTTTTGATCAATGTTATATATTAGAAAAGTAAGTGAGAAGATTAAGAGAAGGACTTCCTCCGAATATAGGATCTTCTTCTGGAGAAAATTGAAGTTAAGAGGAATGGAGGAGTCAACAAAGGTATTGCTCAGTGTTATTTGAAATAAGTTTTTAAATATCTAATGCATGAGAATATTCTGATTTGAATTCCTTTGAGTACTAATTTATGTTGAAAATTCAAGGTAATATTCATGTACATGGAAAATAGTATAGCTATACATGTTGGTATGAAGGATTGGAATTATTTCTAAGAAGGATTAGAACCGTGAGTTTTTGATATGTTGATTGAACATCAATAATACGAATAATAAAATTGAAGATTCTTTGAAAAATAGTATGATTAGTAGCAAATTTTAAAATGTTGAATAGCTCATGAAGTATTTAAGTAAAGATATGGACATAGGATATGTAAGAATCAAATAAATATTATTGAATGAAGGTCATGATATTATGGTAAGAAGAAAACTAAAGTTATGCAAGTAAGACTTGCAAGTATGATAAGTTAAATTAGGGATGCTTTAGAATTTAAAAGAATAAATGTTAAGGTAATCAAGATGATTTGAAATTTGAAGAGAACTTAGAGTTGAAAGTATAAATTTCGAGGATGAAATTTATTTTAAGGAGAGAGGAATGTAACATCTTGAACAAGCAAAGTAATAAATTAAAAGATTTGTGTTCGTGTATGTGTGGCATAGTAATTCGTTTATGGTATGGTATACTTGAGTACAAATTATGAATGTCAGTCATTACAAGTTCTAAAAATTTTCTAAGTCTAAAAGTTAGCACCTATATGAAGAGCTATATGAAATATAAATTTTCTTAAAATCAAAATTGACGGTAGTTAATCTTTTGGTGTTGGTGAGTTATAAAGTAATTTTTAATGAAATTTGAGACCTTTTAACCTATTTGCTCTAAAGAAAGAAGGTTTGAAAAGTTTTGAGTTTGGAGAAATTTGAACTAAAAACCAAGTTTTGATATCTTATTCTTAAGGATTTTAAGTCTTTTTTATATTTTTATTGATTCCAAATAGGAGGGTATTCCTTATTTACATTTACCTTTTAAAGTTAATGGAAGTAAAATAAATGAGGACATTAACTTAATATAAATAAGAAGAGTATTAAGCAAGTCATCTGGAATGAGTGATACTTTAAGAAAAGTAATATCTGAAATCCAGGGGAAGGGTTCGATACTTGTCCAAGAGGTGTTGACCCTATCTCGGGAAAACAAAGAGGAGATTTTCAAAAAGTTTGGGTGGCGGCACTGAAAGGGGTCGATACTTGCTTGAAAAGTGTCGACACTTTTGTGTGAAGGGCCAACCCAGAGGTTGACCTATTTTTGAGAAAGGGACGATCTGGAGGATGACCTATGTGTGGGTTGTTAGATATATGTGCCCTAGAAGCCAGAATTGGCTGACACTTATAATACATTTCTAGGGGCAAAATTGTAATTTTGACTAATATCAATAAAATAGATTATTTTCTATCACATATGTGTATTTAGTGTCTATGATACATCCTTTGAGTTAATGGTAATCATAATTCATATTTTCAAGAGTTGAAAATTTAAGACATGAATAATCATTATTAACTCATAAAATGCTCCCGACCATAGGATCATCACGAGGATGGTGATTGATCCAGAAGGTTGGTGTACAATCACTTCTCTTTAGTAGATGAGTCTTGAGTCTACGGTGTGGAGATATCAGAGCGAGAGTATAGGTACTCGTTAGAGAACAAGGGCACTGAGCGTGACCACCTCGAGTAATCATTAAAAAGTCTACCTTCTCGTCGATGACTGACTAGATGCTACAGTAGTGTGTCTGATTCTTTGACCTAAGGTGCATCAACAGTTCACCTTGAGGGTGTTATAGTTTGACTACACCATTACTCGGTCTCCTAGCCATATGGAACCCTGAGGTGTATGTTGGCTATAGCATGTTCATTGTAGGAACTGGATGGCATCAAGATGAAATCTATCTACCTCGGTGGTAGAGGAGCAGCCCTATGATGATCATGAGAATCAAATCCAGAAGTCCATGGCCATGGCAGAGTGAAATAATAGAAAGAGTTTCTATTTAGACTTTCACATCGGACTTGAATCGAATGATTACATCATATGACAGAGACTAGGGTTTGATGAGTTCACCTTAACGCTAATCTGATCGGAGCTCAAGATAGAAGAACTTAATCACACAAATAGCTGCACCAAGAGGTTCACATTTAGCTCTATTGGGTTGCCACCATATACTGCTAGGTGTCACTGGCGGATTTTGGGAGCAATTAGAATGATTTAGATGATCTATCATTCTAGCTATTCGAATTAGAAGAGTTCTGATCCATCGAAAGGAGTTTCGATGATAGAGATCATGACATATCCCATTACCATACAGAACTGAATCTAATTGGGTCATACAAATAAGGGTTTGAATCTGGTGATCATCAATTGAACTGATCTAGTTCAATTGATTTGAATGAGATTCAATTAGGTTCAAGAAAATTATGCGAGCACTCGATTGAACCTAACGTTCTTCTTTTGCTATCACAAATAAGTTATCCTGACTGAGCCAAAGGAGTTTGTGCTCAATCAGAGGCCTTCATATGGTCTGACTGGAGGTTGTCCAAGTCAGAAAAGGTTGTCTTATTTTGTAGGAAATTACCTGCCATTTTTGGTCACCTACCATTTCTCGTTCTTTGACTTTGGTCAAAAGCCTACCTTTGACTGATCCAATGTTGACCATTGACACTTTGACTTCTGTCCATGTGTCATGCACCTATTGAAGAGCTAGTGGGGGCCTATCCTTCTGCCAGAACCTGGTAAGGAAGAGGACGCACGCCACCCTTGGCGTGTGCCCAAGCTGGAGGCACCCAGGAGTCCCTGTTGGATAGGGACTCCATCTCCTTTTTGTATTTCAATTAGAGTTCTCCTATGAACCAACTTTGACTGGTCTTAGGCAGCCTCTAAGGAGGAATCCAGGAGAATCTATTCCCACCAATCAGATTTAGATCTGATTTCATAAAGAGTTGTGTTTGGTTGGCAAGAAGAGGATTTAGATCACGCTTAGTCTATAAATAAGACCCTACGCCCAACTCAAAGATAGATCTATCTGAATCATAATTTTCCACACCCCAAGGCTGCCTCTTCCCTCTTCCTCCATGCCAAACCCACCTTCTCCATCTTCTCTCTACATCCAAAAGAGTTTTGGATTCTTGGTTGGTGCGATCCAGATGAGAGAAAGGCGACTGAAAGCTAGAAGGCTGCACTGCTGCATAGGACGACTGTTGATCTTCAAAAGAGGTTTTGAAGATCCTCTAGATCAGTTTCAGATCTAATTTTTAGAAATGTGATAGAGAAGAAGAGGATCTCTAGATCCAGCCTGAGTGGATACCAGTAGAGGCCAGGCACTTGTGTGGCTAGATCCAGAACCTTCCGCTGCATACAGGATCATCAACGGATAATAGGATTACCCATATCAAGATAAATTAAATTTGATTTAATTTATCTAGATTTTATTTTATTTCTAAAATAATAATAATCAGATCTAAAATATCTCAAATCTGATTAGGATCAAACAGAAAAAATTTTTGAAATATATTTCTTGATCTGATCAAATCTGAACGAACCTGGTCTGGAAAATCAGGATTTCCCTTCATGGGTGTCAACACCTATTTCAAAGGTGTCCATCCCAATCATGAAAATTTCTAGGAGCATGTTTTAATCAAGAGGATTTTGAGTTATGTTTTTAAATTAATTCTTCAAGGGATGAATGAGTAGCTTAGGGAAATGGTTGAAAATTCATCTAAGCAACACCTGTGGAGCCTGGAATTGGGTGGATTCTTACTAGAATGACACCTAGCAATGATTTCCTACTTTAATGCTCTTTTCTAAACAAAACACCATCGGTTCTTTTGGTTGCTATTTAGTCTCCTAAGTTCTTCAGAGAAATTAGAGAAGGGAAGGGAGCTGAGAGGGGTTTGATTTCAGCTAGGGACCAAGAAGAATTGGTTAGGGAATAGAGATTTGATGGCAATCAAGATGTGTGGAAGAAGGAAAGTGCAACAGTTGAGTAGAAAATCCTTTACAGTAGATTTCTAATCACTTGAGATAAGGCTTCTTCACTTTAAACTAAGTTTAATTGATCTTTTAAGTGTTGTAGTAGATCCTAGGTTATAGTAAGGTAAGCTATTCAGTTTAAATTTGAGGTTGAAGTTGAATTATGTTATTATGATTATGAAATTATTTAAATGATTTAGTTATGAAATGAAATGGTTTAAATGGTTTAACAATGAGTTGGAAACATGATCAGCTGAATCTAAAATCAATTATGAGAAGGGAAACAAAACTAAATGTCTAGAATTTATGAGTTAGGTTGAGGTTTATTTAAACCTAAGCTGAAGTAACCTAGAGTAAGTAGAAGAAAATAGTTGAAAGATTAAAGTAAGAACTTAAAAGCAAAGTATGTGTAGTTTTAATATTGAATCATAGATATGAGTTTAATCAATGTTTATTGATGATATAGGAAAAGGAAAGGATTGGAAAGGTGCTTTGAGTAGCCCAATCAGCTAGTAGTCAGTTGAGGTGAGTGGTTTTTCCATCTAGCTTTGGTGTTTTACTTATTATATTTTGTTATGAAAATAACTTATTTTGGAAAGTAGTTAACTTTTGTATCCTTTAGCTTATATATATAGTTGTGCAAATATGAAAGTAGGGATTGAAATTGTTGGCTTTTATAATTCAGTTTTGAAAAATTTTAACTTATTTGATTTTTGGAAAAGATTACCCATATGAGTGATTAACCTATCAGGTGTATCCTTGCATTGCATGAGCATTTTCATTGGCATGAGCTAGCACCTCATTGGTCTGGATTCGCATTATGCCCAGTGGGGCTTATCTATATCATTTGGCATCATGATTCTACTTATCGACTATCTTGAAAGTGGTGCTTCGGGATTTAATCGATATTAGCTGTGCATTTGCATTGGCATGAGTTGGCACCTCCACAGTAGAAATCGCATTATACCCAGTGAGGCTTATCTATATCATTTGGCATCATGTGTTACTACTCATCGACTATCTTAGAAGGGGTGCTCTGGAATTCAGTCGATAGTAACTGAGAAGGAAGCTTGTATTGGCATGGCATGGTTTGGTATTTTGCTTTGACTCGATGGGATATATTTTGGCTTTATAAAGTACCAAAAAGTAGTTCTTATATTTTAATTTTTATTATTATATTAAATTATAAGTTAAATATTCTTATTTTCTATTGTTAGATTGATTATTCACTCACCAAGACTTTTCCAAGTCTCACCTCTCACTCTTTCTTATTATAGTTTTAGGAGTTTCTTAACTCAGAGATATGTTTCAGCATATGTATCAGCATCTCTAGTGGGGGAACTATTTTGGTGATAATGATTTGTAAAAGAAATATATTTTGAAAAGTATTATACAGTTGAGATAGTTAAGCCAAAAACATGTATATGTGTGTGTATTAGTTTGTTTTAAAATAAGGTTTATATTAAAAAGATAGTTAATGACTAGAATGTATGTATGAAGTATAGTTTTGTTATTGAAACTCTGAGTTTGTTTATGTGATTTATTAAGTTACGAGTTGAGATAATGGTTTTTAGCAAGTCAAGAAGATTTAATTGAAATGCTTGTGTTGAAAATAAATGGATTGTTCAGCTTAATTGAAAGTAGGTTATTAACTAATGTATAATTCAGCATAGTTACAGTGTAGAAATCTTCTTAACCTTTAGATAAGGATGGGGTGTGGCACCATCACCCAGGTTAGTTAGGGGTATGGTGTTATAACAAGCATGCTCCAGGGCATAAAGACGAGATGGATCACGGGCTCTCAGAGATAGATGGAGGCCAAATATCAAGTTGAGGTAGAGATTGTCGAGAAAAATGCCTTGAGATTCAGTCCATAATAAGCCTAGAATAAGGTCCAAGATGACGAACGAATTCCAACAAGCCCAAGAATAGCCCAAATAGAGTCAGATGGAGAAGATACACGTGAAAGAAGATGAAAATGGGATAGCTAGCTCTCGGGCCCATTAGAGGGGCCGACAGGCAATGTCAGCTAGCGACGGCGTGGCCCAGGCTAGCAGCGTGCGATGGCATTGGGCCAACCATGCGCTAGGCCAGCTAGGCGTGCGAGCATGCACAGGCCACATGGGAGTAGGCTGCATAGGCACCCAACCCATGCGGTGGAACACGGTCCGCAATGGACCACTAGCTTATGGGAGCATGCATGGACCAAAATTTAGTTTCTTCAGCCATTTCACATGGTCCACAGTACTATTCTATTAGGATTTGGCACCTCAAATTTGATCCATAGCAGAGGAGAATCAGTATCAACATAGCAATCGAGCTGGCTCGAATACAAGTCAAGACAGCACGAGCTAAGATCGAGCTGGCTCAGATAGCAGTCGGACTGGTCCTCTCAGGTAGATAGAAAATAGGTGTTCATGCAAGAAGTAGTCGAGCCAGCTTAACCTCTGACAGAGCCAGCTCGATAAAAGTAAATAGAACAAGATGAGATTTTCTATTTGGACTCAAATTATGATTAATCCAAAGGGTCTATGGGAGTTGCACATGGACCACAAGATCTAGTGGTCATGGAGGGATGCAGTCATGATCTAAAGGTTGGAAAATATTTTAAGACTCCATCAAAATCCTATTTGACTCATATTAGGAGACAAAGCCTAGTTAGGACTTCTGTGAACTGTTGAGAAGAGGATTCTCATTCTATTTAAAGAACGGTGCTGTGGAGCATGGTGTGGTGTGTGTGGAAAATAGAAGCATATAGAGAGGCTCCGATAGCCGTCAAGAGGAGCTTGGTAGAGCATCGAGTATGTGCAGCCCATTTGAGAGAAGCAATAGGTGCATAGCATCTGATGTAGAGGTCGTGAGGGCAGAGCATCTTGTGGTTTCTAAGGATCTCCTTGGGGATTCTGAGAGAGCTTTTATGAGGGTAGCTTCTAGTTAAGAGAAATTTGTGTACAGCAAGTTGAGAGTGGATATTCTTCTCTTATACTTATTTTTTTCTTTCATAGTGGAGCTTTGCATGCCCCATGGAGACGAGCCTTTAGGCTAATCCACGTACTTGATTGTTCTTATTTTTCTTTCTTCTTTCTTCTTGCTACAATAATCTAGTACTAGATCCTTAATAAGTGATATTAGAGTGAGTTGATAGCACAATACTTGGTATCAGAGTCAGGCAATACCAGAGTGTAGATTATAGTAGTGGTGATAAAGATTGAAGAATATGGAGAAGACTAGTGCAATCAAGGTAGAGATTAATAAGTTTGATGGAAAGGGCAATTTCTTTTTGTGGTAAGTAAGGGTAAAGGATGTCCTCATCCAACAGAATTTGATTGATTCTCTCTTGTACGAGGAGATGCCAGCCATCATGGAGGTGAAGGATTGGAAGCAGATACACTATCCACTTGTATCTAGTGGATGATATCATGATCCATGTACTTGGTGAGATTTTTCTATTGGTAATGTGGTCAAAATTCGAGATGTTGTACATGGTAAAGTCACTCACCAATACGATATTCTTTTGGAGGTAGTTCTACCAACTGTGGATGAACGAAGGTCAGAGCATGCAGGAGCATCTATTCAACTTTCAGAAGATCCTTACCGACCTCCTTAGCATTAGCAAAAAAGTTAAGAAGAAGATCAGGGCATTGGTCATGCTATCTTCGCTTCCACCCTCTTTCAAGTCATTGGTGCTCTTCTTGTAGGCAAGAATAACATCAAGATAGAAGAGGTGACTTTGGTGATTCTCTAAAATAAGGTTCTCAGGAGGGAGAACCCAACTTCAAGCTCAGATGGTGGTAGCTCAGCTTTGGTGATTTTTGGAGGAGCAGATGATAGAAGATGGAGCAACAAAGGATTGTAAGAAGGACGATCCAGGTCCAAGATGAGGGACCATCACAAGATTAGATGCTATTGGTGCGATAAGTTGGGGCATCGAGTCAAGGATTGTTCACAACTCAAGGATCGGATGAGCACTACTATGGTGATGGCCAATAGTGATACAGAAGACTATGATGATATCCTTCTGATTATTGATGATGTATCTACTTCTTTTTCTCGGTGGATTATGGATTCTACTTATTTCCATCATGTATGTTATAGAGAGAAGATGTTTGACTCTCTGGATATCAATGAGGGCACTATGTTTCTGCCAAATGAATCGAGTTATGAGATCAAAAATAGCGGGATAGTTAGCGTGAAGCTCCATAATGGAATAGTAAAGAAGTTGGATGAGGTCCGATGCATACCTAGCTTTAAAAAGAATCTAATCTCATTGAGCAGAGTGGATTCGACCAGCTTCAGATGGAAAGCTGATGGAGGAATCTTGAAGGTCATGCACGGTAATAGCATGATATTAAGAGGAAGAAAGTATGGAGGATATTACCTCATGGTAGGGAGCCTAGTGCAAGATGGAGATCCAAGTGGAGATGGATCGAGCACAAGATGGGAGACTCCCACGTCTTGAGTGGCGTAGGAGGCTATCCTGAGTAGGTCTCAGATCAAGAGGATTACAACCATTAACGAAGGTAGGATTGAGTGGCCTGACTCGACTCCCACATTTGTCCATCCATGATATAGCAGGAAATTGCCCCAAGGCATGGAGGCGAAAGGATCCAAAAGCTCTCAAAGATAGGTGAAAGCCGAATGTCAAGTCGAGATGGAGATTGTTAGAACTTGATGCCTCAAATTCAACCTACAGTAAAGGAGAATCAATATCAGCATAGCAGTCGTGCTGGCTTGAATACGGGTTGAGCCGACATGGGCTGAGATCGAATCGACTCGGACATAGTCAAGCCAGCCCTCTCATGCAGATAGAAAATAGGTGTTTGGGCGAGGTGTAGTCGAGCCAGCTCGACCTCTGATAGAGCTAGCTCGATGAAAGTGAACAGAATAAGATGAAGTTTTCTGTTTGAACATGATTAATCCAAGGGATCTACGATAGTTGTGCATGGACCATAGATCCAGCAGCCATGGAGGGCTATGGTTATGATTTGAAGGTTGGAAAACATTCTAGGACTCCATCAAGATCCTGTTTGACTCATGTTAGGAGATAGAGCCCTATTAGGACTCCTGTGAACTGCTGAGAAAAAGATTTTCATTCTATTTAAAGGCTTGAGATGCTGTGGAGAGTGGTGTGGCATGTGTGGCAAGCAGAAGCATGCAAAGAGGCTCTGGCAGCTACCAAGAGGAGCTTAGTAGAGTGCTAAGTATCCACCTAAGAGAAGCAATAGGTGCATAGCATCCGATGCGGAGGTCGTGAGGGTAGAGCATCTTGTAACATCTAAGGGTCTCCTTGAGAATTTTGAAAGATCTTTTATGAGGATAGCTTCTAGTTAAAAGAGATTTATGTACTGTGAGTTGAGAGTGGGTATTTTTCTCTTATACTTATTTTTTTTTCATAGTGGAGCTTTGCATGCACCGTGGAGGCGAGCCTTTAGGCTGATCCACATATTTGATTGTTCTTATTTTATTATCTTCTTTCTTCTTGCTGTAATAATTTGGTACTAGATCCTCAATAAATGATATTAGAGTGAGTTGATATTACAACATGTTCCATGGATTGATCATAATTTGATGGCTCTGGTTTGAGCCAATCATGATTGGATAGCTAGGGCTTTGATCTAGCATGATCGATGTTGTTTTGCACGATCTAACAGTCAGGAGAGATAATGATTCAATAGTCAAAATTTGATCCTAGCATAATCAAGACTGCTTGTGCATGATCTGATGGCTCAGGAGGAAGCCGATCATGATCGAACAGTTCAAAATCGATCTTGGATGTGTTTAGAACTTGATATCCTATTGAAACACTCTTTTTGGATTTCTAGAGTCTATATAACTCTGATTGACGAACCATTTATTACATCAGAAAGTTGGTGACATCTTTGTTAGATATGTGTGCCCTAGAAGCCAGAATTGACTGACACTTGTAATATACTTCTAAGGGCAAAATTATAATTTTGACTATAAATAATAAAATGGGTTATTTTCTATCACATAAGTGTATTTAGTATCTGTGATACATCCCTTGAGTTAATGGTAATAATAATTCATATTTTCAAGAGTTGAAAATTTAAGACATGAATTTTTATTTATTAACTCATAAAATGCTCTTGGCCATAGGATCATCATGAGGATGGTGATTCATCCAGAAGGTTAGTGTACAATCACTTCTTTGTAGTAGATGAGTCTTAATTCTATGGTGTAGAGACACCAGAGCGAGAGTATAGATACTCGTTAGAAAATGAGGGTACTGAGCGTGACCACCTCGAGTAGTCATAAGAAAGTCTACCTTCTCGTCGATGACTGACTCGATGCTGCAGTGGTGTGTCTGGTTCTTTGACCTGAGGTGCATTGGCAATTTACCTTGAGGATGATATAGTTTGACTACACCATGACTCGGTCTCTTAGCCATTCGAAATCCTGAGGTTTATGTTGGCTATAGCATGTTCATTGTAGGAATTGGATTACACTAAGATGGAATCTATCTACCTCGGCGAATGAGGAGCAGCCCTATGATGATCATGAGAATCAAGTCTGTAAGCCCATGGCCATGACAGAGAGTGTGAAATAATAGAAAGAGTTTCTATTAAGATTTTCACATCGGACTTGAATTGAATGATTAAATCATATGATAGAAATTAGGGTTTGACGAGTTCACCTTAGCCCTAATCTGATTGGAGCTCAAGATAGAAGAACTTAATCACACAAGTTGCTGCACCAAGAGATTCATTTTGAATTTTGATGGGTTGCCACCATATGCTGCTAGGTGTCACTGGTGGATTTTGGGAGCAATTAGAATGATTTAGATGATCGATCATTCTAAATTATCTGAATTAGAAGAGTTCTGATCCATCGAAAAGAGTTTCGATGATGTTGATGATGGAGATCACTACATATCCCATTACCATACAGAACTGAATCTAACTGGGTCATACAATCAAGGGTTTGAATTTGGATATCATCAATTGGACTAACCCAGTTCAATTGATTTGAATAAGATTCAATTAGGTTCAAGGAAATCGTGCTAGCACACGATTGAGCCTAACGTTCTCCTTTTTCTATCATAAAAGTTATCTCGATTAAGCCAAATGAGTTTGTGCTCACTCAGATACATTTACCTGATTTGACTGAAGCTTGTCCAAGTTAGGAAAGGGTTTTCTTAATTCATGAGATAAATTTGAGACAACACCTACCATTTTTCATCACCTACTAATTCTTGTACTTTGACTTGGTCAAACATTGACCTTTGACCCTTGGACATCTGTCCATGTGTAATGCACTTATTGGAGAGCAGATAGGGGCTTGTCCCCACTCTAGAAATTGGAAAGAAGGGGGAACACACCTAGGATGGCATGCGCCCATGGATAGGGATGCTGTAGTCCCATATGGATGGGACTCCTGGTTGCTTCTTGGATTCAAACTAGGTGACCCTCACCTATAGACTTTGACCAATCTTAGATGCCACCTTAGGATGAATCTATGGGTTTTTCATTTGATTGGATTAGGTGATGTCATCCCATCAATCAGATTTAGATCTGATTGCAAGAAGCAACATGATTGGCCGGGGTGATGCAGCACTACATGGCGCAGCAGAGTCTATAAAAAGACCCTATCTGCACCCACTTTTGAGAACTCCTCTTCTAAGTAATGCCCCAAGGCTGCCCCTCTCCCTTCTTATGCCACCATCTAGCCCTCTCTCTCCTCTCCATGCCCAAGGAAGTTGGGCCTTCAGATTAGTGCGAGTCAGGCAAGAAAAGGCTGACGAAAAAGGAAGAAGGCAACACTACTGCAGAGACGATGGGTGATCTTCAGAAGAAGTTTTGAAGATTCTCCAAATTAGATCTAGATATAATTTTTGGAGAAAAGAAAGAGAAGGAGAAGATCTCTAGATCCAGCCTGAGTGGATATCGGTAGAGGTCAGGCACTTGCGTGGCAAGATCCAGAACCTCAGGGCTTCGGTAGGATCATCAACGGGTAATCAGATTACCCAGAATTAAGGTAAAATTAATTCAAAATTAATTTAATTTTCTTATTTATCAGATCATAAAATTAGATTTAAAAGGTATCAAATCTGATTAGGATCTTAGAGATATTTTTTTGAAATATGCCTCTCGATCCAGTCAGATCTGAACGAATCTGATCCCGAGAAATTAGGATTTCCCTTCAACTGGTATCGAAGCCAGGTTCTTATAAAATTTATTTAGATCTGATTTAATTTGATTAATTAGTGATTTTAGATATCACATGAGATATGATTAGATCTAAAATTAGAAAAATAGAAAATTAAAATTAATTAATCTAGATCTAGTATGTATGAGATACATAGCTAGACTAGGTATTGAATTGTTCTATGTGTAGTCTAGTATAATCATATTTTTTATTTGATTAAATATAATTTTTAGATCTATTTATTTTTTATTTTTTGATATTATAAATGTTATAATCAGATCTAAAAATAGAAAATAAATTTAATTTAATTTGTTCATATGAGATATGATAATTGCATGTTTAGATAAGTTGTAGAATAGTTCTGCAAATAGGTCTAGATTAAATTTTATTTGATAAGATCAAATTTAAATTTAATTTTTTAGATGATTATGAGATAATTTAGATCTAAAAAACATGCATACATGATATATGTGATATATACAAAATATATTTTAATTAGATCTATTTTTTTATATGAGATATATGCTTAGATCTAATTAGTTTTTGTAGATTAGTTGTTTTCTGATTAAGGCATTCCCCTTGGCCGTCCGATCATAAGAACAAAGTAGGGCTTAAAGACCCTCTCCTTCCCATTCGATGGGGTGTTCTTATGATGTGTAGGGGTGCTGTGTGTTCGTCCTTAATCAAAAATTGAAAACTTACTTTCTGCAAAATCCTAGATCCTAAAACCTAGGATCTTATTTACATGTTTTGTTTTGAACCCTAAACTTAATTAAGAATTAAGATTATGAAATATATTAGGTCTAAAATTGAGAATTTTCAGATCTAAGACATGTTCATAAAATTGGGTTCGGGCTTGGGTAGCTCAATTAGGTCTAGCAGTTGATCAAACCGAATCAAGAGTTGGTTAGATGGGATCAACAATGCTTAAATTGACCAGCCTAATAGGATTAAGTCTGGGTCAAGATCGAGTCACATGAGTGATCGATCAAGCTAAGACCTAATTAGGCTCAGTGGTTAGAGTCTGGATTGTAGGCTAACCCGATTGGTTCTGGCTCAATAATTTGGTGTCTAAGGTAAGTTTGGCAGATACGATCGATTGATTTTTAATTGGGAGCTACTCGACTTGAATGCATTCTTATCGAGTTAATGGCATATCCCTTCCATCGATCTCACTTACCTGGCCATGTTTGTTGACTCAGTTCTGATCTGAGGTGGTCAATAATCCGAGCTAACCCATGCCACTAGGTTAGTCATAATGGTTATGACTATGTCAAGTCTAGTTTAATGAGACCTAAATCAAATCTTTCTAAGAAAAGATTAAGTCTAAGGTCTTCCACCATTGTTGATGTGCAGGCCCTTCCCAGGGTTGATTGTTCTTGGCTGATTACAGTGGCTCAGTTGCATCGGAAAGATGCAACCATGTCTATTAGGCATCGGATGCTACGGGCTGAAGGATGAATTGGGCTTAATATTTTGGATATGATGAGAGACTCAATTAGAAATCCAATCTATGCAAATTGTGGATCTGACTTAACTAAGGAGTGGATCAATATTTTGGATACGATGAGATTCATGAATTAGAGACCAAGTTTGGGTGCACCATGATTAGAGAATCATTGAACAAGAGTTGTTCACCCATTGGCTAACCCATCACCAATAACTATTAGGTGAGGTGATGAGTAAGTCGGTAAAACCGCACCACCCACTAAAAATCAGTAATCGTGGAGATTTTTGCATTTCTACAGAGGGAGTGTAGGGATCCAAGAAAATAGTGAGAGCTAGTTTGTTTAAAAATAAAATTTCTAAACAAATTGATTAAGTCTTAATTACAATATCTAACTAGAAACTTTGATTCTCTATAGGAAAATGTCTGCATCCAATCCACTAGCATGAATCTTGGACACCCATAGATTGACTGGACCAAATTACAAGGATTGGCTCCGAAACTTCAAAATCATTTTGGGTTTTGAGAAGTTAACTCATGTATTGAACCAGGACCCTCCAACCTTCCCAGCTCGTCCATCCGCTGAATAGAGAGCGTCTCTGGATAAGTGGACTGACGAAAATAATAAGGTCAGATACTACATGTTGGGCTCGATGTCTGATGAGCTTCAGCACCAACATGAAGATATTAGAATGGCTCGCCAAATGTTGGCTCACCTATAGGAGATGTTTAGTGAACAGAGTCGCACAGCCAAATATCAAGTCACTAAACGACTGTTCAAGACTAAGATACGCGATGGATAGTCAGTCCAAGATCATTATCTGATGATGATCAAGGATTTGGAAGAGCTTGAGAAGCTCGAAGTGAGGTTGGACTTGGATCTGTAGAATGACATAATTCTGCAATCCTTGACTAATGCATTAGTTCATCATGAACTACCATATGTATAAACTTCAAAACTCCTTGGCCGAACTTATGAACATGCTGGTTACCGCTGAGCTTTCCATGAAAGATTCTAAAGGCTCAGTACTTGCTATGGAATGGACTTCTTCCAAGAGAAAGTCTTTTGAAAAGAAGAAGAAGTCTGTGAAAAAGCAAAAGGTAGAAGGAGGAAAGAAGAAAAAGGCAGAGTCGAAGAAGAAGGCCGCTGACAAAGAAAGTATTTTCATTGCAACAATGATGGCAACTGAAAGCGGAACTGCCCTACTTACCTTGCCACCCTAAAGAAAAAGGAGGCAGGTCCTTCTGGAGGTATGCTTGTTATTAAGTCTAACCTTATGGTTTCTTCTACATCCAGTTGGGTGCTTGACTCTGGTTCTAGTGCTCACTTGTGCTCTTCTATGCAGGATCTTGAGGATAGAAGGAGGTTGAGGGATGGTGAGATGATCCTATGCATCAAAAATGGAGCAAGGATTGATGTCGTGGCTATGGGAACATATCCTCTTCGACTACCATCTGGTTTAGACTTAGTATTAAAAGACTGTTATTATGTGCCTGCAGCAAGCAGGAATTTGATTTTCTGTTTCTTGCCTTGCATTAGAAGGCTATGTAATTTAGTTTTCTTAAGGACCATTGTAACATTCTTTATGAAAGAAATAAAATTGCAAATGGTTTTCTTATTAACGGTCTTTATCAGTTACATGTTGATGTATCTATTTTTAACTTCGAGCAAAATGTGAATGCCATAAAATCAAAATGTCCTAGGGATAGTCCTAATGATAGGTATCTATGGCACCTAAGATTAGGTCATATAGCAGAAGATAGGGTTAACAAATTGGAGAAAACTAGGCTATTGAGTCCATTGACTTTCGAGTCATATCCAATTTGTGAATCCTATCTTCATGGCAAAATGACTAAGCTTCCTTTTGTAGGACATGGGGAAAGGGCCACGGATCTTCTTGCCCTAGTACATACTGATGTGTGCGGCCCATTTGATGTGTCAGCTAGAGACAATTTTATCTACTTCATAACCTTTACCGATGATTTATCAAGGTATGGGTATGTGTATCTTATGAGACATAAGTCTGAAGCATTTGAAAAGTTTAAAAAATTCAGACATGAAGTAGAAAAATAAATTAAAAAATCCATTAAGGTTCTTCGATCAGATCGAGGAGGTGAATACCTTAGTCGAAAATTCCTAGACTATCTCAAGAAAAATGGCATAGTCTCTCAATGGACTCCACCTGGAACACCTCAACTCAATGGGATTTTAGAATGGAGGAACCGAACCCTATTAGATATGGTCCGATCCATGATGAGCTTCATAGACCTTCCTGATTTTCTTTGGGGATACTGTTTGTTAACTGCAATATACTTACTGAATAGGGTTCCTTCTAAAATCATTCCTACCACACCGTATGAGATATGGCATGGTAAGAAACCAAGTCTGAGTCATCTCAGAATTTGGGGTTGTCCGACTCATGTCAAAAGACAACAAGCGGACAAGTTAGACTTTAGGTCCTTTAGAGCTCGATTCATAGGATATCCTAAAGAGTCATTAGGATATTATTTCTACATTCTAGAAGATCACAATGTGATTGTGAGTCGACATGCCATCTTTCTTGAAAAATAGTTTATTCAAGATAGCGGCATTGGAAAGCAGATCAAGCTCGATGAGAAAGTCTCACAAGAGCAACGAGCTAAGGACCAAATGGAACCAAATCAGGTTAAGCCAATCCATACACTACCTCCTCCACCTCGTAGATTGAAAAAGATTTTCCATCCCCCTGAAAGGTACTTAGGTACTATTTCAGAGGATGTAGAGAAAATGTTCCTCATAGGTAATGGGGTTCATGGTGATGATCCCAAAACCTATAACAAGACGATATCAGATATCGACTCCGAGAAATGGTTAGAGGCAATGAAGTCAGAAATTGACTCGATGCACTCAAACCAAGTCTGGACCTTGGTAGATCCACCAGAAGGTATAGTACCTATTGGGTGTAAATGGATCTACAAGAGAAAGATTGGTGCAGATGGAAATGTGGAGACATTCAAGGCTAGATTAGTGGCAAAAGGTTATAGTCAACGCGAAGGCATTGACTATCAGGATACCTTTTTGTCAGTAGCTATGCTAAAATTCATTCGCACATTGCTTGCTGTTGCAGCCTATTTTCGATTATGAAATATGGCAAATGGACGTGAAAATGGCATTCTTAAATGGATATCTTGAGGAAGATATCTATATGGAACAACCACTAGGTTTCACATCCAGTGATGATGATCATAAGGTATGCAAGCTGCAAAGGTCCATATATGGACTTAAGCAAGCATCTCGGAGCTGGAACACTCATTTTAATGATGTGATCAAAATATTTTATTTCATCAAAAATGAGGAGGAGCCATGTGTCTTCAAAAAGGTCAGTGGGAGCACTGTTGTCTTCCTCGTATTGTACGTGGATGACATCCTCCTTATCGGGAATGATATTCCCATGTTGACCATAGTTAAAATGTGGTTATCTAAAGAATTCTCCATGAAAGACCTAGGAGAAGCATCCTTTATTCTAGGAATTAAGGTCTATAGAGATAGACCGAATAGGATGCTAGGACTTTCACAGAAGATGTACATAGAGGAAGTACTAAAGAGGTTTAGTATGGAAAACTCTAAGAGGGGTTTAGTACCCTTCAGGCATGGCATTCATCTTTCCAAGAAGATGTGCCCTAGCACACCTGAGGAAATAGAACGCATGAGCAAGATCCCTTATGCTTCAGCAATAGGGAGCCTCATGTATGCCATGTTATGTACACGACCTGATATAGCCCATGCCGTGAGTGTCACGAGCAGATATCAGTCGAATCCAGGTGAAGAACACTGGACTTCTGTGAAATGTATCCTTAAGTACTTGAGAAGAACTAAGGATATGTTGTTGGTCTTTGGTAATGGAGAACTCCAAGTCCAGGGGTATACAGACTCGGACTTTATGTCCGATGTAGATGATCGAAAGTCGACATCTGGGAGTCTATTTGTGTGCAATGGTGGAGCTGTCAGTTGGAAAAGTTTCAAATAGACAGTGATAGTAGATTCCACCATTGAAGCAGAATATATCGCTGCGTCAGAAGCTGCAAAGGAGGCATTCTGGTGTAAGAAGTTTGCCGTAGAGATCGAAGTGATGCCATCAGATGCCATTTCTCTGTATTGCGACAATAATGGCATCATAGCCCTTGCTAAGGAACCGAGGTCTCACTAGAAATCCAAGCACATCGAGCGACGATACCACCTCATCCATGATTACCTCGAGAAGGATTACATCGAGGTCAAGAGAGAAGACTTCGCTGACAATGCGGAGAACCCGCTTACAAAGCCGTTGGGCCAGCAGAAGATCGAAGCCCATCTTAAGAAGATGGGACTTAGATTTGTAGCCAATTGGCTCTAGGTCAAGTGGGAGTTTGTTAGATATGTGTGCCCTAGAAGCTAGAATTGGCTGATACTTGTAATACACTTCTAAGGGCAAAATTATAATTTTGATTATAAATAATAAAATGGATTATTTTCTATCACATAAGTATATTTAGTGTCTGTGATACATCCCTTGAGTTAATGGTAATGATAATTCATATTTTCAAGAGTTAAAAATTTAAGTCACGAATTTTCATTTATTAACTCATAAAATGCTTCTAACCGTAGGATCATCATGAGGATGGTGATTGATCCAGAAGGTTAGTGTACAATCACTTTTTTATAGTAGATGAGTCTTAATTCTATGGAGTAGAGACACTAGAGTGAGAGTACAAGTACTCATTAGAGAACGAGGGCACTGAGCGTGACCATCTCGAGTAGTCATAAGAAAGTCTACCTTCTCGTCGATGACTGACTCGATGCTACAGTGGTGTGTCTGGTTCTTTGACCTGAGGTGCATCGGTAGTTCACTTTGAGGGTGTCATAGTTTGACTACACTATGACTCGATCTCCTAGCCATTCGGACTCTGAGGTGTATGTTGGCTATAGCATGTTCATTATAGGAATTGGATTGCACCAAGATGGAATCTATCTACCTTGGTGGATGAGGAGCAGCCCTATGATGATCATGAGAATCAAGTCCATAAGCCCATGGCCATGGCAGAGAGTGTGAAATAATAGAAAGAGTTTCTATTAAGGTTTTCACATCGGACTTGAATCGAATGATTAAATCATATGATAGAAATTAAGGTTTAACGAGTTCACCTTAACCCTAATCTGATCGGGGCTTAAGATAGAAGAACTTAATCACATAAGTAGCTACACCAAGAGGTTCATTTTCAATTTTGATAGGTTGCCACCATATGCTGCTAGGTGTCACTGGTGGATTTTGGGAGCAATTAGAATGATTTAGATGATCGATCATTCTAAGTTGTTCGAATTAGAAGAGTTCTGATCCATCAAAAGGAGTTTCAATGATGTTGATGATGGAGATCACTACATATCCCATTACCATACAGAAATAAACCTAACTAGATCACACAAACAAAGGTTTGGATCTGGATATCATCAATTGGACTAACCCAGTTCAATTGATTTGAATAAGATTCAATTAGGCTCAAGGAAATCGTGCTAGCACATGATTGAGCCTAACGTTCTTCTTTTTCTATCATAAAAGTTATCTTGACTGAGCCAAATGAGTTTGTGCTCACTCAGGTACCTTTACTTGATCTGACTGGAGTTTGTCCAAGTCAAAAAAGGGTTGTCTTAATTTATGAGGTAAATTTGAGACAACACCTGCCATTTTTCGTCACCTGCTAATTTTTGTACTTTGACTTGGTCAAACATTGACCTTTGACCCTTGGACATCTGCCCATGTGTCATGCACTTATTGGAGAGCTGATAGGGGCTTGTCCCCTCTCTAAAAATTAGAATGAAGGGGGTGCATGCCTAGGATGGCGTGCGCTCATGGATAGGGATGCTGGAGTCCTATACGGATGGGGCTCTAGGTTGCTTCTTGGATTCAAACTAGGCGACCCTCACATATAGACTTTGACCAGTATTAGGCACCATCTTAGGATGAATCTGTGGGTCTCTCATCTGATTAGATCAGGTGATGTCATTCCATCAATCAGATTTAGATCTGATTGCATGAAGCAACATGATTGGTCGGGATGATGCAGAACTGCATGGCACAGTAGAGTCTATAAAAAGATCCTATCTGCACCCACTTTTGAGAACTCCTCTTCTAAGCAATGCCCTAAGGCTGCCCCTCTTCCTTCTCCATGCCACCATCTAGCCCTCTCCCTCATCTCTATGCCTAAGGAAGTTGGGCCTTCAGATTAGTGCGAGTCAGGCAAGAAAAGGCTGACGAAAAAGGAAGAAGGCAGCACTGTTGCAGAGACGACGGATGATCTTCTGAAGAAGTTTTTAAGATTCTCCAAATTAGATGCAGATCTAATTTTTGGAGAAAAAAAAGAGAAGGAGAAGATCTTCAGATCCAGCCCGAGTGGATATCGGTAGAGGCCAAGCGTTTGTGTGGCTAGATCCAGAACCTCAAGGCTTCGACAGGATCATCAACGAGTAATCAGATTACCCAAAATTAAGGTAAAATTAATTCAGAATTAATTTAATTTAATTTTTTTATTTATCAGATCATAAAATTAGATTTGAAAAGTGTCAGATCTGATTAGGATCTAAGAGGTGTTTTTTGGAAATATGCCTCTCGATCCAATCAAATCTGAATGAACCTGACCCTAGAAAATCAGGATTTTCCTTCAATCCTGTAGGTGCTTTAAGACTTCTTGAAAGATTTTAGAGAGTTTTTATAAAGATTTTGAGGCTTCTTATTGGAAGACTCTTGTACAAGGGTTGAGTGGTAATTTTCTCTTATATTGTTTGATTTTCTCTTTCTCTCATAGTGAAGTTTACATGCCCCATGAAGGTAAACCTTAGTCTAATCCACGTATACTTGATTATGTACTCTCTTATCTTGTATTCTTCTTTCTTTCTCTTATGGTATCCACACGTGATCGAGTGCAACATAAGTGGTATCAAGAAGGTCCTATAGTTATAGTGTCATGGTCGGACTCCCACAACAATCGGTATCAGAGTGAGTTGATATCCCAATAATTGATATTAGAGCGAGTTAATACCATAACAGTTCAGGTGGATGATGAGGAGAGAAAGAAAGACTCCTTCACAACCTTCATCGAGGTAAAGTGCTTCTTCTTTTTTGTACTTGGCTGAATATATGCACGTTCTCCTATAGTAACTTGTATTTGGTTATTTGCAACTAGGGAACCATCTCTTTGCAAATATAGAGGCAGTCAATCTCCACAAGGCTGAGACTTCAAAGGCTGTAGAGGCAACCAGAGAGTGCAAGGTTGAGGTGGAGCATCAGAAGGAGGCTCATTTTGCTAAGGTCGATCATCTCCAGGAGGTGCTCTAGAAAGAAGAGTAGGCATTGGTAAGGCTGAAGGCTGCATTGGCATTGGAAGAAGAAAAGAAGAAGAAGGCCGAGGCCGATGTTGTCAAGGAAAGAAGGCAGACAGTCAAGGCTAAGGAGCAGGCTATTTCGTCCTTCAAATCTTCTAAGGAATTGGAGGGCATCAAAGTGGCATTCGCTCAGGAAGCATTCAGCAAACGATTCAACCTCTACTAAAGAAAGGTTGTCAAGAAGTTTTCCGAGTTGGACTTTGGCTTCCTACTAGAAGACTCTTCCGATGATGAAGCATAACCTTCCATGGTCGGAGCTGATCTTCCTCATGCTGAGCTTGCTGCCATTGAACCTACTGAACCTACCCCAGCACCTGCTGAGGAGCCGACACCCGCTAAGGCCATGCCAAACTCTTCTGCTACCCCACCTCCAAAGATCAGAGACCTCTGCTAATTGTATTTTTTCTTTTTCTTCAACATTTCATGTACTTAAATTTTCTAGTTAATGAAATTAAATTTCTTCTTTTGATACCTTTATGTTGTGATGTGCCTGTAATTCAGAATCTAACTTGCAAAAACTACCATGGAACACAGTCTTGGGCCAAGGCTCCGCCACTATCTCGAGTCATTTTCTTGAAGGCCCTTATCAAAGATTTGAAGAAGAAAGTTTAGCACACAAATAAGAAGTTGAAGAAAGCAAAAGATGAACTTCTGATGTCAAAAAACAACTATGTCATTACTATTGTTGCGAAATCTGATCGTCACCAGAGAAGCGCTGGAGTCCGAGAAGATGAGGTTGCCATTGGTGACTTGCAAAATAAATCTCATCCAGAGCCTAGGTGGTGGCTTCGACAAGACCCTCCGATAATCAAGTCAGCTCTTTCGACCAATAGAAATGGAGTACTCAATAGCGAAAGTTGCAGATTATTGAGAAGAAGAAGAGAGCCTCGAGAAAATGTATCTGGAGAGTCCTTTTTATAACTTGGAGCCTATAACAAACTAATAGTGATAGCTGCAACCACTTGATAATGGGGCGTTCGGGGTGACATGGGGTTTGTTATGAAGAGTGTTGTTTGTTGTTGTGACGTGCTGGTCTATTGGAGATCCAACAGCTGGAGTTCAGATGGGATAGTTACAGGCAACGAAGGGCTCTTGGACATTATTGTTCTGAATGAGTTTGGAGGCTCTTAGGATCGATCGTGTGCTAGTGTTTATTCACTATGTTGAAGGTGTACACCATGATTCTTTTAGATGGCTGGAAGGGATTCAGCCAGAAGAGAAGTCCGATAGGGGTTCGACTGGCAAAGAGGCTCGAAAGACGTTCAACCGAGAGGACTCCGACTATGAGGGGTCCACCTGGGTTGAGTATGGACTGATGGCCGCAATAAGCAAGAACAACTGAAATACTGGTCTCTGCCATTCATTTGAGGTTCGGCCACTTTCAGGATTGCTCACTGGTAAATAACGATAAAGCGCTGAAATTCGTTTAGGGATAGTTCGGAAGAAGCTCAACTGTTGGAGGAGTTCAACTGAGATTCTGCCAAAAAGGGGGATCCAAGGAAGTTCGTTCGAGTGGGGCCATACAAGCTATCGAAAGGAGATCAGCCAGATGGGATGTGCAGGAATCAAGGGTTTGGCCGATTCTCTAGGGTAGAAGTATTGATTGTTCAAGTTCATCTAGAGAAGGAATCCATAATGCTCTATCGAATCCAAAATCGATCTTTCCAATCAATCGGATTATCTGATTGCAGTGTTGGAGGTTGGCCATCTCAGAATGATTCAAAGTTTGAATACTCCTATGGGTTGAGGTTTGATTTTTATAGCTACAATCGGACATAACAGATTAAGAACTGGAGTCTTAGCCGAGCTTCGATAAGAGTGGATTTACCCCCAACACTAGTCTCCCTACTCTCGAGTTCGAAGTTTGAATGATTGGAGTAAAACGAAGACTACCAAAGTTTGGCAGATTTTTCAACCCTATTGGGTTTTCTGCATTTGGGTTGGATGAAAAATTTTGGCTTCTACCTGACTGGCATCGAAGCTTCGTAAATGCACGGTGACCTGAAGAGATGTTTTTTGAATTCTCCATCAGAAGTCTGCTCAATGTATAGTGCTATTAAGGATCTGCCCGTTGGAAGCTTTTTGCCATGATGAGTGGGACATGTGTCGACCAGAGATCGGTTGGAGGAAATCTGCAATCATAACTGTCTTAGAACTTTAGGGGCCATTCAAGCCCGTCTTCTTCTTTCAAGCCCTTACTTCTTCTAAAATTCTCATCTCCTTCCTCTGGTTCTCTTCTCTATCCTGTGCGAGGGTCCAAGCTTCCTCCAAAGTATTCCTCAGTTCCAGGTGCACCCTCATTCCATTTTGGATTTGTTCATCACCTCCTAGGTCTTCACAGCTGATTTAGATTAGCTCTCCAACACTTTTTTGAATTATCTCCGCATTCTTTGCTTTCTCGCTCTTTTTGTTCTTGTCGAAGTTTGAACATCTCATTTTTTTCTGATTTTTGGGTGATTCCTCAATTTTACCTTGATCTAAATGTCTATCGAGGGATCCTGATCAACTTGTTCTAGAAGCCCGACCCCTTTAACCTTGGTGAACCCACCTCCTAAGGAGGTTGAACCCTTGGTATCGGCCCATCCTTTTGTGCCTGCGACCATTCCTTGCAAACATCGGCCCGATGACCTTTCCCTAGTTAGGATTCAGTTTGGGATTCCTTCTGAATGCGAGCTTGAACTTTCTGGACCCAACAACCAGGCTTGCTCACCCCCTCCCGATTGAATCTGTCTGTATATCGAAATCCTTCTGGCCGGGCTTAGGTTATCCTTGCCTCTTTTCGTAGCTAACCTATTTAGATTTCTTAATATTTTTCTTATTGCTATGGTGCCAAACTCCTTTAAGTTCATTATAGGATTTCTCTCACTATGCACCATGGCAGGCGTCTAACCTACCATTTATTTATTTAGCAATTTTTTTACCTTTAAACATCACCCCACCACCAAGGATTGATGATACATATCTCTACAATTCAACAAGAAGGGACTGCATAAAGGTGCTCCTTCCTCTATTCATGGTTGGAAGGAGAAGTTCTTCTTCATTTCCTATCCCTCCTTAGGGCTAGGGCTTCCTCCGTAGGGTGAGGTAAGGAAATCAGTCCATCAAGCTCCCAGGCTAGAAAGTGAGGATCGGAGTTTGGCCGATCAGTTGAAGTTCTCTGATGCTCCACCAATACCTAGACTTCTGGACGAGCAGACCTTGTTCAATTTTGGTCTCAGTCCTCTTAACCCAATAGGTAGTTCTTCATATTCAGTCAGCTGGGTGGTATTCCTTCTTCTAACTTTCTAACTTTATCTTCTTTGTAGAGATGACTCCAGAAGAATGGAACCGCCTGACAAAGGGAATCCAGATCCTTAAGAGGAAGGATGGTCCATCCGATGATCTATAGAAGAAGGCTCAGATTGGAGAGTCAAGCCAGGCTATACCAGTTTGATCCTTGTCGGCCCTTGAGCCCACCGTTATCGCATCGAGCCCGGCTCTATCTGATGAAGCCACCCCTCTTGCTCCTGTTCGATAAGAGGGAGTTGTGGAGAGGAAGAAGAAGAGGGTCATCAAAAAGAGAGTCAAATGGAAGGCTAAGAGCTTCGAAGGATAGTATCTTAGCCAAGAATAGGGTTCCCTGGATGATCGAGAGGTCATCTAGTCGCTGATAGAGGAGAGTGTCCTTTTCCATTTTATAGAAAGGATGCATCAGAAGGATGACACTGAGAGGTTCGATAAGTTCTTCGCTGCCTTCTTGGAGGTAAGTGGCTTCTTCTAATTTTGACTTCATGCTCTTTAGGCTTCAAAGCTATGTTCTTTTAGAATTCTGACTCACGTTTTGTTTTGCAGTTGGGACACCACCTTTTTGTCCATTCTAAGGTGGTAAACCAAAATCGAGCCAAATTTTCTAGGGCTCTTGAGGAAGCCCACATAGAAGCCAAGAACGCTCAGGCCGAGGTCGACGTTCTGAAGGTAGCCTTGGAAACCTACTTGTCTGAAGTCGAGCACCTTTAGAAGGAGTTGAGAGAGGAGTGCAGAGAGATGGAGAAGCTGAGGGCTGAGCTAGCTTTGAAGAAGGAGGAGAAAAGGAAGGCGTAGGAGGAGGTTAATGCCGTCATGGAGAGGGCCGTGTAAGACTTCAAGTCCTCGAAGGATATGGAGGATATCAAAATAGCCTTCACCGAGGAAGCCTTCTTGGAAGGGTTCCAGGTCTGCTTGGGGCGGGTTGTCGAGAACTTTCCCAACATCGATCTGGACCTCCTCCTAGAGGAGCCAGAGAATAGAGTTGGCCCCTCACACACCGATGCTGAGGTTGCCCCTACCGCCCATGCCATCGAAGCTGCTCCCAAAATTTTAGAATTTGTAGGTGCAGCATCCAAGCCTGCCCAAGATCTAAAGGTGGCCAAGAATGTCCTGACCTCTCCAGTGGATGAGGCATTCAAGGTTTAAACTTTCGACATCTATGTACTTTTTTTTTAATATACTAAAAATATTTGAAGTAATGAAAGAAAATCTTTCTTTTTCTTTACATTCTGCATTGCATGTGATTCAGAATGCCTCGGACAATCAGGGCCACGACCCCCTTTCTCCAGTTGATGTCGACCCCTTACCTCAGAGAGTTTCATTCAAGCTTTTGATAAAGGGTTTGAAGAAGAAAGTCCACCAATTGAGAAAAAGATTGAAGAAAGTTGAGGCCAACCTTCAGGCCTCTCGAAAGAACGCTTCGAAGGTGACTAAAGAAGTCACTCACCTCTAAAGCTTACGCATGAAAGATTCCATGAGCTTTAGCATCCGAAAAGAAAATTTTGAGAAGGAGCTTGCTGAACTTTAGAAGAGTGCGAGCGACAAGTATTGGTTGCTCGCAGTGAAGATCGGCTCTCTTGAAGTTGATCTTAAGAAGGTGAAAGAAAAGATCCATCTCTTGGAAGGGAGTTTGCCATGGTCCTCTGATTTTTGGAGAATTGATTAAGAAGGAGAAGGTCTCCAGATCTTGTCCGAGTGAAGAAGGGTGTTAGTTTTTTGCTCTTGACTTGATTGTAGTCATTGGATCAAGTGGATTCAAGGTGGATTTTGAGAAGTTTGACGGCAAAAAAAATTTTATCTTATGGCAGCAATGTTAGATATATGTGCCCTAGAAGCCAGAATTGGCTGACACTTATAATACACTTCTAGGGGCAAAATTATAATTTTGACTAAAGTCAATATATGGGTTATTTTCTATCACATATGTGTATTAAGTGTCTGTGATACATCCTTTGAGTTAATGGTAATGATAATTCATATTTTCAAGAGTTGAAAATTTAAGACATGAATAATCATTATTAACTCATAAATTGCTCCTGACCATAGGATCATCACGAGGATGGTGATTGATCCGGAAGGTTGGTGTACAATTGCTTCTCTTTAGTAGATGAGTCTTGAGTCTACGGTGTGGAGACACCAGAGCGAGAGTATAGGTACTCGTTAGAGAAAGAGGGCACTGAGCGTGACCACCTCGAGTAGTCATTAGGGAGTCTACCTTCTCGTCAATGACTGACTCGATGCTGCAGTAGTGTGTCTGGTTCTTTGACCTGAGATGCATCGGCAGTTCACCTTGAGGGTGTTATAGTTTGACTACACCATTACTCGGTCTCCTAGCCATATGGAACCCTGAGGTGTATGTTGGCTATAGACATGTTCATTGTAGGAACTGGATTGCATCAAGATGGAATCTATCTACCTCGGTGGTAGAGGAGTAGCCCTATGATGATCATGAGAATCAAGTCCAGAAATCCATGGCCATGGTAGAGTGAAATAATAGAAAGAGTTTCTATTTAGATTTTCACATTGGACTCGAATCGAATGATTACATCATATGACAGAGACTAGGGTTTGACGAGTTCACCTTAACCCTAATCTGATCGGGGCTCAAGATAGAAGAACTTGAATCACACAGGTAGCTGCACCAAGAGGTTCGCATTCAGCTCTGATGGGTTGCCACCATATACTGCTAGGTGTCACTGGTGGATTTTGGGAGCAATTAGAATGATTTAGATGATCGATCATTCTAGCTGTTCGAATCAGAAGAGTTCTGATCCATCGAAAGGAGTTTCGATGATGTCGATGATAGAGATCATGACATATCCCATTACCATACAGAACTGAACCTAACTGGGTCACACAAACAAGGGTTTGAATCTGGTGATCATCAATTGAACTGATCTAGTTCAATTGATCTGAATGAGATTCAATTAGGTTCAAGGAAATCGTGCTAGCACTCGATTGAACCTAACGTTCTTCTTTTGCTATCATAAATAAGTTGTCCTGTCTGAGCCAAAGGAGTTTGTGCTCAATCAGAGGCCTTCATATGGTCTGACTGGAGGTTGTCCAAGTCAGAAAAGGTTGTCTTATTTGTAAGACATTACCTGCCATTTTTGGTCACCTGCCATTTCTTGTTCTTTGACTTTGGTCAAAAGTCTACCTTTGACTGGTCAAACGTTGACCATTGACACTTTGACTTTTGACCACATGTCATGCACCTATTGGAGAGCTGGTGGGGGCCTGTCCCCCTGCCAGAACCTGGCAAGGAGAAGGGCGCACGCCACCCTAGGCGTGTGCCCAAGTTGGAGGCGCCTAGGAGTCCTTGTTGGACAAGGACTCCATCTCCTTTTTGGATTCCAATTAGAGTTCTTCTAAGAACCAACTTTGACTGGTCTTAGGCACCCTCTAAGGAGGAATCCAGGGGACTCTATTCCCACCAATCAGATTTAGATCTGATTTCACAAAGGGTTGTGATTGGTTGGGAAGAAGAGGAGTTGGATCACAGCTAGTCTATAAATAAGACCCTGCGCCCAACTCAGATTCTAAGCAATTCAATTGAGAAACCCCATGCCCCAAGGCTGCCTCTCCCCTCCTTCTCCATGCCATAGTCTCTTCTCCCCTTGCTCTCCACGTCCAAAAGGAGTTTTGGACCTTGGTTGGTGCGATTCAGATCAAAGAAAGGCGATCAAAATAAGAAGGCTGCGCTGCTGCAAAGGACGACTGCTCATCTTCAAAAGAGTTTTGAAGATCCTCCAGATCAGATCCAGATCTGATTTTTGGAGGTGTGATAGAGAAGAAGAGGATCTCCAGATCCAACCCGAGTGGATACCGGTAGAGGCCAGGCGCTTGCGTGGCTAAGATCCAGAACCTTCCGCTGCAAACAGGATCATCAACAGGGTAATAGGATTACCCAGATCAGGTAAATTAAATTTGATTTAATTTATCTTTTAATTTTATTTTATTAAAATAATAAGAATCAGATCTAAAACATATCAAGATCTGATTGGGATCAAGAGAAAAATTTTTGAAATATATCTCTTGATCTGATCAGATCTGAACGAACCTGGACCGGAAATCAGGATTTTCCTTCAACTGGTATCAGAGCCATGGTTCTAAATTGTTTAGATCTGATTTTAAATTTATTTTAATTAGAAAATAATTGATTTTCAGATGTCACATGAGATGTGATCAGATCTGAAATCAGAAAAAATTAAAATTAAATAATTTGGATCTAAGATTAGAAGATATGCATGACTAGTTCTAGAATAGAATAGTTCTATAGAATAGTCTTGCATGTTTTTGATTTAATCTGATTAAATCATATTTTAGATCTTTTTATTTACTATTTTTTGATATTATAAGTGTTATAATAACATCTAAAAAATAGCAAATAAAAATTATTTAATTTTTGAATATCATATGAGATATGATTGATGCATGTCTAGACTAGTTGTAGAATAGTTCTACATAATTGTCTAGATTAGAATTTATTTTGATTAGATCAATTTAAATCTAATTTTTTAGATTATTATGAGATAATTTAGATCTGAAAATATGCATGATTTGATACATGAGATGTATGCAAAATATGCCATGATTAGATCTACTTTATATATGAGATATATGATATAGATCTGATATTATTTTGTAGTATTGAATGTTCCTGATTAAGGCGTTCCTCTTGGCCGTCCGGTCATAAGAACGAAGAAGGGTTTAAAGGCCCTCTCTTCCCATTCGATGGGGTGTTCTTATGATGTGTAGGGGTGCTGCGTGTTCGTCCTTAATCAGAAACCCAAAACTTACTTTCTGCAAAACCCTAGATCCTGAAACCCTAGGATTTATTGTGCATATTTTGTTTATGAACCCTACTTAATTAAGAATTAAGTTTATGGAATATTAATTAGGTCTAAAATTGAGAATTTCAGATCTAAGACATATTCATAATACTGGGTTCGGGCTTGGGTAGCTCAATTAGGTCTAAGCGGTTGATCAAACCGAATCAAGAGTTGGTTAGATGGGATCAAAATGCTTAAATTGACCAGCCTAATAGGATTAAGTCTGGGTCAAGATCGAGTCACGATCAAGCAAGACCTAATTAGGCTCAGAGGTTAGAGTCTGGATTGTAGGCTAACCCAATTGGTTCTGACTCAACAATTTGGTGTCTAAGGTAAGTTTGGCACAGACGACCGACTGGTTTTTAATTGGAAGCTACTCGACCTGAATGCGTTCTTGTACGAGTTAATGGCATATTCCTTCCACCGGTCTCACTTACCTGGCCATATCTGTTGACACAGTTCTGATCTGAGGTGGTCAATAATCCGAGCTAACCCATGCCACTAGGTTAGTCATAATTGTTATGACTAAGCCAAGTCTAGTTTAATGAGACCTGAATCAATTCTCCCTAAGAAAAGATTAAGTCTGAGGTCTTCCACCATTGTAGATGTGCGGGCCCTTCCCGGGGTTGATTGTTCTCGGCTGGATACAGTGGCTCAGTTGCACCGGGAAGATGCAACCATGTCTATTAGGCATTGGATGCTATGGGCTGGAGGATGAGTTGGGCTCAATATTTTGGATACGGTGAGAGACTCAATTAGGAACCCAGTCTATGCAAATGGTGGGTCTGACTTAACTAAGGAGTGGATCAATATTCCGGATACGGTGAGATTCATGAATTAGAGACCAAGTTTGGGTGCACCATGATTAGAGAATCATTGAACAAGAGTTGTTCACTCATTGGCTAACCCATCACCAATAACTGTTAGGTGAGGTGATGAGTCAGTTGGTGAGACCGCACCACCCACTAGAAATCATTAATCATGGAGATTTTTCGCATCTCTACAGAGGGAGTGTAGGGATCCGAGAAAATAGTGGGAGCTAATTTGTTTAAAAATAAAATCCCTAAACAAATTGGTCAAGTCAAAATTACAGTATCTAACTAGAATCTTTGACTCTCTACAGGAAAATGTCTGCGTCCAACCCATTGGCACGTATCCTGGACACACATAGACTGACTGGACCCAATTATAAAGATTGGCTCAGGAACTACAAAATTATTTTGGGTTCCGAGAAGTTAACCCATGTTTTGGACCAGGACCCTCCCACCATTACCAGCCCGTCCATCTGTTGAACAGAGAGCGTCTCTGGAAAAATGGATTGACGAAGATAATAAGGCCAGATATTACATGTTGGGCTCGATGTCTGATGAGCTCCAGCGCCAACATGAAGGATATCGGGACTGCTCGCCAAATGTTGGCTCACCTGCAGGAGATGTTTGGTGAACAGAGTCGCGCAGCCAAATATCAAGTCACAAAATGACTTTTTAAGGCTAAGATGCGTGATGGGCAGTCAGTCCAAGATCACTGTCTGACAATGATCAAGGACATGGAAGAGCTTGAGAAGCTCGGTGTGAAGTTGGACTTGGACCTGCAGAACGATATTATTCTGCAATCCTTGACTGATGCATATGGGCAATTCATCATGAATTACCACATGCATAAACTTCAAGAATTCCTTGGCCGAGTTAATGAATATGCTGGTTACCGCTGAGCTTTCTATGAAAGGTTCTAAAGGCTCAGTTCTTGCTATGGAACGGACTTCTTCCAAAAGAAAGTCTTATGGAAAGAAAAAGAAGTCTGTGAAAAAGCAAAAGGTGGAAGGATCAAAGAAGAAGAAGGCAGAATCGAAGAAAAAGGCCGATGGCAAAGGAAAGTGTTTCCATTGCAACAGCGACGGCCATTGGAAGCGGAACTGCCCTACTTACCTGGCCACCCTGAAGAACAAGAAGGAAGGTCCTTCTGGAGGTATGCTCGTTATTGAGTCTAACCTTACGGTTTCTTCTGCATCCAGTTGGGTGCTTGACTCTGGTTCTAGTGCTCATCTGTGCACTTCTATGCAGGGTCTTGAGGATAGCAGGAGGCTGAGGGATGGAGACATGATCCTACGCATTGGTAATGGAGCAAGAGTTGCTGCAGTAGCCGTGGGAACATACCCTCTTCGATTACCATCTGGTTTAGACTTAGTTTTACAAGACTGTTATTTTGTGCCTGCAGCTAGCAGGAATTTGATTTCTGTTTCATGCTTAGCACAAGAAGGTTATGTGATCACCTTCTTTAAGGACCATTGTAACATTCTTTATGAAAGAAATAAAATTGCAAATGGTTTCCTTATTAATGGTCTTTATCAGCTACATATTGATGTACCTGTTCTAACTATCGAGCAAAACGTGAATGCCAAACGACCTAGGGATAGTCCAAACGACAGATATCTATGGCACCTGAGATTAGGTCATATAGCAGAAGATAGGATCAACAAATTGGAGAAAAATGGGCTATTGAGTCCATTGACTTTCGAGTCATATCCAACTTGTGAATCCTTGTCTTCAAGGCAAAATGACTAAACTCCCTTTTGTTGGACATGGGGAGAGGGCCACAGATCTCCTTGCCCTAGTACATACTGATGTGTGCGGCCCATTTGATGTGCCGGCTAGAGGCAATTTTGTCTACTTCATTACCTTTACCGATGATCTGTCTAGGTATGGGTATGTGTATCTTATGAGACACAAGTCTGAAGCCTTTGAAAAGTTCAAAGAATTCAGACATGAAGTAGAAAAACAAACTGGAAAACCCATTAAGGTTCTTCGATCAGATCGAGGAGGTGAATACCTTAGCAGGGAATTCCTAGACTATCTCAAGGAATAATGGCATAGTCTCTCAATGGACTCCACCAGGAACACCTCAACTCAACGGGGTTTCAGAATGGAGAAATCGGACTCTATTAGATATGGTTCGATCCATGATGAGCTTCACAGACCTCCCTGATTTTCTTTGGGGACACTCATTGTTAACTTCAATCTATCTACTGAATAGGGTTCCCTCTAAAACCGTTCCTACCACACCGTATGAGATATGGCACGGTAAGAAACCAAGTCTGAGTCATCTCAGAATTTGGGGTTGTCCGGCTCATGTCAAAAGACAACAAGCGGACAAGTTAGAGTTTAGGTCCTTCAGAGCTCGATTCATAGGATATCCTAAAGAGTCATTAGGATACTATTTCTACATTCCAGAAGACCACAATGTGATTGTGAGTCGACATGCCATCTTTCTTGAAAAATAGTTTATTCAAGATAGCGGCATTGGAAAAGCAGATCAAGCTTGATGAGAAAGTCTCACAAGCAGAACGAGCTAAGGACCAAGTGGAACCAAATCAGGTTGAGCCAATAAGAACACTACCTCCTCCACCTCGTAGATCGGAAAGAGTTTTCCCGTCCCCCTGAAAGATACTTAGGTATTATTTCAGAGGATGTAGAGGAAATGTTCCTCGTAGGTAATGGTGCTCATGGTGATGATCCCAAAACCTACAACGAGGCGATATCAGATATCGACTCCGAGAAATGGCTAGAGGCAATGCAGTCAGAAATTGACTCGATGCACTCAAACCAAGTCTGGACCTTGGTAGATCCACCAGAAGGTATAGTACCTATTGGGATGTAAATGGATCTTCAAGAGAAAGATTGGTGCAGATGGGAATGTGGAGACATTCAAGGCTAGACTGGTGGCAAAAGGTTATAGTCAACGCGAAGGCATTGACTATCAGGATACCTTTTCCCCAGTAGCTATGCTAAAATCCATCCGCACATTGCTTGCTGTTGCAGCCTATTTCGATTATGAAATATGGCAAATGGACGTGAAAACGGCATTCCTAAATGGATATCTTGAGGAAGATATCTATATGGAACAGCCGCTAGGTTTCACATCCAGTGATACTGATCACAAGGTTTGCAAGCTGCAAAGGTCCATATATGGACTTAAGCAAGCATCTCGGAGCTGGAACACTCGTTTCAATGATGTGATCAAAAAGTTTGGTTTCATCAAAAATGAAGAGGAACCATGTGTTTTCAAAAGGGTCAGTGGGAGCGCTGTTGTCTTCCTCGTATTGTACGTGGATGACATCCTCCTTATTGGGAATGATATTCCCATGTTGACATCAGTCAAGATGTGGTTGTCCAAGGAATTCTCCATGAAAGACCTAGGTGAAGCATCCTTTATTCTAGGAATTAAGGTCTATAGGGATAGACCGAATAGGATGCTAGGACTTTCACAGAAGATGTACATAGAGGAAAGTACTAAAGAGGTTTAGTATGGAAAACTCTAAGAGGGGATTAATACCCTTCAGACATGGTATTCATCTTTCCAAGAAGATGTGCCCCAGCACACCTGAGGAAATAGAACGCATGAGCAAGATCCCTTATGCTTCTGCAATAGGGAGCCTCATGTATGCCATGCTATGTACACGACCTGATATAGCCCATGCTGTGAGTGTCACAAGCAGATATCAGTCAAATCCAGGTGAAGAACACTGGACTTCTGTGAAATGTATCCTTAAGTACTTGAGAAGAACTAAGGATATGATGTTGGTCTTTGGTAACGGAGAACTCCAAGTCCAGGGATACACAGACTCGGACTTCATGTCCGATATAGATGATCGAAAGTCGACATCTGGGAGTCTGTTTGTGTGCAATGGTGGAGCTGTCAGCTGGAAGAGTTCCAAGCAAACGGTGATAGCAGATTCCACCATGGAAGCAGAATATATCGCTGCATCAGAGGCTGCGAAGGAAGCATTCTGGTACAAGAAGTTTGCTGCAGAAATCGGAGTAATGCCATCAGATGCCATTCCTCTATACTGCGACAACAATGGCGCCATAGCCCTTGCTAAGGAGCCGAGGTCTCACCAGAAATCCAAGCATATTGAGCGGCGATACCACCTCATCCGCGATTACCTCGAGAAGGGTTACGTCGAGGTCAAGAGAGTCAACTCCGCAGATAATGTGGCAGACCCACTTACAAAGCCGTTGGGCCAGCAGAAGATCGAAGCCCACCTTGAGAAGATGGGACTTAGACTTGTAGCCAATTGGCTTTAGGACAAGTGGGAGATTGTTAGATATATGTGCCCTAGAAGCCAGAATTGGCTGACACTTGTAATACACTTCTAGGGGCAAAATTATAATTTTGACTAAAATCAATAAATGGGTTATTTTCTATCACATATGTGTATTTAGTGTCTGTGATACATCCTTTGAGTTAATGGTAATGATAATTCATATTTTCAAGAGTTGAAAATTTAAGACATGAATAATCATTATTAACTCATAAATTGCTCCGACCATAGGATCATCACGAGGATGGTGATTGATCCGGAAGGTTGGTGTACAATCGCTTCTCTTTAGTAGATGAGTCTTGAGTCTACGGTGTGGAGACACCGGAGCGAGAGTACAGGTACTCGTTAGAGAACGAGGGCACTGAGCGTGACCACCTCGAGTAGTCATTAGGGAGTCTACCTTCTCGTCAATGACTGACTCGATGCTGCAGTAGTGTGTCTGGTTCTTTGACCTGAGATGCATCGGCAGTTCACCTTGAGGGTGTTATAGTTTGACTACACCATTACTCGGTCTCCTAGCCATATGGAACCCTGAGGTGTATGTTGGCTATGACATGTTCATTGTAGGAACTGGATTGCATCAAGATGGAATCTATCTACCTCGGTGGTAGAGGAGTAGCCCTATGATGATCATGAGAATCAAGTCCAGAAATCCATGGCCATGGTAGAGTGAAATAATAGAAAGAGTTTCTATTTAGATTTTCACATTGGACTCGAATCGAATGATTACATCATATGACAGAGACTAGGGTTTGACGAGTTCACCTTAACCCTAATCTGATCGGGGCTCAAGATAGAAGAACTGAATCACACAGGTAGCTGCACCAAGAGGTTCGCATTCAGCTCTGATGGGTTGCCACCATATACTGCTAGGTGTCACTGGTGGATTTTGGGAGCAATTAGAATGATTTAGATGATCGATCATTCTAGCTGTTCGAATCAGAAGAGTTCTGATCCATCGAAAGGAGTTTCGATGATGTCGATGATAGAGATCATGACATATCCCATTACCATACAGAACTGAACCTAACTGGGTCACACAAACAAGGGTTTGAATCTGGTGATCATCAATTGAACTGATCTAGTTCAATTGATCTGAATGAGATTCAATTAGGTTCAAGGAAATCGTGCTAGCACTCGATTGAACCTAACGTTCTTCTTTTGCTATCATAAATAAGTTGTCCTGTCTGAGCCAAAGGAGTTTGTGCTCAAATCAGAGGCCTTCATATGGTCTGACTGGAGGTTGTCCAAGTCAGAAAAGGTTGTCTTATTTGTAAGACATTACCTGCCATTTTTGGTCACCTGCCATTTCTTGTTCTTTGACTTTGGTCAAAAGTCTACCTTTGACTGGTCAAACGTTGACCATTGACACTTTGACTTTTGACCACATGTCATGCACCTATTGGAGAGCTGGTGGGGGCCTGTCCCCCTGCCAGAACCTGGCAAGGAGAAGGGCGCACGCCACCCTAGGCGTGTGCCCAAGTTGGAGGCGCCTAGGAGTCCTTGTTGGACAAGGACTCCATCTCCTTTTTGGATTCCAATTAGAGTTCTTCTAAGAACCAACTTTGACTGGTCTTAGGCGCCCTCTAAGGAGGAATCCAGGGGTCTCTATTCCCACCAATCAGATTTAGATCTGATTTCACAAAGGGTTGTGATTGGTTGGGAAGAAGAGGAGTTGGATCACAGCTAGTCTATAAATAAGACCCTGCGCCCAACTCAGATTCTAAGCAATTCAATTGAGAAACCCCATGCCCCAAGGCTGCCTCTCCCCTCCTTCTCCATGCCATAGTCTCTTCTCCCCTTGCTCTCCACGTCCAAAAGGAGTTTTGGACCTTGGTTGGTGCGATTCAGATCAAAGAAAGGCGATCAAAAATAAGAAGGCTGCGCTGCTGCAAAGGACGACTGCTCATCTTCAAAAGAGTTTTGAAGATCCTCCAGATCAGATCCAGATCTGATTTTTGGAGGTGTGATAGAGAAGAAGAGGATCTCCAGATCCAACCCGAGTGGATACCGGTAGAGGCCAGGCGCTTGCGTGGCTAAGATCCAGAACCTTCCGCTGCAAACAGGATCATCAACAGGGTAATAGGATTACCCAGATCAGGTAAATTAAATTTGATTTAATTTATCTTTTAATTTTATTTTATTAAAATAATAAGAATCAGATCTGAAACATATCAAGATCTGATTGGGATCAAGAGAAAAAATTTTGAAATATATCTCTTGATCTGATCAGATCTGAATGAACCTGGACCGGGAAATCAGGATTTTCCTTCAAGCAAAGGGTAAAGGACTTGTTGGTTTAGTAGAGAATCTACAAGGTCTCAATAAGAAAAAGGTCAGAAAAGATTAGTGCTAAGGATTGGAAAGAGCTAGAAAAATTTACATTTAGTACAATCAGAATATGCTTGGCCAATTAGGTGTTGCCTGAGGTTTGCATAGAGACCATGGCAAAGAGGCTTTGGATAAGACTAGAGAACACATACATGGGAAAGAACATGACCAACAAGCTATGGTTGAAGAAATAACTATATAGTCTAAGGATGCTTGAAGGTGGAGAAGTTTTTGCACATATCCAAAGGTTCAATCAGGTGTATTTTAAGGTGATGAGTTTGGATGTGAAGATCGACAAGGATGATCGGGCATTGCTGCTACTTTATTTTCTCTCAGGTTCTTATGATAGTCTCATAATAATTTTAGTTTCTGAGAAGAAGACCCTAAACTATGAAGAGATTATTGCTATGCTCAAATCAAATGAGCAGAGAGAAAAGATCTACGAGGAAGATCCTAAGTCTGAGATTTTGGCTGTGAATGAAAGATAGAAAAGATCAATGGAGAAGATAAAGGAGAAATCAAAGGGCAGATCAAAATCTCAGGATCAGAAGAAGATATTGAAATACTATAAATATCATTAGCCTGGACATCTGAAAAGAAATTGTCTCCTTTTGAAGTCAGAAAAAAGTAAGACCAGCAAGAGTGATGATACAGCTTCGGTGAGCAGTAGAGAAGACCTGCTAGTTATATCAGATGGATCCATGGAGTGTGATACTACATGGATGTTGGATTTAGCATGCTCACACCATTATACTTCTCATTAGGAGTGATTTGCTACCTACCAGAACATCGATGGTGGAAGTATCAGCCTTAGAAATGATCACCCATGCAGAGTAGCTGGAGTTGGCTCAATCAGGATGAGGATGTACAATAGGATCATTCATACATTCTCGAATATCGAGCATGTATCGGAGCTAAAAAAGAATCTGATTTCTATGGGCTACTTGAAGGAGCAAGGTTATGCTTTTAGTAGTCAGGTTGGTAGTGGATGTCTAAAAATTTTTAAGAAAGCTTTGATGGTGATGAGAGATAGAAGATTGAGCAATAATCTTTATAGAATGAAAGACTCAATTGTGAATGATGGTGTGGAGATGCTAGTAGCGGCTCAAGATGAGCAGCTCTTATATTGGTTGTGGCACTATCGGAAGGATCATGTGAGTGATCGAGGGCTCACAGAACTTAGCAGAAGAGGGATGATCCCAACCCTGAAGAAGGAGGGCATAGATTTATGTGAACCATGCATCTTTGGCAAATAGTATAGGATGAAGTTTCTAATAGTATCAAGTGCAGCAAAGGAGTGCTAGACTTAATACACTCTAATGTATGGGGACCGACTCCTGTATCAGCTAGAGGTGGGGCAAAATATTTTATCACCTTCATTGATGATTACTCAAGGAAGGTATAGGTTTATCTAATTAGAGAAAAATTAAAGGTGTTTGCCCAGTTCAGAGCCTGGAGAGCCAAAATTGAGGAGTCAGGGAGACAAGAGAAGTATTTGAGGTTAGATAATAGAGGAAAGTATACAAGCCTGAAGTTTAGGAGGTATTATGAGAAAAATGGCATCAAATACTATTACACAGTGAAGATGACTCTCGAGCATAATGATGTCATGGAGAGGATGAACCAGACACTGATCAAGAAGGCATGGAGTTTGAGACTATAGACATGATTTTCAAAATCTTTTTTTGGTGATGCTTTAATTTTTTCTTATTTTCTTGTCAATAGATCCCCTCATTGCAAGTTGAATGGACACATTCCAGAGAAGGTCTGGAGGAAGAAGGTGGTGCTTGGCATCCTAAAGTTCTTCGGTTGTCCGACCTATGCACATGTGGAGGCAATCGAGAGGAGTAAGTTAGATTCTAAATCTTAAAAGATGATATTCATAGGGTATCCATGAGGAGTCAAGGGATACTTGCTTTGGAATCCTGAAGCACAAAAGGCAGTAATCAGTAGAGATGTTATTTTTAATGAAAAGAGCATCTTGGAGAGGTCTAGGAGTATAGGAGAAACTGAAAAAATGAAGGTGAACAATAGTGTCCAGTCAGAGATAGATGGCATACGATTTACATCCACTTATAGGAATGTTCCTGTTAAGGTGGAGCTGGGCAGAAAAGTTTTGACTCAGATTGAAAATCAGTATGAAGAGCTAGTTGTTCAGTTAGATGTGTAGGAGCAGCCACAGACATCAGGCAGGAGTAATATGCCAGTGGGAGCGGCTTTACACAAGCTCCAACGTACTGTTAGAAGATCGGTCAAATATGGCATTGATGACATTATCTTCTATGCTCTCATCATTGCTAATGGAGATCTAGAAAACTATGCAGAGGCTATGGAGAGTGAAGACAATGAGTCATGAATGCAGGCCATGATAGAGGAGATGGAATCATTGAAGAAAAATTAGACATGGTAGCTGGTGGATCTTTCGAAAGATGCTTGTCCTATTGGCTCAAAATGGGTGTTCACTAAGAAGGAGGAACCTTCAGAACAAGATGAAGTTAGATTCAAGACAAGATTGGCAGCAAAGAGATACTAACAGAGGGAAGGGATTAATTACATATAAGTTTTTTCTCCTATAGTTCGTCATACATCTATTCAAGTTTTGCTGTCACTGGTAGCACAGCATAACACGGAATTGGAATAGATGAAGGAATTAAAACAAGGTGAAGATGACCTTGGTTCATGGGACTTTGAAGGAAAGAATCTACATGAACCAGCCAGATGGTTTCATGAAGATTAGACAGGAGGAGAAGGTATGTTTACTCAAGAGGTCGCTGTATGGCCTGAAATAGTTTCCTCATCAGTGGTATCATAGATTTGATAGCTTTGTTTTGAGCCTGAGATTTATCAGATATGAACATGACAGTTGTGTTTACGTCAAGGATGTAGATGAGGATGATGTCCTATACCTATTACTGTATGTAGATAATATGCTCATAGCCAATAGAAGTATGAAGATTGTGAAAGGGCTGAAAAGGGCATTATCAACAGAATTTGAGATGAAAGATTTGGATCCAATAAAAATAATCCTTATAATGGAGATTTGTAGAGATAGATGCAAGGGACTGTTTCATTTGTCATAAGAAGGATATATTTAGAAAGTTCTGAAGAGGTTTGGAATGGAGAAGGCCAAACCTACTGAGATACCATTGCCAAGCCACATATCTCTCTCCAAGTATCAAAAGCCTCAATCAGAAGAAGAGAGAGAGAGTATATGCATAGAGTTCCTTATGTGAATGCTGTAGGCAGTGTCATATATACAATGGTATGCTGTAGACCAAATATAGCACATGCAATAAGCTCTATTAGTAGATATATGGCTAATCCAGGAAAGAAGCACTAGAAAGCATTGAGTGGATACTGAGATATCTATATGGAACAAGGGACTAAGGTTTGATATTTGGTGGGCAGCTAGGAGGATTTGAAAATAGAGGTTCAGGTCTTCTAAAAGTGTTTATAGATGCAAATTATGCAGGTGATCTTGATATAAGGAGGTCTACTATTGGATACCTCTTTTGCATGTATGGTGGACTGGTGTCTTAGAGATCAACCCTTCAACCAATCATGGTCTTGTCTACTACAGAGGTCGAGTACATTAGAATAACTGAGCTGTAAAGAAAGCTCTTTGGCTTAAGAGGTTGATTGTTGAGATAGGAGTGAAGCAAAGTCAGGTTATACTGTATAGTAATTATCAGAGTGCACTGCTACTTGCATAGGATCCAGTCTATCATGCGCAAACAAAGCATATAGACATGAGGTACCATAGAATCAAAAAATTGGTGGAGGAAGGTGAAATTGAACTGATGAAGGTCCATACAAAGGAGAATCAGTCTGATGCACTCATGAAGGTACTTCTCAGAGATAGCATTCAGATGTGTCTGGCATGGATGGGTCTGCAAGGAAGAGATGAGTTCACAAGAACTTGGAAGCATCAAGGTGGGGAAAGTGAGCTCAGATATGGTGCTCCCAAGTCTTAGAATTATGAGAAGAAAGATCATGGGAAGATGGAAGTAAGCCAGCAGAGAAATCAGCTTGAATAAGCAAGCTGCAGAAACTTAGCTGGCTCATCCTGAGACTAGATCGGCTAAGTTGGGAGCTAGGTTGGCTCAGTCTAAGACTGGGTCGACTATGTCTCAGAAAAATTCTAGATAAAAAATAGTATTTTTGGAACTACTGGCATGGTACATAATTGGATCGGCTTGGTCTGGCTCAGTTTCAAATTGAGTCGATCCAATCGTAGGTTAGCCAGCTCAGTCAAAAACTAGGCCAGCTCAGTGTCGCAGGATGAGTTTTTTGTACATGAGTTGTTTGGGTTTGAAAAGTTTTTCTATGAGCTTGGGACTTACTCTTTTGTAAAGTATTTATACTAGAAATAAGGATGATGAATACAAGAAAATAAAAGCTCTTTTCTTTCAAAAACTTGTGTGCTCTCTTCCTATCTTTTCTCTCTTGAATCCATTAGTTTTCTTCCGCAATGATTCTAGGAGTTTGTTCCTTGTTGCTTGGCTAATCACCAGCGGCCATGCCGGTCTGAGTGAGGGTTTAATTCTTAACAAGAGGCATGTCACCCAAAGAAGAGAAAAGGTTCAAGTTCGGTTGGTTCATGTAAAAGAGCCAGGGCTCCTGAACCGAGCTAGGCTATCTTCAACCTTACTGCTATAATTTCGAAGGTTAGAGTAACTTTGCTTGCATCGAATACCTCAGGTGATACCACTGCTCCAGTACCTACCATAGAGAAAAAGAAGAAGGCTGAAAAAGAAATCCACTATTGCCGAAAATCTTAGGAAATTGAAGGAGATTGGAGAATCAAGCACTGATGATATCAATTGGAAGAAGTCTACTCTCGGTAGTTGGAGGGTAGTTTGGTCCCTTCTTGAGGGATGCATGCTACCGATGTAAATCAAGAGGATCCACCAATTGAATTTTCAGGATCATAAGAAGGATATACTTGTGATCTTTCTTGAGGTAATCACTTTATTATTTTTTGAATTCAACTATATCATTATTTTTATGATGGCAAGGCTAACTTCATCGTCTATAGTTGGGCCACTATATTTTTGTGGGCATCGAGGTGATCAATAATAGCATGACTGAAGCTTTCAAGGTCCTGCAAGAGGTTGATGCAGCCTAAACTAAAGCTCTCGAGACAAAGGCTAAAGTTGAGCATCTTAAGGAGGCGCTCAAAAAAGTAGAGAAGTCTTTAGCTGAAACAAAGACTAACCTAGCCTAAGAGATCGAGAAGAGGAAAAAGGCAGAGGCCGAAGTTCAGGAGGGAAGGGGAGAAGAAAGTGACAAAGGCCAAACTAACAGCTGTGGAGGAATTCAAAGTTTCTAAAGAGCTTAGGGATATCAAAGTCCAATTCATCAAGGAGAACTATGATGCTGATTTTAGTATTTGCTAGCAAAAGATTTTGGAGCAATATCCTGAATTGGACCTTAACTTTTCAGAAGAGGAGTCAAAAGATGATGCTGACCCTCCCCAAACTAAAGCCAATACTCCCTCTGTCAGTCCTCCTCCTACTGATCCTTTTGCTGCTGATGATCCTTCTGCTGCTGGTCCTTCTACTGATGTTCCTAAAGCTGCCGAGGTACCAACATCTACCAAGGTTGAACCAAGTTCCCTCGTTGTTCTTCAACTAGAGGGCGGAGACCATCTTTAGTTGTATATATTTTTTTCTTTCTTTCTAACTTGTACTTAAATCTTTTTCAAGCAATAAAATTCAAATTTCTCATATCCTATCTTGTATGTCATGATGCATTTGCAAAACAAAATTTTGTTTGTAAATAGTATAGACAAGCTCAATCATGGACTGTTGTTGCTCCTCTACCTCAAGGCATTCTTCTCAAAACTCAAATAAAATTGTTGGAGAAAGAGATACTTCAAACTAACTAAAAATTTAAAAAGATTAAGAAGACGCTTCATACATCAAAGGAAGAATATAAGGCAGCTTCCATCAAAATCAACTGTTTACGTTGAGCATCAAAATAGGCTTTCAGAGACTACACTTCCAAGAAGTATCAGCTATCTGAAGAGCTTCAACGAGTCTCTAAGCAAGCTAGCAAAAAATCTTGGTCTCTGACTGCCAAAGTTAGTTCCCTTGAAGCCAAAATTATGAATGCCCAGAAGAAGATCCAACTTTTAAAGAAGAAATCATACTAGTCTCAAAAGCAAGAAGAACACGGCTGGGTTGGTCCAAGAGGTTTTTTGACCTTTAGAACCAATTTTGCATGGTAGAGGAACAATAGGATGAATATAGGTTAGGCTGGAGCAAGCAATTTTCTAATCTCTAACATCAACTTTGGGTAGCCAATGAAGAGATAGCTCGGCTTAAAGAAGATTCTGTGAGAAATGTTTGGGTTGATGTAAGAAGCTATTTAGATAGACTTGCTTTAGCCAAGATCAATCTTGCAAATCTTACTGAGATTTATGATAAGAATAAATTTAAGCTTCTTCAACTTAAGATTTAGATGAAATATCAAGAGAATGCCATCAAAGATCCTAAGGCCAAATCTGCTATACTTTGGAAAGGCTGAAAGAGTCATAGGATCAGGCCATAAGAGCCTAAAATTTACTCAAAGAATGCTTGGCAGAAAAGGAGAAGCATGAAAATGAGATAAGAGATCTGAAGAACGCCTTAATGTTAGCTAGGGCTAGTATTAGAAGATTCACATAGGGTTTTGTTTTACCTTTTTTTTTTGTAATCAATCTTGGCAACCTTTGTAATAACTTCATCTAATAAAATAACTTTCTTTTGCATCAACTTTCTTTGTCACATCTTGATTTTATGTTTGTCAAACTCTCCGTTATTATTTTGTGCTCAAAGTAGACTTTGTTTTGAGACAACAACCTTCATTCAGTCTTTCTTAAATATGTTCCCCTTATTTTTGAACAAGGGTCTTTCGATATTCTTTCAGAATAAATTTATCATTTTGTTTAGGAACTGAAGGTCTTCACTCTTGTTAGGATGTGTTTAGCCTCCTATTTACGAACCAGAGGTCTTCATATCCTCTGTAAGGATCTTCACCCATGTTAAGATAAAATTAACCTTCTGTTTAAGAATTGAAGGCCTTCATATCCCTTGTAAGGGTCTTCATCCTCGTTAAGATGAGATTAACCTCTTGTCTAAGAATTGTAGGCCTTCACCCTTGTTAAAATGAGATTAATCTCTTATTTAAGAACCAGAGGCTTTCATATCTCTCGTAAGGGTCTTCATCCTCGTTAAGATGAGATTAACCTCCTGTTTAAGAGCTAAAGACCTTCATTCTCATTAAGATGAGGTTAACCTCATATTTAAGAATCTGATGAGATTAACCTCATGTTTAAGAACTGGAGGCCTTTATATATCCCTCGTAAAAGTCTTCATCCTTATTAAGATGAGGTTAATCTTCTATTTAAGAATCAGAGGCTTTCATCCTCATTAAGATAAGATTGATCTTTTATTTAAGAATCGGAGGTCTTCATATCTCTCATAAGGATCTTCATCCTTGTAAAAATGAGGTTAACCTCTTATTTAAGAACTAGAGGCCTTCACTATTATTAAGACGAGGTTAACCTCTTGTTTAAGAACAGGAGGCCTTCATGTCTCTTGTAAGGATCTTTATCCTCGTTAAGATGAGGTTAACTTTTTATTTAAGAATCGGAGTCCTTCATCCTCGTTAAGATGAGGTTACCCTCCTGTTTAAGAATTGAAGACTTTCATATTTTTTGTAAGGATCTTCATCCTCATTAAGATAAGGTTAACTTCCCATTTAAGAATCAGAGGCATTCATCTACATTAAGACAAGATTAATCTCGCTAAGATAAGGTTAATCTTCTATTTAAGAATTGAAGGTCTTCACCCTTATTAAGATGAGGTTAACCTCCTATTTAAGAATCAGAGGCCTATAATTTGGTTTAAAAATAAAGTTCGGCTTGGTCATTTCCTACTATAATTAAAATGCACAAAAGATGGGAGTATTAAAATAAGAAACTTTTTATTTAAATGTAGTTATCGATAGTACATTCCTAGATTTTCAGAATTCCAAGGTCTAGATAGTATAGCTTCTCTAAGCTTCTTTATGTGGTAAGTTCCTGGTTGAATAATCTCCTCAACTTCATAAGGACCTTCCCAATTTGGAGGAAGTTTGCCTTGATTCTATGGTTGTGAAACCTCTGCTCGACATAGCAGCAAGTCCCCGACTCTAAATATCTTGCTCTTGACTTTAGAATTATAGTATTAGGCTACCTTCTGCTTATAAACCACCATCAAAACTTGAGCCTTTTCCTATTTTTCTCTAATAAATCAAGATTTTTTCTAAGATCCTATAAATTATTTTGTTCATTGAAGCTTTTAACTCATGCTGAAGGATTTTTTAGTTCAACTAGGATAGCTGGTTCCAAATGCCAAAGTAAATGGAGTTTCTCTAGTAGGCAACCTTTGGATGGTTCTATATATCCAAAATATAAGGTAAAGTTCATCTACCTATGTTCCTTTTGCTCACTCAAGTCTTGCTTTTATTCCTTACAGCAAAGTTTAGTTGGATATTTTGGCATCATCATTCACCTAAGGATGTGCCATAGATGTCAAATGATAGAAAATATTTAAATCTTCACAAAATTTAGCAAATCTTGCCCCTGGGAATTAACATCCATTATCAGTGATCAATGTCCGAGGTAGACTAAATCTACATATAATGGATTTTTAAAAAAAATCTTATACTTTAGCTTTAGTAATTTTTGCCAAAGATTCAGGTTCAATCTATTTGGTGAACTAGTCCACTATCTGTTGAAAAATATGTCCCAAAGCCAATCGTCAATCTATTGATGATTGTGCTAATATTAAAAATGTAAATAATTTATTATTGAATAAAAAATTTATTTTAATATTTTTCATCATAAATGTACATCTTCTAATGAACTCTTATGTTATGATAAAGTTCTTAGAACTATTTAGATTTGATAAAGAGAGGATTTATCGATTAGTCTTTAAAATATTGATAATCAAATGATACGTTGTTAATTAGAACAACAATGTTTATCGAGTATATATAGATCGTTGTGTGCTATATAGGTTATTTATCCTCTTAAGTAAGGAGTGTGGAGATGCTGATATGGTATACAGACGAGATCTAAAGGTATATCATCATGGAACATGACCAACTCTAGAATATTTTATTATCAAGAATTGCTCTGATAGGATATGGATACAAGTATCTCTTGAACCTGAGATCTGATAAGATCATAATGTTCTCATTAAGATATCATGTTTATCAGTTTAATTTTATTTTTTTAAAATAATTAGTAGTGAGTTGGGTTGCATCCATAGAAAATGTAGTACTTTAGTTTTAAAATCTTTGATTTTATAAAAAAAATTAAAAAAATAAAATAAAAGTCAAGAAATAAAATTTAAAATTATAATAAAAATAAATAGTAAAAATTTAAATAGTGCAAAAAATTAAACTTGGTACTAAAATCTACTATTTAGATCTTAGAATTTACTTGCAATAAAATTAAATTTACAATAAAAATAAACTTACAATAAAAATATAGAGCTGAAACTTAAATAGTTGAAAAATAAAATTTGCATTAATTAAAATTTTAAAATTTAAATACATGTAATTAAAAAAATAAGAAAAAAAAATAAAAAGTAGAAACAAATGATCTTGATCTCAGATCGATGTTGGCATGAAGATGGTATATAAGACCGGCTCTTCCTCTCGACACCGGCTACCTCGAAGCAACTATGAACCTAAACTAGGCCTCTACCTTATACCATAGCTTTCTCTTGACCAAAGACATATTGAAACCATCGACCTGGTGTCTTTTAAATAGATGTTGGATGGGAGGAAATTTGTGATTTCAACAATATGGGACTAAGAACAGCATGCTAGTATGTGAAAGATTGAGTTCTGCTTAATTTCATTATTTAAATCCTTTTCAAATTTGTCAGCAACCCAATGGATCTCCACAGCTTCTTCTGGTCTATCAGATTGGCATCATATGGTCAAGAATTACCCATAATTTCATTATTTATAGGCTTGATCAGGTCGAATTTGATGTGGACCATTAGATCAAGCTTGATGGAGAAGATCTGGCCATCAAATGGAGCTCTAGAAGTGTGAATCAAGGTCAGGTGCGTTCGTCAGCCATTGGATCAAGTGCTAGGAGAGATCTTGCCATCTGATCGAAGCTAGGAACGCTCATAGCTATCAGATGGTGCAATAGAAGGCTAGGTGAATTTGAATCAAATTAGGAATTATCCCTCACCATTGGATCTAAATCGACAATGAGCACTGCCATTGGATCGTGCAATTACTATTCCCATGGACCCTGTAGACCAGATGTCGTGAAGACTATGATGAATTAAAGCTTGCCACACCACCTGAAATGATCATTTTACCCCTGAATGCTCTGTGACTTTTTTGGTGGACCCTTTAAGGGTCCATGCGTACCACATTAGCTGTCGGTTCATCATGGATCACACGGTTTGTTGACGTCAAGGTGATGTCATCTAGGGAGAGGGTTGGGCTACTGAGCAGGTTGGGCTTTGCACTAGCGGCTTGCACTAGACTGAACTAGGCCATGCTTATTTGAATTGGACCAACCGATTTGGGTGAACCGATTGGTTAATTTTTTTATTTTTTTCTTTTTCTTTAAATCTTTGTATTAGATCTATTTTAAATTAGATTTGCTTAAAATTTGCTTCATTTTGATTAGAAAAATAAGCTCCTTTCATTTGTCATGATATTTTCTAAAAATCATAAATAAAAATATTAATTTATAAAAATAAAAATAAATTAATTTATAAATTAATATTTTTATAAGTATATTTATGGTAATTATCAAGATCACCATAGTGAATCGCAAATAACTCACTATGCTTTGATGCTGGACTATCTAAATTTTTAATTCAGTGATAAAAGATTTTTGGATACATCAAATACTTGTGAAGTCGATGACCAGTCCAAGAGTTTGGACATAATGCATCGTTGTATTTTAATTTAGCAAAACCTTGATCAGAATAATCCATATGATGGGTTTGATATTTTAAAATACAATGTGGATGACCTAATTAGGGTTGATGGTTAAATCCTGAGTCATCTTATGAGCATTCATGGTTAAGAAGATGAATTATACAGAAACCATATCCATATGGGTTCTAGAATGCTGCTTTATACATTCGATCTATCCGATCATCAGGTACCATTGCTAGATGATCACTTTGATTAGTATATAAATCTATTCCTATGCTACTAGCTTAGATTCGAACCTATGAAATTATATATATTAGAGATTTTGATCTGATCGGATGGTTGATCAATGATTAAGAATCATTTTAGGATCAAACAATCAATACGATTGATATTTGATCTAATGCAAGTATTGTAGGAGGACTAATTAGCAATTAGATTACTAATTGGCTCAATCTGATTGAGCTTAAGAGCTAAGATCAAGTCTAATTGAATAAAATTTAATTAGGTTTGGTTTGGACTTGATTAGGTCGAGTCCAATTGGTTTATGGGATAAGCCAATTACAAGGAAGATCAATTTTTTATTGAATTAGGACTTATATGCACCTAATTTCTAATTTAATTAGAATTTAAACTAGAATTAAATTTGATTTGAGCTGACTTAAATGGGCTCTTAGTTGGATTGAGATCACCATTAATTAGGTTGCACAAGTTCTAAATTGATTGGGCTTAAAAATTGCTTTGACTAGTCACTCTCTCCCTTGTGCCACCTCACTCTCTCCATGCCATATCCCTTGGAATTTGCATGAAATCCCTTACATGCCAGAAGCCCATGCGTGCCCCTTTGCCCTCCCTCTTTCTTGGTTGGAAATTTATTTTGGACCAAGTCAAAGTAAGAAAGTTGTTTTGATTTAAAACTCCATTTGAAAGAGTTTGTTGAGACCCCAAACCCTATCCCATTATGGCACCAATCAACTAGATTTCTTGCTGATTTTTTTGGTGGAAAGAGAGGAAAGGTTGTGTGCCATATCTTGGTTTCCTATGCCAAAAGGAAAGGTGGAGGCACCCAAATGTTAGGTGCCCTAATTCTTATCTTGTTTGGACATTCCTTTCTAGGTATTTGACCTAGACAAGAACTCTCTCATATCTCTCTATTTAAAAGGGGATTGGGCATGGAATTTCTATAGAGAATTTATTAGAAAGAGAGGGCGTGGGCATGGGATTCTTGGGTGCAAGAGGGTCTTGGGTGTGGGCTTTTGTAAGGACAAAAGTTGAAGTGTCTTGGTGAGAGAAAAGAAAGAGAGAAGAAGGATCTTCTCTCAGGTATTTCTTGCATCTTTTTTCACAAATTTTTTGATAGAAAAAGTAAGGAAGAAAGATCTCTCTCTCTAGTCCTCCTTTGATTGTTCTTTAATCCTTGAAAGGTCCAAGCAAGTCGAAGAAAGAGATTTATGTTCAACCATCGAAGAAGGATCAGCAAGGTGCTAGCACATCGAGTTCATTTCTAGCTTCTAGACTTCTGATCAGATTCGAGGCTTCGTGTGGACTTCCCATAGAGGCCAAATACCTATGTAGCTTGAAGCAATGATCTCAACCTCTTATCAGCAAGTAAAATTCTTGACCCACCAAAAGGTAAAAGGATATGATCTCTTTTACTGTCTAGATTAGATCTAGAATTATTTAGGTATTTATATGATCAACATCTTTGCTTTTGCTAATTATTTAATTTTTAGATTTAATAGTTGCATAAATCATATCATAAGATCCTAGATCTATGGGTTAGTTACAAATTTTATAGATTATTTTGATTAATCTATTGCTTCTGTGGTGTTTTATTTTGAAAAAGTTTCAAAATAGATGCTGTTGGGGATAAACCCCACTCCCACCGAAGTCCAGTCTGATGCTTAGCCTAATATAACTGGTAATCATAGAAGAGCTTTGATCGAAAATTTTCTAATAGTCGAACTTCTTTCGGACTTCTCCTTCAGTTGGATTCATGTAGAAGCCAAACTCCTTCTGGACTTCTCCTTTAGTTGGATTCCTACAGCAGCCAAACTCCATCCAGACTTCTTCAGTCAAATTCCTCTAGGAGTAGAACTCCTTCTGGACCTCTCATTCAGTTGGATTCCTCCATGAGCCAAACTCCTTTCAGACCTCTCCTTTAGTTGGATTCCTACAATAGTCAAACTTCTTTTGAACCTCTCTTTCAGTCGAATTCCTGCAACAGCCAAACTCCTTCCGAACTTCTCCTTCAGTAGGATTTCTATAGGAGCCGAACTCCTTTTGGACCTCTCCTTCAGTCGGATTCCTTCAGCAGTCGAACTCCTTCCGAACCTCTCCTTCAGTCGGATTTCTATAGAAGTCGAACTTCTTTTGAACTTCTCCATTAGTCAGATTCCTCGAGGAGCTGAACTCCTACTGGACTTCTCCATCAATCGAACTCCATCCGGATTCCTCCAGTGGATTACTTTCAGATTTTAACTAGTATTCCTTTCGGATGATCCCCTCTAGCCATATTTTCTTTAGGAGTCCTAACTCCTCTAGAATTAATATATGTCAAAGCTCTTCACCAACCAACCCCTGCTTCCTCTGGACTTCGACTATTAAATCTCAACGAACAGGCAACCCCACTATCCGATGGTTACGACTGTCATTTATCAGTCTGCTACAAGCGACACCACTACCGGATGGTTACGATTGTCGTTTATCAGTCTGCTATAGGTAACCTCACTATCGGATGATTATGACTGTCATTATCAGTCTATTACGAGTGGCACCTCTCTCCATAATAAATTTTACATGGCTCCAAGTGGCTCATGATCGGATGGTTATGATTATCACTATCAATCTGCTCCAGACTCCATCTATAAAAGCGACCCTCTAGATATATTTTTTCTAAGCTCACTTCTCCTTCCAAAAATTTTGCTGAATTCTTGCCTGAGCACTCTATTTTTGTTGGCTAGAAGAGTTGACTTGATCATCAGAGGGTCCTGCCGGAGCCACCACCATCGACTTTGGATGGGACTTTGCTTTGCAGGTCACCAACGGTGACCTCTTCTTCCTCAACTCCAGCTTGATCCGGCGTCAACTAGATTCTGCACCAACAAGATTGGTGCTAGAAGGAGGGCTTGAACCTCTGACCTTATGTGCTCCTATAGGAGCAGAAATTCTTTCGAACTTCTTCAATTAGATTCCTACAGCAGCCAAACTCCTTCTAAACTTCTCCCTCAGTTGGATTCCTCTAGAAGCTGAACTCCTTTCGGACCTCTCCTTCAGTCGGATTCCTTCAAAAATCGAACTTCAACGAGAGCAAAGGGAGCCTATTAGAACGAACTCTACCACATCGTCTGGGTGTACCAAATAACTCAAAGGCTACCGACTGGAGAAACACCATTCATTTTAGCCTTTGGAATGGAGGCAGTCATCCCAATCTAGCTTAAACTCTCATTAGCATGGGTCATGGCCTTCAATAAGCAGCGTAACTCATAGGACCTGAGAGTCAACCTCGATCTGCTGGAAGAAAAAAGAGAAGAAGCCTATGTTTGGATGGCGGCCTACAAGCGAAGGGTGGCCCAATATTATAACTCCAAAGTCAGAGATAAAATATTTAGAGTAGAGAACTTAGTACTTTGAGGAGTCACTATCTCTCTGCCTCAAAGCCAAGGGAGCTTGTCCCAAATTGGGAAGGACCCTACGAGGTCACGAAAGTCGTCCGACCCGGGATGTACTACTTGAAGGAACTCAAGGGGGTAGACCTATCTCGACCATGGAATTTAGAAAATCCACGAATATATTACCGATAACTTGATTACAATGAAATCTCCTACTCCAACATCCTAATCTTTTTTGTGTACCAGTGATAAAGGATGACTACCCCATGAACTTAATTTCACGATAAATACTGCTCGTTAAAAATAGAAGAAAAACCTCATTCTAATGTGAGCAAAGTCGAAGGTCTCGTTCATTTTAGATGAGATGAGGAAAGAGGCCCTGACAATGGCCCTAATGTGCCCCTACAGCCCATTAGGAATAGGAGGAGAACCTCATCCTAACATGAGCAAAGTCGAACATCTCATTCATTTTAGACGAGATGAGGAGTGAGGCCTGACAACGGACCCTAATATGCCCCTATAGCTCATTAGAAATAGGAGGAGAACCTCATCCTAACGTGAGCAAAGTCGAATATCTCATTCATTTTAGACGAGATGAGGGGAGAGGCCCTGACAATGGCCCTTAATGTGCCCCTACAGTCCATGTTAGAAAATAGGAGGAGAACCTCATCCTAACGTGAGCAAAGTCGAAGGCCTCATTCTTTTTAGACGAGATGAGGGGAGAGATCCTGACAATGACCCTAATGTACCCCTACAGCCCATTAGGAACAAGAGGAGAACCTCATCCTAACGTAAGCAAAGTCGAAGATCTCGTTCATTTTAGATGAGATGAGGGAAGAGGCCCCGACAACGGCTCTTATGTGCCCCTACAACCCATTAGGAATAGGAGGAGAACCTCATCCTAACATGAACAAAGTTGAAGGCCTCGTTCATTTTAGATAAGGTGAGAAAAGAAGCCCCGACTTGGCTAGAGATAAGATCTTCTCTGAGCTTCAACTTTAATAGGAGATAAGATCTCCTACAACCTTGGCTAGAGATAAGATCTCCTCCAAGCTTCAGCTTCAACAAGAGATAAGATCTTTTACAACTTCGATTGGAGATAAGATCTCTCCCGAGCTTCAACAGAAAATAGAATCTCCTTCAACCTCAACAGGAGATAAGATCTTCTACAACCTCAGCTTGAGATAAGATCTCCCCCGAGTTTCAACAGAAGATAGAATTTTCTTCAATGATAAGATCTCCTACAAACCTCGGTTGGAGATAAGATCTCTCCCGAGCTTCAACTTCAACAGGAGATAAGATCTCCTACAACCTCGACTGGAGATAAGATCTCCCTCGAGCTTCAACTTCAATAGAAGATGAGATCTCCTACAATCTTGGCTGGAGATAATATCTTTCTCAAGCTTCAATTTCAATAGGAGATAGGATCTCCGTCAACCTTAGCTAGAGATAAGATCTTCCTCGAGCTTCAACTTCAAAAGAAGATAAGATCTCTCTCAACCTCCATGGGAGATAAGATCTCTTTCGAGCTTCAACTTCAACCAAAGATAAGATCTCTTCCGAGCTTCAACCTCAATGGATGCAGAGCTTGGTAAATAACTTCGATAGTCATCTTTTTTGTACTTCCTTCCTTCAAATTTTGAACTTAGGAGTAGGAAGACAAGTGTTGGAGATAAACCCCTTTCTCATCGAAGTTCAGTCTGATGCTTAGCCTAATATAACTGCTAATCATAAAAGATCTTCGATCGATAATTCTCCAACAGCCGAACTTCTTTCAAACTTATCCTTCAATCAGATTCCTGTAAGAGCCAAACTCCTTCTGGACTTCTCCTTTAGTCGGATTCCTATAGGAGCCAAACTCTTTTCGGACTTCTCCTTCAGTTGGATTCCTTTAGAAGCCAAACTCCTTCCAGACTTCTCCTTCAGTCGGATTCCTTCAGGAGTCGAACTTCTTCTGGACTCCTCATTTAATCAGATTACTCAAGAAGCCAAACTCCTTTCGAACCTCTCCTTCAGTCGAATTCCTATAGCAGCCAAACTCCTTCTAGACTTCTCCTTCAGTCGGATTTTCTACAGCAGCCAAACTCCTTCCAGACTTCTCCTTCAATCAGATTTCTCCAGGAGTCAAACTCCTTTCGAACCTCTCCTTCAGTCAAATTTCTCCAAGAGCCAAATTCCTTTCGGACCTCTCTTTCAGTCAGATTTATGCAGCAGCCGAACTTCTTTTAGATCTCTCCTTCAGTCGGATTTCTATAGGAGCCGAACTTCTTTCAGACTTCTCCTTCAGTTGGATTCCTACAAGAGCCAAACTTCTTTCGAACTTCTCCTTCTATCAAATTCCTCTAGGCGCCAAACTTCTTCTAGACTTCTCCATCAGTCAAACTCCATCCAGATTCCTCCAGTGGATTACTTTCAGATTTTAAGTAATATTTCTTTCAGATGATCTCTTCTAGCCGTATTCCCTTTCGGAGTCCAAACTCCTCTAGAATTGATATATGTCAAAGCTCTTCACCAACCAACACCTACTTCCTCCGAACTTTGACTATTAAATCTCAACGAATAGGAACCCACTAGCAGACGGTTACGACTATCATTTTATCAGTCTGCTATAGGCGATCCCACTATCGAATGGTTATGACTGTTATTTATCAGTCTGCTACAGATGATCCCACTACCAAATAGTTACGACTATCATTTATCAGTCTGCTACAGGCGATCCCACTATCAGATGGTTATGACTATCATTTATCAGTCTACTACGAGCGACATCTCTCTTCGTAATAAATTCTACCTGGCTTCGAGCAGCCCATGATCGGACTGTTATGATTATCACTATCAATCTGCTCCGAACTCCATCTGTAAAAGGAACCCTTCAGATACATTTTCTCTAAGCTCACTTCTTCTTCTAAAAACTCTATTGAATTCTTGCCTGAGCACTCCATTTTTATTGATTAGATAAGCTGACTTGATCGTTAGAGGGTCCTACCGGAGTCAGGACCATCGACTCCAGATGAAACTTTATTTTGTAGGTCACCGATGGTGACCTCTTCTTCCTCAACTCCAGCTCGATCTGACGTCAACCAGATTCTACACCAACAGATGCATATAAATCCTAGAATTTTCTTCAATTGGTATTAGAGCCCAGATTTACTTGACATGATTTTTATGCATATTTAGACTATTTATTTAGATTATATCTAAATAATAATCTAAAAATTAAGTCTAAAATTAAATATTTAGATCTCATGGACTGATCTTATAAAGTTGTCCTACTGTAAGGTTTACTTCTTACCATGAAATGATTGTCCTAGCTCATGCAGATCTAAAATTAATCATAAATATATTAGATATGATCTAAAAATATTTATAATTTAATAAATTTAAATTTATTTAAATCTAAAAATAATAAATTTTTATTGCATCTTATAAGGTTGTCCTTCTGTAAGGTTTATCCCTTATAGTGTAAAGTTTATCCTATTACATGCAAATCTAAAATCAATCAATCATAAAATTATTAGATTTGATGTAAGTGATTTATGATTTGTTAGAATTGAAATTATTTCAATTATCATGAATATGTTTAGATTAGATCTAAAATAGATTCATGATTTTATGTATATTGATTATGAATCAAATATGTAACTGATTGATAAAGCCAGATTATAAAAAAAAATTTATAAACATAAAAATTATTTTTAAAATGCTAAACCCTAACCCTCAGCCCAACACTTAATTAAGAATTAAGGAATTATTGTTTAGGATCTAAGACTATGAATTAAAGATCCTAAGACAAAAATAACAAAACATGGGTTAATGGGTTAGAGTAAATTAGGTCCATTAATTGGGTTAGACCTAAAGTTAGATTAAAGAATGAACTTAATTAGAGTAATTGACTAAATCTAATCAAATATTATCTTAGATTAGGTCAAAAATTTTATGGATTAATTACAATAGTTGTAGTTGGTTAAGTCCATATTTTTAATGAGAACCAAATGGACTTAATTCTTGGCTAAGCGGTCTAGCCTGAATTGTTAGGTAGATCTAATCGAAACTAATTAATCAATTGATATCTAAGATAAATTTGGTAATTTATAATCGATGATCTTTAATTGGAAGCTACTCGTACTGATTCGGTCTTTGACAAGTTAATGGCACATTCCACCCACCAATCTCACTTACGTGGCTTTCTTAGTGAAATTCTATTTTGATCAGATCACTTAACAATTCGAGCTGACCCATATCAGCTAGGTAAATCAGTGTGACTGATTTAGGCACCTTTAGACTAGCTTATCTCTGGTCTCCATTAATCTAACTTGGTGAAGTCAGTGGGAGGATTGTAATTAGCTGGTAGATCTTTTTTCTCTCTTCTTTAAAACAAGTTAACCAAATCCTCTAAAATTATTAGATCTTTAAAATAAAATAGTTATGGTGATAAATAAATAATAGCCTCCCATTAAGTTGAGTGATAGTGGATCCATTAGTTGGATAATCATTGGAGGCCCAAAGGCCTGGTGCTTATCAGTTATAAAAATTATCATTCATAATATGATTTCTTTCTTGTGTCTCTCTAAATGGTGGTTAGGTTTACCAACCAAAGTTGGACTTAATCATTTATTAGTTAGATAGATCAAGTATGGTTATGTTAATAGTTGGACCTAATCGGATCTTTTCAGTGAAGGCCAAAGCCTACTTATTAGGATTCTGGGGCAAAATTAAATTACTAGAAGTTGTATAGAAAAGTAATTGGTTATGAACCTACCCATAGATGTACATGAGTTGACCGACCAAACTCGGACTTATGTGTAGTCTATGTAGATTCTAATATCCACTAAAAAATTATGATAATTTTTTGAATTAGAAATAGAGGCTACCAATTTGAATAAAATAGTAGAAGAACCTTTTGATTAAAGTTCAAATCTTTAAATTTAATAAATTATTTACTAATTAGGTTTTTAATTTCTTTTGTGCAATTATGGCCACTACTCTGTCGCTCTGATCATTGTTGGATAATGATAAGCTAGTGGGATCCAACTTCAGTAGTTGGTACCACAAGTTGAAGATTGTCCTGAAGCATGAATAGATTTTATATATTCCAACAAATCCAGCCCTAAGGAGCAACCCTGAATGCACGTGGCATGGTTAGAAACACTTATTAGAAGTGGTTTAATGACCGAACCATGGTGCATTGCATCATGTTAGTGACTGAGCAATGAATTCAGTTGCAGGCTTGAGTCAGCTCAACTAGAAGACATGCTTCAAGTATTGAATGAGTCTTTTGGTACTCCCGATGATGTTGAGAGGCACAAGACTAGTTGTGCCATTTTCGACACCAGGATGAGGGATGGAGCTTCAGTCATTGATCATGTATTATACATGATCGGGATGATTGAGTGTTTGAGCAAGCTCGACTTTCCCTTGTACAAACAGTTTGGGAAAGATGCTATTCTAAACTCGTTGCCCAAGTCCTATCTCTCTTCCTTACTTATTTTTGAATGACAAAGCTTGAAGTGAACTACCACGTATTACTGAGATTACTTCAAAACTTTAAGAAGGATCACTAGCTCCACAAGGAGTTGGTGAATGTACTGAGAGGGTCTTCTGGTCCTCAATCCTTTAAAAAAGAAATGAAGAACAAGAAGAAGAAGAATAAGAAGGTGTAGGTTCTTGTTGGGACATCAGTGCAGGACCAAACCAAGAAATCCAAGCCCGACAAGAGTCAAGTGAAGTGCTTCTATTGCAAGGAGCGGAGGGACTGGAAGAGGAACTATCCTTAGTACATTACCTTCCTAAACCCGAATAGGTTGAGAAAGAAGCAAATAGTTGCTGGACAAGAAACTTATATGATAACTCGTTGCAATTTTTTGAATTATGATATTACTATGTGGGTATTAGATACTAGAAGTCCTTGCCATATTTGTAATTCATTACAGGGTTTATAGGTCAGTAGTTGATTCAAACAAGGTGAAAAGATTTCTAAATGTTGGAGATAAAATACCAATTCTAGTTCTAGCATTAGGGATCATGAAACTTGTATTCGAGTCTTATACTATTGTTCTTAGTGATTGTCACTTTTCTCCTATTTTTTTATTGAATATCATTTTTGTAGGCCTTTTGGCCAAAAATAATTATGAAATTTTAATAAAGAAAGATTTTTGTAATGACATTTTGAATGGTGTTACTATCTTTTTTGGATATTTGAATAATGAAATATATTTATTATCATAACCTATTAACATAGTCTACTCTACTAGCAAGCACCCTAGAATAGATAATGTGTCTGATATCTACTTTGGCATTATAGGCTAGGTTACATTAACAAGAATAGAATAAATAGATTGACTCAAGAGAAAATCCTCAAAGTCAGTGATTGTAAATTAATTCCAACCTATGAGTCCTATCTTTTTGAAAAAATGATCAAATCATCTTTTACTAGAAAAGTTGAGAGAGCCATTTAGCTTCAAGGTCTAGTACATACTGACATATGTAGACCTATAAGCATAAGTACTAGAGGTGGATATTTTTTACTTCATCACTTTCATAGATGATCTATCTAGATATGGGTATATCTACTTGATGAAACATAAGTTAAACTCATTTAAAATATTCAAAAGATTCTAAAATAAGATAGAAAAATAAATTGAGAAGAATATTAAAATTCTTCGATCTGATCGAGGAGGTGAATATCTTTTCAATGAGTTTCTCATATATCTAAGAGAAAATAGGATTCTCTCTCAATAGAGTCTTCTAGAGACACCACAGCATAATGGTGTATTTAAAAGAAGAAATCAAACTCTATTAGACATGGTCTAATCCATGATGGATTTTGCCAGCTTGTCGATATCATTCTGAAGATATGTACTCAAATCGGCTTGCTATCTTTTAAATAGGATTCTGAGTAAATCTATAGTTAAAACTCCATATGAGATATAGATAGGGCATAAGCTAGTACTGTCACATCTTAGAGTTCGGAGGTACTCGGCTTATGTCAAACGTTTAATGGTAGATAAACTTGAACCTAGATCTGATAAGTGCACATTCGTAGGATACCGAAAAGAAACTAAAGGATACTACTTCTACCTCGTTGATTAACAAAAGGTGTTCATCATCCTTAAGGCAATCTTTTTTTTTTAGAAAAGAAGTTCCTTGGTGAAGGAACTATTACCTTTAAGGTTGAACTTGAGAAAGTTCAATCGGTAGAAAAGCCAACACATGTAGCTGAACCTGAATCAGATTTGATTAGATTAAATCCAGAGCCCACTATACCCTTAAGGTGATCTAGTAAAGTACTGCATCAGTCGGACATATACTATGATTTTTTGGTCCGAGATGGTGATCCTATCGAACTTGATGAGAATGATGAAGATCCGATCACCTACATGGATGCAATGCAGATAACTAATTTTGAAAAATGGCTTGAGACCATGAAATCTAAAATAGAGTCCATGATGGTCAATAATGTATGGACATTAGTTGACCAACATAAAGGGGTTAAATCCATTAGGTGTAGATGGGTCTTCAAAAAAAGGCAGGGCACAGACAGAAAGGTGGAGACTTATAAAGCTTGTCTGATTGCCAAGAGATATCGTCAATGTTATGGTATTGACTATGACGAGACATTCTTCCTTGTGGCAATGCTCAAATTCATTAGTATTATACTTATGATAGCTATCCATCTGGACTACGAAATCTGGTAGATGGATGTGAAGATAGCTTTTCTGAATGGAGAGCCAGAAAAAGATGTGTATATGATACAATCTAAAGAATTCACATCCATAGACAAGTCCAACATATGCAAGCTTCAAAGATCCATTTATGGATTGAAGTAGGCATCTCGGAGTTGTAACATGCATTTTGATAAAGTGATCAAAATATATGACTTCATTAAGAATGAAAAAAAGTCCTACATATACAAGTAGGCAAATGGTCCGATAGTGGTATTCTTTATTTTATACATGGATGATATTCTCTTAATTAGAAATAAGATCCCTACACTATAACAAATAAAAGTATGGTTGTTATCTCAGTTCTCCATGAAGGAGTTAGGAGAAGCATCCTATTAGGAATATGTGCTCTTCCCATATGGATTGACGTGGCCGCTGGTGATTAGCCAAGCAACAAGAAAGTACTTCTTAGAGATTAATGTGAAAGCATGATAAAATAATTCAAGGAATAGAAAAGAAGAGAAGAAGAGATTTTGGAGAGAAAAGAGCTTTTATTAAGTATATCTCAGCCTCATTACAACCTTGACCTATTTTCAGTATATATACTTTCCAAAGGGTCAAGCCCAAGCTCATAGAAAAACTTTCAAAATTTAAACAACCAATGTACACAAAATAATAACCCATGAAAACTGAGCCGATCTAGTTTTAGACTAAGCTGACTAACCTACGACTGTGTATCATGCCAATAGTCCGAAAATGCTGCTTTCTATTTGGATTTTTCTCTGAGATCTAGCCAACCCAGTCCTGGACTGAGCCATTTCAGTTCCCAACTTAGCTGGATCAGTCTCATGGTGAGCCAGCCCAGTTTCTAAACTTTACTAGGAGAGCTGATTTCTCTTTCGGCTCGCTCCCATCTTCCCATGACCTATCTTCTCATAATTCCAAGACTTGAGAGTGCCACTTCTGAGCTCACGTTCTCTACCTTGGTGCTTCCAAGTCCTTGTGAACTCATCTTTTCTCAACAAACCCATCCATGCCACACATCTCTGAAAGATATCTCTGGGGAGTACCTTCATAAGTGCATTAGACTGATTCTCCATGGTATGGACCTTCATTAGTACTACTTCACATTCCTCCACCAGCTCTCTGATCCTATGGTACCTCACGTCTATATATTTTGTTTGTGCATGATAGACTGGGCTCTGTGCCAACAATAGAGCACTCTAACTATCACTGAATAGTGTAACCTTGCTCTGCTCTACCCCCAACTCATCAATCAGCCTCCTAAGCCAAAGGACTTCCTTTGTAGCCTCCATTATCCCAATGTACTTGACCTTAGTGGTATACAAGGCCGTGATTGGCTGAAAGATTGATCTTGAAGACATTAATCCACCATATAAGTAGAAGAGGTATCCAGTAGTAGACCTCTTTGTATCAAGATCACTAGTATAATTTGCATCAACAAACCCTTCCAGAGGACCTGAACCTTCACACATCTTCATAGATTGTTCTCCAAATCCTCTCGGCTGCCCACCAAGCACTAAACCATAATCCCTTATTCCATACAGATATCTTAATATCTATTTCAATACTTTTCAATGTTCCTTCCCAGGGTTAGCCATGTATCTACTAACCATGCTCACTACATGTGCTATATCTGGTCTATAGCATACCATAGTGTACATCACATTGCCTACAGCATTTACTTAAGGGACTCATTCCATGTACTCTCTCTCCTTTTCTGACTGGGGGCTTTGTAACTTGGAGAGAGACATATGGCTTGGCAATGGCGTCTCTGTAGGTTTGGCCTTCTCCATCCCAAATCTCTCCAAAACTTTTTGAACATACTTTTCTTATGACAAATGGAGCACTCTTTTGCACCTATCTCTACAAATCTCCATTTCAAGGATTTTCTCAGTTGGACCCAAATTCTTCATCTCAAACTTAGATAATAATGCTCTTTTCAACCTTTTCACAGCATCCATGCTTTTACTGGCTATGAGCATATTATCTACATACAATAATAGGTACAGGACTCCTCATCTACATCCTTGACGTAGACACCACAATCATGTTCACATCTGCTAAAACCCAGGCTCAAGATAAAGCTATCAAACCTTCGATACCACTGATGAGGGAATTGTTTCAAGCCATACAAAGACTTTCTGAGTAAATACATATTTTCTTTCTGTTCCATCATCATGAAATCATCTGGCTGCTTCATGTAGATTCTTTCCACTAAAGTTTCATGAAGTAAGGCTGTCTTCATGTCCATTTATTCCAATTCCATGTTATGCTGTGCCATCAGTGACAGCAAAACTCGAATAGATGTTGACGCACCATAGGAGAGAAAATTTCTATGTAGTCAATCCCTTCTTTTTATGAGTATCCCTTTGCTACCAGTCTTTTGCTACCAGTCTTGCTTTGAATCTGACTCCATCTTGTTCTGAAGGTGCTTCTTTTTTTGTGAACACCCACTTTGAGCCAATAGGTTGAGCACCCTCTGGAAGATCCACCAGTTGCCATGTCTGATTCTTCTCAAGTGATTCTATCTCCTCCATTATGGTCTGTATCCATGAATCGTGATCCTCACTCTCCATGGCCTCTACATAATTTTCTGGATCTTCATTAGTAGTGATGAGTGCATAGGAGATAACCTCATCAATGCCATATCTGATCGACCTTCTAATAGTATGCTGGGGCTTGTGCAAAGCCACTCCCACTGGCACATCTCTACCTAATGTCTGTGCTACTCCTGCATATCTGTCTGAAGTATCGATCCTCCAAGCTAATTTTTAATTTGAGATAATACTTTTTTGTCTAGCTCTACCTCAACAGGAACACTCCTGTAAGTGGATGTAACTTGCATGCCATCATTCTCTGACTGGCCACCATTGTTTATCTTTGTTTCCTCAGTTTCACCTATCCCAGACCTCCTCAAGATGCTCTTCTCATCAAAGATAACATCTCTACTGATCACTGACTTCTATGCCTGAGAGTCCCACAGTAGGTACCCGTTGACTCCTTATGGATATCCTATGAATGTCATCTTTTGATATTTTGCATCCAATTTGCTCCTCTTGGTTGCCTCCATATGTGCATAGGCTGTGCAATCGAAGACTTTCAAGTGGCCAAACTCCATCTTCTTCTCACTCCAGACCTTCTCTGGAATGCCTCCATTCAGCTTATAATGTGGGGACCTATTCACAATAAAATAAGAATAAGTTAGAGCATCACCCCAAAAGAACTTTGAGAGTGGTGTCTGCAACCTCAAACTCCATGCCTTCACGGTTAGTGTCCGATTCATCCTTTCTACAACACCATTCTACTAAGGAGTCATCTTCACCGTATAATAACATTTGATGCCATTTTTCTCACAGTACCTTCTGAACTTCAGGCTAGTATACTTTCTTCCATTGTCTGACCTCAGACACTTCACCTATCTCCTCGACTCCTTCTCTACTTCAGCTCTCCAGGCTCTGAACTAGGCAAACACCTCTAATTTTTTTCTAATCAGATAAATCCACACCTTCCTTGAGAAATCATCAACGAAAGTGATAAAGTATTTTGCCCCACCTCTAACTGATACAGGAGCTGATCCCCATACATCCAAGTGCACTAAATCCAGCTCTCCCTCGCTATGCTTGGTACTTCTAGTGAACTTCATCCTAGGCTATTTGCCAAAGATGCATGGCTCACAAAGATCTATGCCCTCCTTTTTTAGGACTGGGATCATATCTCTTATGCTTAGTTTTGTGAGCCCATGGTGACTCATATGACCCATCTGATAGTGCCATAATTGATATAAAATCTGCTCTTCCTATGCCGCTGTTAGCACCTCTACACTATCATTTACCACTGAGCCTTCCATTCTATAAAGATTATTGCTTAGTCTTTTATCTCTCATCACCACCAAAGCTTCCTTGAAAATTTTCAGACATCCACTCTCAGCTTGGCAACTAAAAGCATAACCCTGCTCCTCCAAGTAGCCTAGAAAAATCAAATTCTTTTTCAAATTTGGTACATGCCTGATATTTGATAATATATGAATGATTCCATCATACGTCCTCACCCTGATAGAGCCAATTTCAACTACTTTGCATGGGTGATCATCTTCAAGGCTGACACTTCCACCATTGGCCTTCTAGTAGGTAGCAAACCACTATCGACGAGAAGTATAGTGGTGCGAGCATACTAAATCCAATATTCACATAGTATTGCACTTTATGGATCTATCTGATACAACTAGTAGGTCTTCTTCACTACTCATAGAAGCTGTATCTGATGGATTTGGTGTACAAGGTGGATGCACAGATTTCAAAGCAAAAATATGAAATCAAATAAACCAAACCCAGACCCTAGGACCACCTTATTAGCAATTAAATCATATAACATGCATTTATAATATAAAAGAAAGTATTAGAACATACCTTTTAACGCTAAACCCTAAATTGACCTTGATCGTCAGTAGTAGTTCGTCAGGGGTTCCACCAGGTGCCCATGTGTTCATCCTCCAATGTTGATCCACATAGAGACTTGACCAAGACACCAGCACCTCTGATTTATATAATTAAAATTCTTATAATAAGAACCTTAATTAAATGGGCAAGACCTTCTTAAGCCTTTATGTCACCTTCCTTGCCTTTCCTTATCTATCTTTCTATTTTTTTTGTCTTCTTAATTTTTCTTTCTAATCTCTTAGTCTTAAGATGACTTCTTGTCCTTATAATGATAAGGTCTAGACAAGAGAGAGGAAGAAAGAAAATTGGACAAAAAAAAACTCTTGTAAGAAAGAAAAGATAATGTTCACTACTTTGGACTCTTGGTGTGCACCCCTATTTATAAAGTACGTAGGGGTGCCAACAAAAAATTTCACGCCCTTTCCTCATCAAATTCTCATGCTCCATCAGCTAATCTCACACCTTATCAGTAAAAATTAGATATAGACTTAGTCCAAGAGGTGCCTTGAAATAGAAGGACTCTTCGGACTAATTCTATGTAGTTTTTCTATGAAGAGTCGCAATGCTTCATCTTTGGCACCACCCTTTTCATCCATTAGATCATGAAACAAAGCATCCAATGGCTATAAAAAGGGACGCCCATTCAGTAAGAAGGCATGGAGATAAACTTTGAATAGTCAAAGTTCCAAGAGACTTTGACTTAGTCCAGGAGACGTCAAGGAGGAGTAGGCCGCACGGAGTCTTGGGCGGCAAGGGGTCTTGGGCGACAAAACATCCTAGGCGAAAAATTTAAAAGAAAAAAGAAGTATTTCATCTGTAGAAGGACTCTTCTATGCCCCATATCAGATGTCCATGCTAATTAAAAAATATTTATGCAACATAACATATGGAAAAAGTCAAAGAAGGTAGGCGCCATCTTATTCCATGCGCCAAAGAGTCCGTTGCGCATGAAAGACTTTCCACATGCAAGAGAGAGACTCTCTGGCATGTGGAATGTAGGTATGTGGTATCCAATCTGAAGCCCAATAAATCTAGGTTAATCCAACTCAAGACCAAATCTTATTTGGCTTAAATCGGATCTTAATTAGCCCAAATTGGAAGCCAATTCGAATTCAATTTGAATCCAGGTGCTAGGGTTTGCTATATGTGCTAGCATATTCATCTTACAAACATGGTCTAATCAAATTAGACCCTTAATCAATTCTCATTGTGTGTGACCCATTGGGTTCCACATCTAACCAGCAGTGAGTCAGGATGTGATTTGACCTAATCTGATTAGAACTCAACCAAACCGATTTAGATCAAAACTAGCCAACCCAATTTGACTTAATTTAGAACACTTTCTAATTTAATGATCAAATTAAAATTTTAATTTGATCAAACCTGCAAGACATGATTGACGTCTAGCAATGTATCATGACTAGCTGAAAGATGTGAAATTTTATTGAAAATACCAAAAATATCCTTTAGTGAAAATTACCATGCAACTAGATCCTTCGATCTTCCTGCATCCTAATATGACTCTGGGTATGAAAATATGTCAATCCCAATATCATATTCATTTCTCTTTCAATCTTATGATAATGATTTATTTAATAAAATATTAGAAATCATTTCTAATTTTCATCATGCTTTGATCAAAGTCTTCCTGAATCATTATTTATTTGAAGCAGGTAGGATGCTATTTTCTCTTACCAGGAGTGATCGATTTCTTGTTAACCTACTCACAATCTTCATATATATAATCTACCATATCTAGATCATCCTGTACATAACTAAGTCATGAATGAGTATGAACCAAAATATGGATTTATATATATAAGATTCTATGGTAGTTTCAGGTCAAAGGATTACATGCACAAATTCTACTATGAGAACCATCTATTGACATATAGATAAGACTCCATTAGATATTCTCAATTTGGATCAATTCAGTGAACTCATTCTCTAATGAGCACCCATATTCTTGTATTAGTATCATACACAAGTTATTATGAGATCAATCACCCTCTTAATCAAGCATACAAAGAATGTGCTAGTCTTACCAAAAAATGTTGATCCCTAACTCAATGTCCTATCGACTAGGAATATTTAAATTAGGATTTTAAGATTTTAGGTCTCACTAGTATGATCTCATCATAATCCTAAAACCATAGCCCTAATTTATAAAGTTCATTATAATCTTAAATAAATAATAAGACACTGCATATGATGAAATAAATGCCTTTATTTATTAAAAATATCATTACATGAGTCCAGAAGACAAAGAACATTCGAAAAATAAATTGGCTTGAGGGCACATTCCTTTCAGTCTCCCACTTGCACTAAAGCCAATCACCCTTATATTTTAATCCCATACAATCATGGTAGCGATCAAACAGTTGCAGTGGTAAAGCTTTAGTGAATGGGTCTGCTATGTTGTTCTTTGTATCCACTCATTCTATGACCACATCTTGTCTTTCAATAATTTTTCGAACGAGATGGAAGCATCTCAGAATGTGTTTGGATTTATGATGAGACCTTAATTTTTTTGCTTGAGCTACAGCTCCAGTATTATCACAGTAAAGTGGTACTGCAATCTCAATTTTAGGAAAAACACCTAATTCAGTGATGAACTTCTTCATCCAAACAGCTTCCTTGGCGGCTTTACTTACAGCTATGTATTCTGCTTCTGTGGTTGAGTCAGCTACAGTTGGCTGCTTAATACTCTTCCAACTCATTCCTCCACCATTCAGAGTAAAGATATATTCTAAAATGGATTTGCTATCATCTGGGTCTGATTGAAAACTAGAGTCAGAATATGCTTCTAGTCTAAGATCAGAACCACCATATATAAAAAAAATATCTTTAGTCCTTCTTAAGTACTTAAGAATATTTTTCACAGCTTTTCAATGATCCTCTCCTGGATCAGCTTGAAATCTACTTGCAATGCCTAAAGCATAAGCAACATCAGGCCTTGTACATAACATGGCATACATTATTGATCCTACAGCCAAAGCATAAGGAATAGAACACATTCTATTTCTCTCTTCTGGTGTCTTTGGAGACATTTTTTTAGAGAGATGTATGCCTTGACTCATGGGTAAATAACCTCTTTTACTCCCATCCATACTGAATCTTTTTAGTATTAAGTCAATGTACCTTGATTGGGACAAGCCTAGCATCCTCTTAGATCTATCTCTATAGATCTTTATTCCTAGTATATAGGATGCTTCTCCCAAATCTTTCATGAAAAACTTATTTGATAGCCATAATTTGACTGATTGTAACATTGGGATATCATTCCCAATGAGGAGTATGTCATCTACATACAGAACCAAGAATACTATTGTTCTCCCACTAGTTTTCTTGTACACACATGGTTCATCCACATTCTTGATAAAACCAAACTCTTTTACTGTTTCATCAAAATGGATGTTCCAACTCCTTGATGCTTGCTTTAATCCATAAATGGATCTCTTAAGTTTGCATACCTGATTTGGTCTCTCATTTGACTCAAATCCTTCTGGCTGTGACATATAGACTTCCTCCTCAAGGAAACCATTAAGGAAGGCAGTCTTTACATCCATTTGCCATATTTCATAGTCGTGGTATGCTGCTATAGCAAGCATAATCTGAATAGATTTGAGCATGGCAATAGGTGAAAATGTTTCATCATAATCAATCCCCTATTTTTCCCTAAAACCCTTAGCCACCAATCTGGCCTTATAGGTTTCAATTTGACCATCAGCTCCAATCTTTTTCTTAAAAATTCATTTGCGTCCAATAGGATTTATATCCTCTAGTGCATCCACCAAAGTCCATACTTTGTTGGTGTGCATGGATTCTATTTCGGATTGCGTGGCAGCCAGCCATTTATAAGAGTCCTTACTTTTGACTGCTTCTGTATAGGTCAGAGGTTCGTCATTCTCAATGACTTGAGCTTCATTGTTCTCAATAATGAACCCATACCTTACAGATGTATTTCTTACTCTTTTAGACCTATGGATAGGAGTTATGTGTTCTGGATCTTTTATGTGATTATATGGTTGAGAAATTTCTATTTGATTTTCTTGAACTTCACCAAGTTCAATATTTCCGCCACTGCCCTTTTCTAGGATAAATTCTTTTTCCATGAAAATGGCATGCCTACTTATAAATACCTTTTGTTCAGTAGGATGGTAGAATAAATATCCTATACTATTTTTAGGATATCCTATAAATAGACATCTGTCTGATCTAGCATCAAGTTTATGTCTAAATTTTTTTTTGACAAAAGCTGAACAACCCCGTATCTTAAGATACTTAAGATTAGGTTTCTTACTTCTCCATATGTCATATGGAGTACTAGATATAGATTTAGAAGGTACTTTATTCAAGATGTAAATTGCAGTCTCCTAGAGCATGACCCCAGAAGGAAATAGGTAAATCAGTGAAGTACATCATAGACCGTACCATATCTAATAAGGTATGATTTTTTCTTTCGATTACACCATTTAATTGTGATGTATAAGGAGGTGTCCATTCAGAGAGAATCCCTTTAAATTTAAGATAGTCAAGAAACTCACTAGATAAGTATTCTCCTCTCCGATCAGATCGAAGGATTTTTATACATTGTCCAGTTTGTTTTTCGACCATACTTTGATACTCTTTAAATTTATCAAAGGCTTCTGATTTGTGTTTCATAAGATACACATATCCAAACCTAGATAAATCATCAGTGAATGTAATAAAATAAGAGTATCCTCCTCTAGCCTTAGTTGTCATAGGACCACATACATCCGTATGTACAAGTCCTAATAACTCATTTGTCCTTTCTCTATATCCACTAAATGGAATCTTGGATCATTTTACCCATGAGGCATGATTCACAAGTTCTCAATGATTCATAATCAAAAGGATCAAAGAACTTTTCTTTGTATAACTTGTTAATCCTAGCCTCACTAATATGACCTAATCGACAATGCCAGAGTAAAGTATTATTTATGTCATCTCTCTTATGTTTTCCATTTTCATCAATATGAAATATATTATTATCCAAACATAGAGTCAACAAACCATTGCTAAATATGCCAAAATAAATAATTTCATTAGAATATTTGATCGAGCAACCTTCGCTCGTTACATTAAGACTATAACCTTGTTTTAATAACAAGGGTATAGATATAATATTTCTAATGATCTTAGGCATATAATAACAATTTGTAAGCTCTAAGATCTTTCCATAAGGTAACTTCAATATATTTGTCCCTACAGCTTCTGCCTGGATAGATTCTCCTCTAGCCCCATAAAGCTTGAAGTCACCTTTCTTCAAACTCTTAATTTTCTGCAACCCCTGCAAAGATTTATAGATATGAAAACCATAGCCGGTATCTAATACCCAAGAATTTAAAATGGAAGAATTTAATGATAATATAGTATGTATCTCATACATACCTTTTGGTGCATTATTTGCACCACACTTCATGGTTGCAAGGTAAGCCTTGCAATTCCTCTTCCAATGACCTACTTTGCCGTAGTGAAAATAGGTCATTTGTCCGAAGACCTTCTTCCCCTTTTTGTTCTTATTTATACCACTTTTAGGATTCAACCTTCTCTTTGAACCCCTTTTGCCTGCCTTCTTCTTAGAGATTCCTTCCATAAGAAGAAGATGAGCCTTATCTTTCTTAATATGGCTTTCTGCTGTCTTGAGCATATTTAATAGTTCAGGCAATGAAGAATTCAGTTTGTTCACGTGATAGTTCACGATAAATTGAGAAAATAATTCTGGGAGTGATTGCATGATCAAATCCTGACTTAACTCTCCATCCATTACAAAATCTAATTGACTTAATCGAGTGATTAGGTCAATTACCATCAAAACATGATTTTGTATGGATGTTCCTTCTATCATTCTTGCATGAAATAATTGCTTAGATATCTCATATCTAGCAGTCCTACTATGCTCTCCATAAAGCTCTTTTAGATTGAGCAATATGGATTGAGTGTCCATGCTATCATGCTGCCTCTGTAATTCATTATTCATAGAGGCAAGTATGATGCATTTGACAGTAAGAAAATCATTTTTCCACATCTTGTATGTGGACTTATCTTCATCTATGGCATCATTTTCTAATGGCTTAGGATCAGGGGTGTCAAGAATATAGGAGAGTTTTTTTTGACTGAGTACTATTTTAAGATTTCTCAATGAGTCAACATAATTTTGACCAGTCAATTTATTTGAATCCAAAATTGAACGTAATGAAAGTGAAGAAGCCATTTAATCTACATAATCAAGAATAATACATAAGCAAATAATTCATGATGACAAACATAATTAAATTAGGACTTTAATTTAATTATGTCTCCCACTAAAAATCATAACCCTCTTATTGATTTTCTTAGTGAGAATAAGATCCTAATTTCTTATAAAAAGTCTTATGGTTGCACAACAAACTTGTTATAAGTTCAAAAGTAGAAAACTCTTTCCAATTGCATTTTATGCAACTCTCAAAAAACTTTTGCCTCTAAAATATTAATAGCCTTGTGTTAACACAACAAACTTTAATGTTTTAGTTTAAGTAGAATCCTTCATTTCTATACAGTCAAAAATGAAATATAACTACTTTTGTGGTTACACAATAAAGTAGTATATTCAAAATGCTGTAAGCATCTCAATGCACTAGATTAATATTACATCTTTCCCTATGATAGATCTTATGGTTACACAACAGAACTAATATGGTTCTGGACATAATAAGAAAATAGTATGAAGGAAGGCCTTAATGTAGTGAATATAATATTAAGCATTTCAATCTGGAAATAAATTAATCAAATCAGCCAGATAAATGGGGGAGAAATGGGAGTCCCCCCATTGCTTTTCTTAGACACCAATAAATTTGGCTAGTCAGACAATGAAACCAATTAAAAAATCATATTCTCTTTACCAATCATGAACCAATTTTTCTAGACATCGATAGATCAATTAGACATTCTGACTGATTCAGCTATAGATTAATTACACTACAACTTAATATAATTTTTCATAGAGAGATTTAAAAGGTCTCGATATACATACTGATTTAAATCAAACTAAATGCCTAATAGCATTAATTATGATAAAATACATGTATAATTATTCTAGGACAACCATCATTATATAGTGAATACTTTTCACTATATCAGGACAACCTTTACAGAATAATATATACAACATAATCTCATTATGATAAGTAAAAGAATATTATCTCATCATATAAATAAAAATATGCTAAAAATATTATATCATATTTTTCATTTATGCCATTATACTGTAAGCAAAGCATTATATGATTTAACCTAATAAGGCTTGCTCTGATACCACTGATGGATTTGGTGTACAGGATGGAAGCATAGATTTTAAAGCAAAAACATGAAATCAAATAAATCAAACCCAAATCCTAGGATAACCTTATTAGCAATTAAATTAGATAACATGCATTTGTAATATAAAAGAAGGTATTAGAACATACCTTTTATTGCTAAACCCTAAATTGACCCTGATCGTCGGTAATAGTTCGTCAGGGGTTCCACCAGGTGCCCACATGTTCACCCTCTAATGTTGATCCACACAGAGACTTGACCAAGACACTAGCACCTCTAATTTATATAATTAAATTTCTTATAATAAGAACTTTAATTAAATGGGCAAGACCTTCTTAAGCCATTATGTCACCTTCCTTACCTTTCCTTATCGATCTTTCTTTTTCTTTTGTCTTCTTATTTTTCTTCCTAATCTCTTAGTCTTAAGATGACTTCTTGTTCTTATAATGACAAGGTCTAGACAAGAGGGAGAGAGAAAGAAAATTAGATAAAAAAAAATTCTTGTAAGAAAGAAAAGATAATGTTCACTACTTCGAACTCTTGGTGTGCACCCCTATTTATAAAGTACGTAGGGGTGCCAACAAAAATTGTCATGCCCTTTCCTCATCAAATTCTCATGCTCCATCAGTCAGTCTTATGCCTCATCAGTAAAAATGAGATATAGACTTAGTCCAAGAGGTGCCTTAAAATAGAAGAACTCTTTAGACTAATTCTACGTAGTTTTTCTATGAAGAGTCGCGATGCTTCATCTTTGGCGCCACCATTTTCATCCATTAGATCATGAAACAAAGCCATCCAATGGCTCTAGAAAGGGATGCCCATTCAGTAAGAAGGCGTGGAGATAAACTTCGAATAGTCAAAGTCCCAAGAGACTTTGACTTAGTCTAAGAGACATCAAGGAGGAGTAGGTGGCATAGAGTCTTGGGCGACAAGGGGTCTTGGGCGATAAAACATCCTGGGCGAAAAATTTAAAAGGAGAAAGAAGTATTTCATCTACAGAAGGACTCTTCTGTGCCCCATATCAGATCTCCACACCAATTAAAAAATATTTACGTGACATAACATATGGAAAAAGTTAAAGAAGGTAGGCGCCATCTTATTCCATGCGCCAAAGAGTCCTTTGCGCATGAAAGACTTCCCATGCACAAGAGAGAGACACTCTGGCATGTGGAATGCAGGTATGTGGTGTCCAATCTGAAGCCCAATAAATCTAGATTAATCCAACTCAAGACCAAATCTTATTTGGCTCAAATCGGATCTTAATTAGCCCAAATCGGAAGCCGATTCGAATCCAATTTGAATCTAGGTGCTAGGGTTTGCTATATGTGCTAGCATATTCATCTTGCAAACATGGTCTAATCTAATTAGACCCTTAATCAATTTTCTTTCAGTGTGACCCATTGGGTTTCACATCTAACCAACAGTAAGTCAGGGTGTGATTTGACCTAATCTGGTTAGAACTCAACCAAACCGATTTAGATCAAAACTAGCCAACGCAATTTGACTTAATTTAGAACACTTTCTAATTTAATGGTCAAATTAAAAGTTTAATTTGATCAAACCCACAAGACATGATTGACGTCTCGCAAAGTATCATGACTGTCCAAAAGATGTAAAATTTTGATGGAAATATCAAAGATACCCTTCAGTGAAAATTACTATGCAACTAGATACTTCGATCTTCCTGCATCCTGAATATGACTCTGGGTATGAAAATATGTCAATCCCAATATCTCATTTCTTTTTCAATCTTATGATAATGATTCATTTAATAAAACATTAGAAACCATTTCTAATTTTCATCATGCTTTGATCAAAGTCTTTCTGAATCATTATTTGTTTGAAGCAGGTAAGATGCTATTTCCTCTTACCAGGAGAGATCGATTCCTTGTTAACCTACTCACAATCTTCATATATATAATCTACCATATCTAGATCATCCCTTACAAAACTAAGTTATGAATGAGTATGAACCAAAATATGGATTTATATATATAAGATTCTATGGTAGTTTCAGGTCAAAGGATTACATGCACAAATTCTACTATGATAACCATCTATTGACATGTAGATAAGACTCCATTAGATATTCTCTCATTCTCTAATGACCACCCACATTCTTGTTTTAGTGTCATACACAAGTTATTGTGAGATCAATCATCCTCTTAATCGAGCATACAAAGAATGTGCTAGTCTTACCAGAAAATATTGATCCCTAACTCAATGTCCCATCGACTAGGAATATTTAAATTAGGATTTTAATATTTTAGGTCTCACTAGTATGATCTCATCATAATCCTAAAATCATAGCCCTAATTTATAGAGTTCATCATAATCTTAAATAAATAATAAGACACTGCATATGATGAAATAAATGCCTTTATTTATTAAAAATATCATTACATGAGTCTGGAAGACAAAGAACATCCCAAAAATAAATTGGCTTGAGGGCATATTCCTTTCAGTATCATCTTCCTTGCTGGCGTTCTCTTTTTCTAATCTCAAAAGGGGATAATCTCTTCTCAGGTGTCCAGGCTGATGACATTTATAACATTTCAATGTCATCTTCCTCTGATCGCGAGACTTTCATCTGCCCTTGGATTTTCCTCCTATCTTCTTCTTTGATCTTTTCTATCTTTCATTCACAGCCAAGATCTCAGACTTAGGATCTTTCTTGCAGATCTTTTCCTTTTGCTCATTTGATCTGAGCACACCAACAATCTCTTCATAGTTTAGGATCTTCTTCTCATAAATTAAAATTGTTATGAGACCATCATACGAACCTGGGAGAGAACATAATAGCAATAGTGCCCGATCCTCCTTATCGATCTTCACATCCAAACTCATCACCTCAGAACACACCTAATTGAACCTTTGGATATGTGCAACAAGATCTCCACCTTCGGGCATCCTTAGACTATATAGCTGTTTATTCAATCACAGTTGGTTTGTCATGTTCTTCTTCATGTATGTGTTCTCTAGTCTCTCCCAGAGCTCCTTTGCTGTAGTCTCTGCGCAAATCTCAAACAAAATCTGATTGACCAAGCACATCCAAATTATGCTGAAAGCAATTTTCTCAAACTCTTCTCAATCTTCAGCACTAATCTTTTTTGGTCTTTCTTTTGTCAAGACCTTGTAGATCCTTTGCTGAACCAACAAGTTCTTTACTCTTTGCTGCCATAGGGTAAAGTTTCCCTTGACATCAAACTTCTCAAAATCCATCTTGAATCCACTTGATTCCATAACTTCAAACAAGTCAAGAACAGATCCCTAACACCCTTCATGATCACACACACCAGCAAAACTATTCTTCAAGGAAGATCTAACTAGCCCTAGATCCTCTTTCCAAACTTCTGTATCACTGTTCCTTCATGTAAACAATCTCCACCTCAATCTAGAGACCACTACGAAGCATACTAAATATTTTAGGATAAAATCAGGTGCAATAGACCCTGGATATGGTAAATCCTAAGTGTTTTCCTTCCTTCCATGCAACACCGCTCTGATACCAAATGTCGAAAATACACGCTCTTCCCATATGGATCAGCATGGCCGTCAGTGATTAGCGAAGCAATAAGAAAGTACTTCTTAGAGATTAATGCAGAAGCACGATCAAATAATTCAAAGAATAGAGAAGAAGAGAAAAAGAGATTTTCGAAAGAAAAGAGCTTTTATTAAGTATATCTCAGCCTCATTATAACATTGACCTATTTTTAGTATATATACTTTTCAAAGGGTCAAGCCCAAGCTCATAGAAAAACTCTTCAAACTCAAATAATCCACATACACAAAATAATAACCTATGAAAACTGAGCCAACCTAATTTCAGACTGAGCTAGCTAACCTATGATTGGGTCGACTCAGTCCCAGACTGTGTTGATCTAGTTGTGTACCATGCCAATAGTCCAAAAATGCAGCTTTCTATCTAAATTTTTCTCTGAGACCTAGCCGACCCAGTCTTGGACTTAGCTGGCTTAGTCTCGGGGTGAGTTGGCCCAGTTTCTAAACTTTGCTAGGAGAGCTAATTTCTCTTTTGGCTCATTTTCGTCTTCCCATGACTTGTCTTCTCATGTTTTCAAGACTTGGGAGTGCCACCTCTGAGCTCATACATCCTACATCCTAGGAATAAAGATCTATAAGGATAGATCTAAGAGGATTCTTGGATTGTCCCAATCCATATATATAGAAACTATGTTGAAGCAATTTAGCATGGAGAATTTCAAGAAGGTCTATCTTTCGATAGACCATGAAATTTCTCTCTCTAAGAAGGATTGTCCAACAACTCTTGAAGAGAAAGAGCATATGAGTAGAATCTCATATGCTTTGATAGTGGGATCTATCTTGTACACCATGACATGTACGAGATCAGATGTGGTATTATTAGGAGTAGTGAGTAGATACCAATCTAATCTTGGGGAGAACCATGGAAAGGTTGTAAAAACTATACTTAAGTATTTGAGAAATACTAAGGACTAGTGGCTGATTTATGGTGAATCAAATTTGAAACTTATGAGGTTTACAGACTCCAACTTTCAATCTGACCATGATGATAGCAAGAGCGTGTCGGGTTATGTATTTACGTTAAATGGTGGAGCTGTCTGCTAGAAGAGTTTCAAGCTGCACGCTATAGCATACTAAATTTGCGAGGTGGAGTACATCACAGCATCTAATGGTACGAAGGAAGCTGCATGGCTTAGAAAATTCATCATCAAGCTTGGAGTGGCACCCTCACTTGATGGTCTAGTCCTACTCTACTGTGACAGCACTGGAGCCATCGCTCAGATGAAGAAATCAAAGACACACTAGCTGATGAAACATATTCTGCACTGCTACCACCTTGTCTGAAAGATCGTGGATCGAGCTAATATCGACCTTTAGAAGATCGATGGAAAGAAAAACCTGGCTGACCTATTCACTAAAACCTTAGTAGTAAAGGAGTTCGACAACCACAAGTTGAAGATAAATATTAGATACTGTACTGAGTAGCTTTAGAATAAGTGAGAGTTGTTGAAAAATATGTTCTAAAGCCAATAATCAGCCTATTGATGGTTGTACTAATATTATAAATATAAATAATTTATTATTGAATAAAAAATTTATTTGAGCATTTTTCATCATAAATATGTATCTTTTGATGAACTCCTATGTTGTAATGAAGTCCTTAGGACTATTTAGATTCGATAAAGAAATGATTTATCAATTAGTCCTTACAATGTTAACGACCAAATGATATGTCCTGGCACAAGAATTTATAGATACTTAATGCCTTTGATGATGCCTCCTCGGAACACTTTTGATAAACAACAGCTAATGTAGTCCAATAGCATACCTGCCATATGTTTTGACAAAAGTTAGCACCTAAAGCATCTTCATTATCAATTCCAGTAGTAGATATAATCACATATAGAAGCTGAGGTGTGACTAGAAGAGTATTTTTAAGCAAATTGAATCCACTATGAAGTGGAGTAGTCTCATCTTGAGTGCTGAAAAATATATAGTAAAGATAGTTATTTGTGTCCTGAGCAGTGACAAGCTTGGATTTGTAATGGAACTAATAACATGTTAACCAGTCTATGATTGAATTTGGATGAGAAGCTCTTAGATATAATAAAAAGTATTGATTGAACAATGACAATGTGACCCAAATACTATTGAAGATTGGAAAGAATCCCCAAATATTCAGCCAAAGAGACCCTTGGCTCCGAGTATGATTGTAACAGAGGTTAGAGAACAACGTAGTATGCAAAATATAGTAACTATGCTTATGGATGAATCTGTAACAATGTACCTACATGTAAAAAAATAAAAACCATGTTAGCAAAATCCTCACTGCACTCCCCTCTCTTTTCTTAATGCTATTCCTCTTCTTTTCCTTTCCTTCCAATTCTTTCGATCTCTCAATTTTTTTTCATTTATTTTCAGGCCTATAAATTTTTCATGTCATTTGCCCTTTACATTTTTTTTTTCACAATTAGCAATTTTATGCATCATACAATTCTAATAAAGAAGTATGCATTTCATCTGAATCCCATCTATTAAATAGTAGTGCACATCATTCCAAACAAAAAGCCTCTAAATGTGGATATATCTCTTGGCGCAACAATCCAACCCAAATAGTGCAAAGGATTTTGCAAACAACCCCTCTTTGTCATGCCATAAGTGCACATAGTCATGAACTATGTCCCAGTTCTCTTGATTTCTAATTTATGTAAATTCTATGGAGAAATCTTGGTTGTATATACTACTATGATGTTATGAATATTCTCCAAACTAAGATAGTTATATAGAAACAAAAACATGCTATAATCAACAAATGACCAGCAACAAGATTTTGGATGAGCATTGATGGTAGAAGGATAAAGGGGTTGAGTATGATGTATTAATAGATTCTATCGAACCTGCATATGAAAAATCAAAAAGTAAGTTAGAGATTTCCTCGCAACTCTCCCCTCCCTATTTTTTAAAATACTAAATTTTTTTCTTTTTGTGCAAATTTTTTCCATTCCATTTTGGGCCTATAAATTTTTCATGAAACATTTGCCCTGGTTGTCTTCTTAACCAAGGAGTATGGAGACATCGGTATGGCATAATAGTGAGAAGTAAGGATACGTCGTCAGTGAACGTGACCAACTCTAAAGTATTCTTTTGTTAAGAATTGCTCTGATGGGATATGGGTATAAGTATCCCTTGGACCTGAGATCACTATGGTGACTTGCAAGTAACTTACTATGCTTTGGTGCTAGACTATCTAAATTTCTAGTTCAGTGATGAAAGATTTTTAGGCACAGTCAAGTACTTATGAAGTCGGTGAGTGATCAAGATGGGATTGACCACTCTATAAGGTTGGAAATAATGCATCATTGTATTTCAATTTAGCAAAAGCTTGGTCAGGATAATCCATGTCATGGATTTGATATTTTGAAATATGATAATTATCATAAATAACTAAATAATAATATTAAATTAAATATTAATTAATATTTAATTAAAATTAATACTTATATTAATATTTTTGATAATGTATCTCACCAATGTGAAGAGCTCAATTTATGGGTTCTAACAAAATAAATTTCACTCAAATCAGAGCTAAAACAAAAAAGATATGAAGCCCAGAAGTTAAAAAAAAGTTTAGACTGGCTGAACCCGATTTCGTCCAGCAGCGAACCTGGCCTGACCGCCAGTTGAACTAAACAAAATACGAGCCTAGCCTATTAGTGACGCAGCTCGCAAGAGCCCATGTGCAAAGAAAGCCTACGGCCCAGTTCCACTGCTCGATTGACGTCATTTCCCTACATGGTCTATGGTGGATCGACTGCCAGCTCAACAGGCATGGTGAATCAGAGGGCGACGCATGGTGGACCTGAACCCTTAAGGGGTTTACAAAAATTCCCACATGGCTCAAAAGGGTAGATTGGTAATTTTAGGTGGCAAGCGGTGTGGCAATTGGTTGCGATCTTCACGAAGCCCGGTCCATGGCGGTCTACGTCTATAGAGAAGCACCATCCGATGGCTCTCGTTGATGCTGATCGAAATCCAATGATGGGGATGTATTCTGACTTGATCCAAGACTCCACCAAGCCTTGAAGTGCGATCCAATGGTGCAGCATACTCCCTGAGATGATCCGATGACCTAGATTCAAAATGAGCATTGATCAGGCTAATTTCGTTAGATTTTTGAATTTTTTTAAACTCTTTGATCAAAATGCAACAGGTAGGAAGCTCCAAGGTGATTGAATTCAATCCAGACTAAGGTTTTGACTCCGAGAATAAATCTACAAACCTTGTTTCTTCCTTTATTTAAATCCCTTTACACCTAAAGCTTGAGTACAGATCCTCAACACCAAAAAAACAAAGAAAATAGAGCCTCTTCCTCTCTTTCTCTCACTTCTCCTCCTTTCTTCCATCTTTCTTCTTCCAACCTTCGATCAAAGAAGCTTTGAAGATGCTAGGAGCAAGTAGATCATCAACCAAGCATGGCTATGGTCTACAAGAGTAAATGAAATCTTCTGACATGGATGATAATTTTTTTTTAATCTTTTATAATTACTTTTTATGCAAACATGTTCTCTTGCTCAGTTTTTAATGAAATTTATTTTTTTATGCATGAGATCTTGATTATTTGACATGCTTATTATTGATTAAAGGTCTAAATAAATTATATTGTTTAGGATGGATTATGATTGATAGATAGAGTCTGTACTTAATTTAATAATTTATTTTTAAAAAATAATCATTAAAAATCATGTTCTTAATTTTTAAGAATTAACATATTGAAAAATTTATGATTTCATAGACATGGATCATTATCAAAAGATATAATTCACACTCTAAGAAAATAAATTATAATTATTGTGGATAAACCTGCTCCTACCAAAGTTTGGTTGGAATGTCTGACCTTTGAATTGGCCCATCCGATATCAGCGGCCAGGGATGGGCTTCCACCGAATTCGTAAGACCATCCAGACTCCTTCAGTAGCTCCTACCGAACTTCTCCATCAATCGGACTCCTTCAGCAGTCGAACTCCTATTGAGCTTTTTCTTTAGCTGGACTCGTTCAGCAGTCGGACTCCTGTCGGACTTCTCCTTCAGTCGAACTTCTTTAGTAGTCGGACTCCTACCAAACTTCTCCTTCAGTCAAACTTCGAACAGGCTTTACTGCCAGTCGAACTCTTCCCAGGCTTCTTTGCTTGTCGAGCTCCTCTCAGACTTCTCTTACCAGTTGTCCAAAAAGGCCTCGGCACCGACTCATGATATGAAAAATGATAGCCCAAGTGCGGCTAATCTCAAGAACCTCCAAACTCCTCTCGAATGGTGTTAGCTAAGAATTCTTCATAACCAACGGCTATCCCATCTGAACTTGAGTTGTCAGACTTCAGCGGACTGACACATCATGATAATAGACACAATCCTTCATAACAAATTCTACATGATCCTGAACATCCCACTATCAGGTGGTTGTGGCTATCACTATCAGTTTGTTATGGGCTCCGTCTATATAAGGAATCCTCTAGATACGCTTTCTTCTCCAAGCTCTTGATTTTTTTGTAAAAATTCTACTAAAATCTCTTTGAGCACTCTATTTCTGTTGGCCGAAAGAACTGACTTAATCATTGAAGAGTCTTGTCAGAGCCACCAACCCTGACTCTGGATGAGATTTGTTTTGTAGATCACCAACGGTGACCTCATCTTCTTCGACTCCAACGTCGATTCTAGCAATAATCAAATTTTGCACCAATAGAATTAGCACTAGAAGAAGGGCCCTCCCTCTCATTCTTGAGGTTGTCTTATTCTTAAAGGAGTGCCCAGCAAAGATTTTTCTTCCTCCGATTCAAAGTCTTCTTTCCAATAGAGATGCCTCCCAGAAAGGCTTCAAATTGGTGGTCAACTACCTCCATGGCCAGATCTCATCTGGATCTGCCTGCCCTTATTTCGTCTCCTACATCTCGAGCTGCACTGACTGCAATGATGGATGTAGAGTAGTTCAACCTATTGGTCCAGTAGGTTTGCGACATCATTAAAGAAGTACAGGTCATGTAGTAGTAGTAGCCTCCGGCACTGATTCAGTTGGAGTAGGCTTCTCTGAAACCTCAGGACCTAGTCTGGAGATGATTGACTTGGGCAAGTCGGCCAGTGTCCTTCAAAAAGAGGAAGCAGAGAGTAGAGAGCCCTTGCTCTGATCATGACATAGCCTCCGAGGAAACTCTATGCCATTCGACCAGAAGACTTTGGAGATCCACAATCATGAGAATCTCATAAACCAAAAACTATAGAAAAAGATCGACGGATCGAAGAACTCCACCATGCTCCCTCCTTCCATGGCAACGACATCTACACTGACCCTCCTTTCTCCTAAAAAATTATGTAGAAACCTATTCCACTAAACTTTAAGCTTGATGGGACTACTGATCTGATGAACCATCTAGAGGCCTTTCAGATAATGATGCTGCTCCATGGCATATCAGATGCCATTCTATGCCAAGCTTGTTCATCCACTTTGAAGGGAGCAGTCAAGAATTGGTACTCGACCCTTAGGTCGGGTACCATCTTCTCCTTCAATTAGTAGCCGATGTGGTACTATGCCAAGTTTGTGGCTTATTTCATTAGTAGCCGATGCCTTTGTCAAGGTTCAGACTCCCTCATAAACATTAAGTAGAAGAAAGGGGTGTCCATCTGGGCTTATGTCATTCGATTCAATGCTGTTGCATTGGAGGTCCATAATTTAGACCAGTCTATCACTATGGCCGCACTGAAGGACGGCCATCAGAAGAATAATCTGCTATTCTCTCTGAAGAAGAAGTACCCTAAGGAGTTTGCTGATATGCTAGCTCGGGCTGAAGGTTACGGCTAAGTAGAAGAGGGCTTTAAGGCCAAGGATAGTGGATCCATCGGAGATCGACGAGCGGATGAATCAAGTATGCCCATAGCTGAAAAAAAATTGAGTGAAGCTTAGCTGCGCTCCAGAACTTCCTTCGAGTACAAGCAAGTCAGAACTCTTCTCCAGGCTCGGAGACAAAGAAGCCCTGATAGAAGGGCATGGTGGGGCTCCCCCCTTAGAAGGTTCCATAACTAAGCTTCCCTCAATGCTCCAAAAATTCAGGTGTTGATGAAAATCAGGGAGCAGTTGTCGAGGTCAAAAAGGATGCGCACTCATCCCGACAAGCATAATCCCAATAAGTTTTGCCTGTATCATCATGATCACAATCACGATACTGAAGAATACATTCAACTTCAAGATGAGATCGAGGGGCTCATCAGGCATGGCAGACTCGATTGATTTCTTCAATGTTGGCCTAAAGGATGGGAAGATCGATCAGGGACACCACTACCATCAGAATCATCGAGGAGGGAGGAGCAACAAAGAGATCGGCTCCTACTTGGCATCATCAACACCATCTCTGGGAGACTTCGATGAGGGGAGGCTAGCAGATAGACAAAGCCTGCAAAGAGGTAGAGGACTGAAGAGCCCATCACTTTCACCAACGAGGATGCCCAAGGGGTCTAGTTCCTACGTAACGATGCGGTTGTAGTCTCTTTAAACATTGCTGATTATGATGTATGCCATGTTCTGGTAGATAATGGAAGCTCCATTGATATTTTATTTTATGATGCTTTTTCTAAAATGTCTATACCCAATAACCACCTGGGATCTATGAACTCTCCACTAGTGGGCTTCACTGGCGATGTTGTGCTAGTTGAAAGAATAATAATGCTATCTATGGCTGCAAGGCAATACCCGAAATAGGTTAGGGCATAGGTTGACTTTTTAGTAGTAAAGGCTTCGTCTGTCTATAATTCCATTCTTGGCCGACCTGATCTGAATGCACTCCAGACTATGGTATTGACCTACTATTTGAAAATAAAGTTTTCAACAGGCAGCGGAATAGGAAAGATCAGGGGAGATCAAGCTTTGGCCAAGCACTGCTACTCCATCACCTTACAAAAATGAAGTCAACCCAACCCTTACCCGGTTCATGGGCTGGATGTCCACGATGATCTTACTGAGGAGCGGGGCGAGCCCATGGAAGATCTTATAACCATCCCTCCGAATGATGAAATTACGGAGCATATGGTGCAGATTGGCTCCAACTTGAAAGATGAAGTCTGAGAGCAGCTCATTGCCTTCTTGTAGAAAAATGCTGACATCTTCGCTTGGATCCCAATAGACATGCCAAGAATTGATGCCGAAGTTATGGAACATCGGTTGGCCGCCGATCCTAAGTACAGGCCAATGAAAGAGAAAATTCGGAGCCATGCACCAAAAAGGCAAAAGGTAATAGTGGAGGAAGTGGATAAGCTCCTCAAAGCCAGATTCATTCGAGAAGTCTACTACCTGAATTGGGTCTCCAATGCGGTCCTAGTAAAGAAGGCCAATGGCAGGTGGAGAATGTGTATCGACTTCAAGAAGCTGAACAAGGCCTGGCAAAAGGACAGCTACCCCCTGCCAAGAATTGATTAGCTTATGGATGCAACTTTAGGCCACGAGCTCCTCACCTTCATGGACACTTTCTCTAACTACAACTAAATCTGGATGGTGCCAGAGGATGAGGAGAAAACTGCCTTTATTACTGACCGTGGTCTTTATTATTATAGGATTATGTCCTTTAGGCTTAAAAATGCGAGTGCAACCTATTAGCACCTGGTCAATAAGATCTTTAAGGAGCAAATCAGCTATAATATGAAAGTCTACATCGATGATATGTTGGTCAAGAGCCAAACATCAACCAATCATGTTGTCGATCTCGAAGAGACCTTCAGCATCCTTCGAAAGTACAAGATGAAGCTAAATCCAACCCAATGCACCTTCGGAGTGACCTCAGGAAAATTCTTGGGGTTTATGGTCTCGAGGTGGGGGATCAAAGCCAATCCAAAAAAGTCCAAGCAATCCAGGAGATGACCACTCCAAAATCAATAAAAGAACTCTAACGCCTGATTGAAAAAGTGGCATCCTTAAATCACTTTATTTTGAAGTCGATCGAGCAGTGTATGTCATTCTTCCAGGTCCTTAAGCAATCAAAGAACTTCTGCTAGATGGCGGAATGCTAATAGGCATTTGAAAAGCTCAAGAGCTACCTTGGCTCACCACCCCTATTGGCCAAGCCCGAGCTTGGGGAAGAGCTACTCCTCTATCTTGTGGTCTCTCTTGCTGCCCTAGCAGTGGTCCTAATCAAGGAAGAGATGAAAGTACAGCAGCTGATTTACTACATAAGCCGAGTCTTAAGGGATGCTGAGACTAGATACATTAAATTAAAAAAATTAAGTTATGCTCTTCTGATTGCGGTCAGGAGACTTTGGCCTTATTTTCAGGGGCACACCATAATGCTCCTCACTGATCAGTCCATCAAAGCAATTCTTCATCGAACGATGCTTCTGGAAGAATTGTAAAGTGGGCTATTGAATTAATGAAATTCAACATAAACTATCAGCCTCGGTCATCAATCAAAGTCCAGATATTGCCTGACTTTATAGTAGAGGGTACGATCCTAGATGATGTCAAACCCGAATGGAATGATGCCAGCATTCTATGGTTGCAGTCGAGCTCCATCGAAGAGAGAGTGGATCTTCTCAAAGGATTCTGGGCCCTATATGTGGATAGCTCCTCTAATGCCTCAAGCACAGGTGCTGGGCTGATCCTGGTACCCCAAGGGGGTCATTACCAAATACGCACTATGCTTCAAATTTTCTGCAATAAATAATGGGGTAGAATATGAAGCTCTGATAGTGGGGCTCAAGATTGCCAAAGAACTAGAAGTCGATCAGCTTCAAGTCTACAGTGATTTACAGCTGGTGATGGAACAGATCGATGGTAGCTATGAAGCTCGAGAGGAAAATATGACGGAGTATCTTGAAAGAGCGAAGAGCCTGATCATAGCCTTCAATGGCTTTGGCATCCAGTAGATTCCAAGGGCAGAGAGTGCTAGGGCTGATCTTCTATCCAAGCTAGCCACACTTGCCCCCAATAAACTTTTCAAAGAGATATACTTTGAAGTGTTAAAATGCCCGAGTATGGAGGAACCATAGTCTACAATGCAGATCGACCATAAGCCATGCTGGATTGATTCATTGATCACTTATCTCAAAGATGGGACACTCCCCTATGATTTGAAAGAAGCTTGGAAGCTAAGAAACTAAGCCTCCCGATATATTCTGTATGAAGGTAAGCTATACGAGAGATCATACTTCCTACCACTTTTGAAATATCTCTGATCTTTTGAAGCCGACTTTGCACTGTGGGAAGTACATGAAGAAATTTGTGGGAGCCATCTAGGTGCCAAATCCCTATATCATAGTTGCTTTGATAAGGATATTATTAGCCAACTATACATTATGATTGTGTCGAATATGTTAAAAGGTATGACCGCTACTAGAGAAACATAAATATATGGAGGCAACCAACCTCCAATCTTATGCCATTAAGTGCCTCTTGGCCATTTGCGCATTGAGGGATGGATATACTTGGATCCTTTTCAATGACATTCGGACAATGGAAGTTCCTCTTAGTTGCAATCGACTACTTCACCAAATGGCTCGAGACTGAACTTCTAGCAAAAATCACTAAAGCCAAAGTACAGAACTTCATCTAGAAGTCAATTATTTGTAGATTTGGTTTGCCTCAGACCCTTATAATAGACAGTGGGCGGTAGTTCACTGGGACAAAGTTTGCGGAGTTCTGTGAAGACTTGAACATCTTCCATAACTTCACGTCAGTGGCCCATCCACGAGCAAATGGTGAAGCAGAGATGACCAACAGGACCGTATTGCAGGGTATCAAGGCAAGGCTTGAAAGAGCAAGGGGGACTTGGATGGATGAACTCTACCATGTACTCTAGGTGTACCAAACTATCCAAAGACTGCCAACTAGAGAAACACCATTTTCCTTGGCCTTTGAAATGGAGGCGGTCATTCTGATCAAGTTTAAGCTCCCATCGGCATGGGTCGTGGCCTTCAATGAGTAGTATAATTTGCAAGACCGTGGAGCTAACCTCAACTTATTGGAGGAAAAATTAGAAGAAGCCCAAGTTTGGATGGCTGCTTATAGACGAAGGGTGGCCCGATACTACAACTCCAGAATCAAGGACAAAGTATTCAGAGTGGGAGACTTGGTGCTTCAGCGAGTAGTTATTTCTCAGCCCTAGAACTAAGGAAAGATCACCCCAAATTAGAAAGGATCCTACGAAGTCAAGAAAGACGTCCAACCCAAGACATATTATCTGAAGAAGCTTAAAGGAGTTGATCTACCCCGACCGTGGAACTCAGAAAACCTATGGATATATTATCAATGATTTGGTTGCAATAAGATCCCTTTACTTTAACATCCTGATCCCTATTACAAATTTGTAATGGTGAGAAACAACTTTCCAAACTTAGCTGCACAACAAAAATAGCCATGTTAGGAATAGGAGGAGAACCTCATCCTAATGTGACCAAAATTGAAAGCCTCGTTAATCTAAAACAAAAGGAGGGAAGAGGCCCTATCAATGGTCCTAATGTGCCCCTACAGCCATGTTAGGAATAAGAGGAGAACCTCATCCTATTGTGAGCAAAGTCGAATATCTCGTTAATCTAAGACGAGGGGAGGGGAGAGGCTCTGTCAACAGCCTTAATGTGCCCCTATAGCCATTATAGGAATAGAAGGATAACCTCATTCTAACGTTAGCAAAGCCAAATGCCTCATTAATCTAAGATGAGAGAAGGAGAGAGGCCCTGTCAATGATCATAATGTACCCCTACAGCCACGTTAGGAATAGGAGGAGAACCTCATCCTAACATGAGCAAAGTCGAAGGCCTCATTAATCTAAGATGAGATGAGGGGAAAGGCCCTGTCAATGGTCCTAATGTACCCCTACAAACATGTTAGAAGTAGGAGCAGAATCTCATCCTAACATGAGCAAGGCCGAAGACCTCGTTAGACTAAGACGAGGCGAGGGAAGAGATCCTGTTAATGGTCCTAACGTGCCCCTACAATCGTACAAGAAATAGAAGAGAACCTCATCCTAATAGGAGGAAGGCCAAGGCCTCATTAATGAAGAACGAGAAGAAGAGAAAAGCCCTACCAACGACCCTTATATGTATCCTCCCTATGGCTATGTCAAATATGGAAAGGAGAACCCCACCCTAGTTTGCAGAAGGGACCCTCCGCTCGGCATCCACAACAAGCTTCTCATTAGAAGACAAAACAAAAAAAAAATGAGATGAAGAATGCAAAGCCATTAACAAGAATTGAATTCATAGTAGAAAATAATGAAAAATGTATCATTTTATTGAAAATATAAGTTCATCACAAGTAAAATAAAGGTCGGCAAGATCGATTACATGAAAAGAAAGATGAAGAAAAAAGGTCGAAGCCCTAAGATGGACCCGACTCAGACTTTGGGCTGTCAACCCCAACCATCACCAAGGCCTACTTTAGCCTAAGGATCTCCTCCTCAAGCTCCTTCTTCTTATATAGACCATCAATGTACATCCTATTGACATGTTGGAATTTGCCATCAAGCTCTCGTTGCTTCTTCCTCAAGACTTCAGACTCGCCCTCCGTATCCTTGATAGCCTGATATTCGCAGGTCAGTTGGAGCTTCAGCCAAACCTCGGCCTTCTCCATCCCAACCACTTCTAAAAGCTCGCTAATGGTCCTCTTCAAGGTGGCAATCTCCTCCAACTCGCCACTTGCACTGGCTTGCCAACTACTTTACAATCGCCTCTAAAAATAAGTTGCTTCATCTCTGGTGCCCTTGAGATCGCATTCAAGCCTAGACATTTTCTCTGCCCAGGTTATTCTATAACTATTATGCCAGTCCTCGTATCTTGTAACTACTTCTAAAGCTCAAAGATCTTCTTCGACCAGTCCCAGTCGTACCGAGCTTTTTCAATAAACCACGATGAACTCCCCTCCAACAGATTGATTTTCTCTATCATTGGCTTAAGATCGGCTTCGAGAGAGCTGATCTTCACCGTTAGTGCCCAAGATTTATCACTGGCATTTTTCTTGAGCACGACAATCTTCCTCTCAAAGCTGCCCTTTCGAATGCTGAAGCTTGTAGAGTCCTTCATGTATAACTTTCGGAGGTGAGTGACCTCTTAGGTCGCCTCTGAAACATTCTTCTGAGAAGCTTGAAGGTCATTCTCCATCTTCTTCAACTTCTTCTTCAGATGGTGGACTTTCTTCTTTAAGCTTTTTATTAAAGGTTTTAGCAGAACTCCCTGAGGTAAGGGGTTGACATCGACTGGAGATGATGGGTTATGGCTCTAATTATTGGAGGAATTCTAGATAACACATGGCACAACACCAATATAAAGAAAGGCATAGATAAAAGTAAATTCACTTTCATTTAACTAAAAACTTTCAAGTATAAAACAAAACAAAAGAGGAAAAGGAAAAAGTATAACTATTCAAGGTCCTCAACCTCGGAGGGTGTGGCGGTAGAAGAGGTTGGAGTGCTCTCGACTACCTCAGGTTTCTAAGCAGGCTCGGGGACCTCCACAGTAGGTTCGAATGGACTGGGGGCAAGCTTGGTAGGAGAATAATTGACTGCAGTGCTGGATGGTCCTACTTCTTCACCAAGATCCTTCTCATCCAAAAAGCTCAGGTCGAGCTTGGAAAATTTTTGGGCCACCCTTCCTTCGTAGAGTTTGAAGCCCTTGATGAATGCCTTCTGGTTGAAGGTGACGTTCAGATCTTTCATTTTAGAGGAGGCCTTGAACCCCTCCAGGACTCGAGCTGTCGCCTTCGAAGCTGACTTCGCCTTACGAGCCTCCAGCTTGGTGACCCACCCCTCAGCTTCTTTTCTTTTCTCCTCCTTCAGTGCCAGAGCGGCCTTCAGCCCGATCAAGACAAGATCCTCTTTTCGAAGTGCCCCTTGGAGACATAATTTCCGCTGCCTTCTCCTTCATGGAGCACTCAGCTTCAACGGCCTTTTCTTGGAGGTGACCAATCTCGACTTGAAGATCCTCCTGGACCTTTAGCGCCTCCGCCTCCTAGCGATTTGCCCTCTTAAGGTGGGTAATTATTTGGTGACCTAACTACCACAGCAAAATAGCAGTAAGATAGAGGAATGAAAGAAAGAAAAATGAAAAAGGGAGTATGATTAGACGATTATCTTAAGAAAAGTCCCAAGAAAGTCTCAGATGAACTGCATCCGATCAAGGTCAACCATGTGGTCCACTACCTCGGGCATCATGAATTTATCAATTAGATCTCGGATGATGTTCGGGTTGCCAAAGGGGTTTGCCCCTAGATCGTCGTTGTCGCTGTTACTTGGCTCGCTCGGATGGGCCTTATGGGCTACCTTCACAACGGCCGACCTTCCCTTCTGCTTCTCCTTTTCCTTGATGATGAAAGAGTCTGATGCATGATCCCCTGTTGGAAGATCTATGGGCTCATGGGGAAGCGACCCTCCTTCGGTGACATCGATGCTGGTGGCTGTGGCAACCTCAGCTCTTTGGCGGACCTTGGGTGCAACATCTGCGGCAGTAGAAGCCACAGGGTTGGAGGCACCGACCTTCATCCATTTTGAACCCTCGCTCGGGGCCTTCCCCTTCCTTTTCTTCTGGGCATAAAGGCCCTTGGTGAGCCTCTCCACAGCAAGAGTATCCATTTCTGTGATAAAGAAAAAACTATAGTCAGCCAAGGTACATACAAAACTTCACAAGAATTGAACATTCATACTCATATATATATATATATATATATATATATATATGTGTGCATACATGAGGCAAAAAATAGTAATAACAATAATAGTACTGATGGGGTTGAGAGGTCTTAAGCCAAGGTTGAATAAGGTCTGCTTTTTCAGAAGATCGGAAGGAAGAGGAGCTTGGTACACCTTGAGCTTGTTAGAAGACTCGAGGTCGGCTCCGTCTAAACTAGGGGCTTAGCGAACTGATTTTCGAAGGAAGCCCCAGGGAGGATGGTTAAGAAGCAAGATCGGATATTTAACGTAGAAGTGCTTCTCCTTCAAGTAATGAATGAAAGAAGGAGCACCTTTTAGTAACCCCTTCTTACCGAATTAGAAGGAGAAATACCTCCAGTCCTTCATGGAAGGATGACGCTTGAAAGTATAAAAATTTTTAAAAAGTGAAATAGTTGGCCGGACTTTGGCCAGCTGATAAAGAAAAATGAAACTAATTACAAATTGAAAGGAGTTCGATATGATGGAAGCAAAAGAAATGTTCAAAAAGTGAAAAAGCATGACAACAAAGGATGGAAGTAGAAGTCAAAGCTTGACATGCAAGGCTTATAGATACAGGCAAAACTGACCGACTGGAGGCAAACTAGCACATTCGTCTAATCTAGAAAGCTCGAGGTCATACTTGGGGTGAACCCCATATTGGATGCAGATCAACGAAAGATTGTTCGGAGTCAAAACCGAAGGGATGATATCTGGAATAAAAGACTGGTGAGACATGTTCCTAGGCTCAATCTCGGTCAGTGGTGCAGGATCTAGGAAGGCCATTCCGGACGAGCTCCAAGAACCGACGGAATGGGAGGTTTTAGAAGACATTCAAATCAAAATAAAACCCTAGGAAAACTCTTAAAAATCAAGAAAAAATGCACTATAGAAGCTTCTACCAGAGAAATCAAAAGAGCAAGAAGAAGAAAGATGCTAGATAAATCAAAAATAGGTGATAGAAGGCTGACCTAAGTTGACTGAGAGGGGCAAAGAAGCGATGGACATGATGAAAATCGAGTGGAGGAGTGCTGGAAATCAGAGAGGATGCGAAGAAGAATCAGTGCTCTCAAGCAGGAAGAAGGCAAGGGCTCGAGAGGGAAGAAGACTTAAGTAAGAATGAATTCTGGAGGGGGAAGAAGGTCTTAAATAGCTATGGGCAACCCGAGGTGGTTATGATTGCAGATCTTACTCATCCACTCCGTGCGTGCCACATCCCACTCATCATGATAGTGGAGTGACAATGGGCATGTCTTTAATTATGTCGTACCTAGGGTAGTGTTATGGTGGAAAATTTGAAGGGTCGTCTCCTTGAAGTAATTTCAAATTTAATGAGCCCAAGAGCTAACGTGATAGATGCCAAAATATCTCTTTTGGACAGACGTAAAAAAAGAACTTTGGTAGTCGCATTCCTACTCCCTTCTTTCGAATTTCAAAACTCGAGAGTAGAGGGACTAGTATTGGAGATAAACCTGCTCCTATCAAAGTTTGGCTAGAATGTCTGACCTTTAAATTGGCCCATCCAGTATCAGTAGCCAAGGATGGGCTTCCACCAAATCCATAAGACCTCTCAGACTCCTTCAGCAATTAGACTCCTACCACACTTCTCCTTCAGTCGGACTCCTTCAGCAGTCAATATTCTACTGAACTTCTTCTTCAACCAAACTCCTTCGGTCAGACTCCTTCAGCAGTCGGACTCCTGCTAGATTTTTCCTTCAGTCGAACTCCTTCAACAGTCAGACTCCTGTCGGACTTCTCCTTCAGTCAAACTCCTTCAGTAGTCGGACTCCTGTCAAACTATTTCTTCAATCGGACTCCTTCAGTAGTCGGACTCCTGCTGGACTTCTTCTTCAGTTAGACTCCTTCGACGGTCGAACTTTGAATAGGCTTCGCCACCAGTCAAACTCTTTTTGAGCTTCTTTATCTGTCGAGCTCCTCTCAAACATCTTTTACAAGTTGCCCAAAAAGGCCTCAACATTGACTTATGATATGGCAAACGATGACCCAAGCACGGCTGATCTCAAGTACCTCCAAACTCTTTTGGAACGGTGTTAGTTAAAAATTCTTTATTACCTATGACTATCTCATCTGAACTTGAGTTGTCAAACTCTGATGGACTGCCACGTCACAGCAACAGACATGATCCTCTATAACAAACCTCATGTGGCCCTGAATGGCCCACTACTAGATGGTTATGGCTATCACTATCAGTTTGTTATGGGCTCTGCCTATATAATGGATTCTCTAGATATGCCTTGTTCTCCAAGCTCTTGATTTATTTCTAAAAACTCTACTAAAATCTCTCTGAGCACTCTATTTTTATTGGCTGAAAGAGCTGACTTGATCATCGGAGGGTCTTGCCGGAGCCACCACCTTCGACTCCGAACGAGACTTATTTTGTAGGTCACCAATGACGACCTCATCTTCTTCGACTCCAGCCTCGATTTCAATGACAATCAGATTTTGCACCAACAATAATCATAACTAAATTCTTAAAAATAATAAATTTTTGCATTAAAAAGAATTACCACAACCATGTTGAAGATGGATTCGAAACTTTAGAATAATTTTTATTAATTCAAAAATCCTAATTAATTAAGTATTTACTTTATTTTTATTTTAATTTACTAAACTCTCAATTTGCTCTCTTTAATCTAGTTATTTAAATTTTTACTTTAAAATAAATTAAAAATTTTATTTTTTATTAAAATTAAATATAACTTAACCTTCAATTTTGAGAAAATCGACATCAGACTCATCACCATTCTAAAAATTAAAATTAGATCTAATTTTTTTTTATGCTGTAATGACAAGCAATCAAATTTTTGGCACCATTGTTGGAGATTGTAGCATGATTGCTTTGATTAATTAAAAATTAATTAATTAATTTTATAAATAAAAAATAAAAAATAATTTTTTTAAAAAAAAAATATTGCTCTTTAGTTTTATCTAGTTATTACTATCTTTTTATAACTAATTTTTGCTCTCTATAGTTTAGATTAATTTATTAATTTTTAAGACTTAATCACTTGAATTTATCTTTTTTTTGCAAAATCACACAATCAAAAACTAAAAAAAATCTATAAAATGATAAAACCATAAACCTTTAAAAAATCACCAACATCTCAAAATACTTAATTAATTTAGAGTAACCATAAATATTAAATAAAATTAATTTTTAATATATTTGAATATCTTAATTAGTTTGCATTGCATATTCATAATATACTCTAAGGACACAACCCATTAAACAAGATAAGGTGGGAATTTGATCATCCTTCCTTAGCCCACAAACCACCACCCATTATATTGCATTAACCTAAATCCTAATCCTTAAAATCAATTAGACATTGGCCCTTAAGGATATTCAAGCTCGTTAGGATAAGAAAATCCTAAAGTTGAACATGATTTAAATTGGTTAATTACTCGGTGTCTAAGGCAAGTGGTTAAAAGATTGTGGTTTTCAATTGGTTCCTTTGTCTAACTTAGTCAACTTAGTTGGTATCTAAGAAAAGCAATGAGCAGGAAACCTCCTGAAGAAAATCGATCTAGGATTTTGGGGTTAGATTTTGAAACTTTTTAGATCTATGCAGTGGAAGACATGAATTAATCATATTAATTCATAATAAAACATGAAAAGCCCTAGATCTAGGATCCTATTACATGATTATAGCATGCTATTAAATCAAAAAAATTAAATATTAAAAGAAAAGATGTTGATTACATCAACATAGATCTAAAATAGATCTAAACTAGATATGTAATAGGAAGATCAAATCATCCTTACCTTTGCATCTTGAGTTTTTTAAGTCGCTGATCCAGGCTTGAGGTTATTGCTCTAAGCCACACACATGTTTGACCTCTACAGATTGTGCACACGAGCCCTCAATCATAGATCAAAAGTCTTATGCTCAAAAATCAGCATGGTATGCTATTACTATGCTGATCCTTCTTCGATGGTCGATCTAGATTTTTCTTCTTTAATTTTTGGACCCTCCAATAACTAGAAGATGAGGAAAAATATTTTGGACTTGAGACTCCTTTCAAAATCATAAAAGGATGGAGGAAGAGATGTAAAGAAAAAATCCTAGAAGAAGACCCTTCTTCTTCCTTGTTTCTCTCACCAAGATATAGGGTTTTCTCTCCACAAAATTCCCACGCCCAAGGTATTTGCACCTAGGTTTTCTCACACCCAAAGATCCCTCTCTAAAGTCTTTCTCTTGTGAAAAAATAAGATTAAAAGACTCTTTAAATAAAGAGTTGTAGAGGAATCATTGTCTAGGTCAAATACCTAGCAAGGGTTAACCAAATTGGGCTAAACATGGGATGCCCAACTCTTGGGCACCCCCTCCTTTATTTTTTGCATGGACTAGCAGGGAATGTCACACCAAAATCCTCATAAAATCCACAAAAATCCTAGAAAAAATTAGGATAGGATTGGCACAAAAAGGGAGGAGTTTTAGTTGCTTAAAATTCTATCTCATAGAATTTAAATCAACTCAAACTCCTTCTTTGACTTGGTCCACATAGAATTTTCTGTGTAAGAAAGAAAGGGAGGAGATGGGGCATGCATGAAGACTTGGAGAGAAGATTTTGGTCACCAAAATTCCTAAAAAATAGGGTGCAGGCATTGGGACTAAGGTGGCACAAGGATAGGGAGTCCTATTTTGACTTGGTCAAACATGATATTTAAATCAAACTAAATCAAAACTAATTGAACTCAATTAGAATATGTCTTAATCTAATTGAAAATCTAATTAAATTAGATTAAATTAGATTTAATTTAGATTTAATTTTTTAATTAAATTAGAAATTGGGTTGATATAAGTCCTAATTGAACTAGGACTCATTCTTTCTTGTAATTGGCTCATCCAATAAACCAATTGAACTTGATCCAATCAAGCTCAAACCTAATCTAATTAAATTATATTTAATTAAACTTAATCTCAGCTATCAAGCTTAATCAAATTAAGTTAATTAGCAATCAAATTGCTAATCAATTCTCCTACAATAACTAGGTTAAACATCAATCGTATTGAATATTTAATCCTAGAATGATTCTCAATCATCAATCAACTATCCGATCAGATCGAGAACTCTTATGTGTGTGACCCCATAGATCCAAACCTAAGTTGGTAGCATTGAAATAAATTTTTGTATCAATCAAAGTGACCATCTAGCAATGGTACCTGATGGTCGAATAGATCGAATGTGTAGAACAACATCCTTAGAACCCATTTGGATATAGTTTTCGTATAATTCATCCCCTTAACAAAAATGCTCATAGGAGAGCTCAGAGTTTAACTATCAACCCTGATTAGGTCATCCATATTATATTTTAAAATACCAAATCCATCTTATGAATTATCCTGGCCATGGTTTTGCTATACTGAAATATAGTGATACATTCTTCTCCAACTCTTGGAGTGGTCAATCACATCTTGATCACTCATTGACTTTGCAAGTACTTGACTATGCCTAAAAATCTTTCGTTACTAAATTAAAAATTTAGTTAGTCCGGTACCAAAGCATTGTGAGTTGCTTGCAAGCTACTATGGTGATCTTAGGTCTAAGGGATATTTGTACCTACATCCCATCAGAGCAGTACTCGACAGCAGAATGCTCTGGAGTTGGTCACATTTAGTGATGATGTACCCTTACATCTTACTTGTATGCCATACCAGTATCTCCATACTCCTTGGTTAAGAGAACAAGCAACCTATATGGCACACAATGACCTATACTCGAAAAGCGCTGTCATCCTAATTAATAGCAAATCATTTGGTCGTGAATAATTTAAGGACTAATCGATAAATCTTCTCTTTATCAAAACTAAATAGTCCTAAGAACTTCATCATAATAATAGAGTTCATTAGAAGATGTAGACTTTATGATGAAAATGCTAAAAATATATCATATTTAATAATGAATCAATTAAAATTACAAGATAGCACAATCGTCAACTGGCTGATGATTGGCTTTGGGATATATTTTCCAACTCCTCCTACATTTTATACTTACCTGATCGAGTCAGTTAGCCAATTTTGAGCTTGGAGTGCTCAAAGGTTATCTTGGAATAGTTAGAAGCTATTTAGATCTAGTTTAACCCTAGGATAGAGAGTTCATGCTTGTTTAACTTATTTGCTATTACAATTCAAACTCTAATTAAAACACTCTTCTCTCTTTCATCTCTAGATTTAGGACTTCTTAGGATTCATCTTTAGAATCCTCTTCTTTCTTTTCTCTCATCCCTTTAGAAACTAAAATAAATAAAAAAATAAAAGAATAAATTATAAAATAGCAACTTGAAAAAGAGAATCTAGTTGATTAGTAAAAATAGATCCAAATCTTATCCTAATCCAAAAAATTTTTGAGTCCACAATGAGTGAGATAGATCAAGAATCTCAAATCCTAAAGGACTTCTGCCATCCAATTGAGTCAGCTCAACCATCTTGTATCCAATTACCTCAAACCAATGCAACTAGTTTTGAAATGAAACCTCAAATCATCAACATGCTCCCTAAATTCATCGGGATTGAGGATAAATATGTTTTCATTAAAGAATTTGAGAAAGTATATGATACTATAAGGATACACCAACTCTCAGATGATGCTATTAAACTTAGACTGATTAATTTTGTTTTTAAGAAAAATGCAAAAAAATGGCTCTATAGTCTACCCAACCACTCGATCACAACATGCGATGGTTTTGTAAAAGTATTATTAAGAAAGTTCTACCTGTTAAATATATGTACCCTAGAAGCCAAAATTGGCTGACACTTGTAATACACTTCTAGGGGCAAAATTATAATTTTGACAAAAATCAATAAAATAAGTTATTTTCTATCATATATGTGTATTTAGTGTCTGTGATACATCCTTTGAGTTAATGGTAATGATAATTCATATTTTCAAAGTTAAAAATTTAAGACAGAATAATCATTATTAACTCATAAAATGCTCTCGACCATAGGATCATCACGAGGATGGTGATTGATCCGGGGTTGGTGTACAATCACTTCTTTTTAGTAGATGAGTCTTGAGTTTACGGTGTGGAGACACCAGAGCGAGAGTATAGGTACTCGTTAGAGAACAAGGGCACTGAGCGTGACCACCTCGAGCAGTCATTAGGAAGTCTACCTTCTCGTCAATGACTGACTCGATGCTGCAGTGGTGTGACTGGTTCTTTGATCTGAGGTGCATCGGCAGTTCATCTTGAGAGTGTTATAGTTTGACTACATCATAACTCGGTCTCCTAGTCATATGAAACCCTGAGGTGTATGTTGGCTATAGCTTGTTCATTGTAGGATCTAGATTGCATCAAGATGGAATCTATCTACCTCGGTGGTAGAGGAGCAGCCCTATGATGATCATGAGAATCAAGTCCAGAAGCCCATAGCTGTGGTAGAGTGAAATAATAGAAAGAGTTTCTATGTAGGTTTTCACATCAAACTTGAATCGAATGATTACATCATATGATAGAAATTAGGGTTTGATGGGTTCATCTTAACCCTAATCTGATTGGGGCTCAAGATAGAAGAACTTATTCACATAAGTAGCTACACCAAGAGGTTCGCATTCAGCTCTGATGGGTTGCCACCATATACTGCTAGGTGTCACTGATGGATTTTGGGAGCAATTAGAATGATTTAGATGATCGATCATTCTAGCTGTTCGAATCAGAAGAAGTTTGATCCATCGAAAGGAGTTTCGATGATGTCCATGATAGAGATCATGACATATTCCATTACCATACAGAACTGAACCTAACTAGATCACACAAACAAGGGTTTGAATATGGTGATCATCAATTGAACTGATCCAGTTCGATTGATCTAAATAAGATTAAATTAGGTTCAAGAAAATTGTGCTAGCACTCGATTGAACCTAACGTTCTTCTTTTACTATCATAAATGGTTGTCTTGACTGAGCTAAAGGAGTTTGTGCTCAATCAGAGGTCTTCACTTGGTCTGATTGGAGCCTGTCCAAGTCAGAAAAGGGTTGTCTTATTTTGAAAGATAATACCTACCATTTTTGATCACCTGCCATTTCTCGTCCTTTGACTTTGGTCAAAAGTTGACCTTTGACTGATCAAATGTTTACCATTGACACTTTGACTTCTGTCCACATGTCATGCACATATTGAAAAGCTAGTGGGGGCTTGTCCCCCTGCCAGAACCTGGCAAGGAGGAGGGCGCACTCCACCCTTGGCATGTGCCCAAGCTGGAGGTGCTCAGGAGTCCCTGTTGGACAGGGACTCCATCTCCTTTTTGGATTCTGATTAGACTTCTCCTAAGAAACAAGTTTGACTGGTCTTATGTGCCATCTAAAGATGAATTAAGGGATTCTATTCCCACCAATCAGATTTAGATCTGATTTCACAAAGGATTGTGATTGGTTGGGAAGAAGAGGAGTTGGATCACGCATAGTCTATAAATAAGACCCTACACCCCAACTCAAAGTGCAATTGAAAATTCCCATGCCCCAAGGCTGGTTCTCTCCTCCTCCTCCACACCAAGCCCATATTCTCCTTATCCTGTCCACGCCCAAAGTGGTTTGGGATCTTGGTTGGTGCAATCTAGATAAGAGAAAGGCGATAGAAAGCTAGAAGGCTGCACTGCTGCAAAGGACAACTGCTGATCTTCGATAGGTATTTTGAAGATCCTCCAAATTAGATTTAGATCTGATTTTTGGAGACATGATAGAGAAGAAGAGAATCTCCAGATCCAGCCCGAGTGGATACCAATAGAGGCTAGGCACTTGCGTGGCTAGATCCAGAACCTTCCGCTGCTTACAGGATCATCAACGGGTAATAGGATTATCCTACATCAAGATAAATTAAATTAAATTAAATTTATCTAGATTTTATTTTTATTATTAGAATAATAAGAATTAGATCTAAAACATTCCAAATCTGATCTAGATCAAAGAAATTTTTTTTTAAAATATATCTCTTGATCCGATCAATTCTGAACGAACCTGATCTAGAAAATCATGATTTTCCTTCACTTCCCACATCACAAAATAGCCAAGTTAAGAAATGAAATTAATCAATTTTATCAATTAGAAGGAGAGTCTTTCTAAAAATATTTAGACCAATTTAAGAATCTCTTGAGTCAATGCCCACACCATGGAATAAAAACATGGAGGTTATGCCAAATCATTTATGAATGTCTAGATCCAAGTTCTAGAACTATGCTAGAATCAATGTGCTAGAGCCAACTCATACACAAAAAACCTAATGAGGTCTGGTAATTTTTAGAGGATCTAGCATAAAAGAGTCTATAGTAGGAGGCAACTAGGAAACCTATACCAGCAAGAGGTGGTATACGCAAAGTTCCAACAACCCTAGTGGCAGAAGCCAAAATAGCTGCTTTACAATGAAGATTAGAGGCCTTAGAATTATAGAGATCCACTAATATAAACCAAGTGTCTATACCTATGTGTAATGGTTGTAGTGCACCAGACCATGTCATAGAGGAATGTCCCTTCCTAATTAAACTAATAGAAAATGATTTTGTATAGGTTAATGCAACATATCAAATGTTAGGATTTGACACCTCGAATTCGATCCATAGTAAGAGGAGAATCAATTTTCAGTGCAGCAGTCAGACTGACTTTGATACACGATCGAGCCAGCTCGAACCACAATTGAGCCAACTCTCTCAAGCAGACAAACAGCAAGAGTTTGGGTGAGATGCAGTCGAGCCAGCTCGATCCCTGATCGAGCCGGCTCGATGAAGGCGAATAGAATACAATGGATTTTTTTATTTGGACTTAGATTATGATTAATCCAATGGATCTATGAGAGTTATTCATCAACCATAGAAATGTTAGATATGAGTGCCCTAGAAGTCAGAATTGGCTGACACTTATAATACACTTCTAAGAAAAAAATTAAAATTTTGACTATAAATAATAAAATGGGTTATTTTCTATCACATAAGTGTATTTAGTGTCTGTGATACATCCCTTGAATTAATGGTAATGATAATTCATATTTTCAAGAGTTAAAAATTTAAGACATGAATTTTCATTTATTAACTCATAAAATGCTCCTTATCGTAAGATTATCATGAGGATGGTGATTGATCCAAAAAATTAGTGTACAATCGCTTCTTTATAATAGATGAGTCTTGAGTCTACAGTGTGGAGACACCAGAGTGAGAGTACAGATACTCGTTAGAGAATGAGGGCACTGAGCGTGACCACATCGAGTAGTCATAAGGAAGTCTACCTTCTCGTCGATGACTGACTTGATGCTGCAGTGGTGTGTCTGATTCTTTGACCTGAGGTGCATCGGTAGTTCACCTTGAGGGTGTTATAGTTTGACTACACTATGACTCGATCTCCTAACCATTCAAAACCCTGAGGTCTATGTTGGCTATAGCATGTTCATTATAGAAATTGGATTGCACCAAGATGGAATCTATCTACCTCGGTGGATGAGGAGCAGCCCTACGATGATCATGAGAATCAAGTCCATAAGCCCATGGCCATGGCAGAGAGTGAAATAATAGAAAGAGTTTCTATTAAGGTTTTCACATCAAACTTGAATCGAATGATTAAATCATATGATAGAAATTAGGGTTTGATGAGTTCATCTTAACCCTAATCTGATCGGGGTTCAAGATAGAAGAACTTAATCACACAAATAGCCGCACCGAGAGGTTCATTTTCAATTTTGATGGATTGCCACCATATGCTACTAGGTGTCAATGGTGGATTTTGGGAGCAATTAGAATGCTTTAGATGATCGATCATTCTAAATTGTCTGAATTAGAAGAGTTCTGATCCATCGAAAGGAGTTTCGATGATATCGATGATGGAGATCATGACATGTCCCATTACCATACAGAACTGAATCTAATTGGATCATACAAATAAGGGTTTGGATCTGGATATCATCAATTGGACTAACTCAGTTCAATTGATTTGAATAAGATTCAATTAGATTCAAGAAAATCGTGCTAGCATACGATTGAGCCTAACGTTCTCCTTTTTCTATCATAAAAGTTATCTCGACTGAGCTAAATGAGTTTGTGCTCACTCAAGTACCTTTACCTGGTCTGACTGGGGTCTATCCAAGTTAGAAAAGGGTTGTCTTAATTTATGAGATAAATTTAAGACAACACCTACCATTTTCCATCACCTGCTAATTCTTATACTTTGACTTGGTCAAACATTAACCTTTGACACTTGGACATCTGCCGATGTGTCATGCACTTATTGGAGAGTAGATAGGGGCTTGTCCCCTCCCTAGAAATTGGAAAGAAGGGGGTGCCTGCATAGGATGGCATGTGCCCATGGATAGGGATACTGGAGTCCCATATGGTTGGGACTCCAAGTTGCTTCTTGGTTTCTACTTAGGTGGCCCTTGGGTATCTACTTTGACCAGTCTTAGGCACCATCTAAGAATGAACCTATGGGTCTCTCATCTGATTGGATCAGATGATATCATCCCACCAATCAGATTTAGATCTGATTGCACAAAGCAATGTGATTGGTCGGGGTGATGCAGCATTGCATGGCATAGCAGAGTCTATAAAAGGACCCTATCTGCATCCACTTTTGAGATCTCCTCTTCCAAGCTACACCCCAAGGCTGCCACTCTCCCTTCTCCATTCCATCCCTCCTCTCCACGCCCAAGAAAGTTGGGCCTTCAGATTAGTGCGAGTCAGGCAAGGAAAGGCTGACAAAAAAGGAAGAAAGCAGCACTGCTGTAGAGACAATGGGCGATCTTCAGAAGAAGTTTTGAAGATCCTCCAAATCAGATCCAGATTTGATTTTTGGAGAAAAAAAAGAAAAGAAGAAGATCTCTAAATCTAGCTCGAGTGGATATCGGTAGAGGCCAGGCGCTTGTGTGGCTAGATCTAGAACCTCAGAGCTTCCACAGGATCATTAACGGGTAATCATATTACCCAAGATCCAGGTAAAAAATTAATTTAAAATTAATTTATTTTTATTTTCTTAATTATAAAATTATAAATTATATTTGAAAAGTATCAGATCTGATCTAGATCTGAGAGGAGAATTTTTTATATATGCCTTTCGATCCAATCAGATCTGAACGAACCTGACCCAGGAAATTAGGATTTCCCTTCAACTGGTATCAGAGCCAGATTTTTATAAATTTTTTTTAGATTTGATTTAATATGATTAATTAGTAATTTTAGATATCACATGGGATGTGATTAGATCTAAAATTAAAAAATTAAAAAATTAAAATAAATTAATTTAGATCTAATATGTATGAGATACATAACTAGACTAGGAATTGAATTGTTCTATGTGTAGTCTAGTTTGATCACAATTTTGGTTTGAACTAATTAAAGTGATTTTTAGATTTATTTATTTTTTATTTTTTGATATTATAAATATTATAATCAGATCTAAAAAAAAAAAATAAAATAAAATTAATTTATTCATATGAGATATGATAGTTGCATGTTTAGACTAGTTGTAGAATAGTTCTCAAATAGGTCTAGATTAAATTTTATTTGATATGATCAAATTTAAATTTAATTTTTTAGATGATTATGAGATAATTTAGATCTAAAAATATGCATGCATGATATATGTGATATATACAAAATATGTTTTAATTAGATCTATTTTTTATATGAGATATATGCTTAGATCTAATTTAGTTTTTGTAGATTAGTTGTATTTCTGATTAAGGCGTTCCCCTTGGCCGTCCGGTCATAAGAACAAAGTAGGGCTTAAAGACCCTCTCCTTCCATTCGATGGGGTGTTCTTATGATGTGTAGGGGTGCTGCGCATTCGTCCTTAATCAAAAATTGAAAACTTACTTTCTGCAAAATCCTAGATCCTGAAACCCTAGGATCTTATTTACATGTTTTGTTTAATGAACCCTAACTTAATTAAGAATTAAGTTTATGAAATATCAATTAGGTCTAAAATTGAGAATTTTCAGATCTAAGACATATTCATAAATCTGGGTTCGGGCTTGGGTAGCTCAATTAGGTCTAGCGGTTGATCAAACCGAATCAAGAGTTGGTTAGATGGGATCAAAATGCTTAAATTGACCAGCCTAATAGGATTAAGTCTGGGTCAAGATCGAGTCACATGAGTGATCGATCAAGCTAAGACCTAATTAGGCTCAGTGGTTAGAGTCTGGATTGTAGGCTAACCCGATTGGTTCTGGCTCAATAATTTGGTGTCTAAGGTAAGTTTGGCAGATACGATCGACTGATTTTTAATTGGGAGCTACTCGACTCGAATGCATTCTTATCGAGTTAATGGCATATCCCTTCCACCGATCTCACTTACCTGGCCATGTTTGTTGACTCAGTTCTGATCTGAGGTGGTCAATAATCCGAGCTAACCCATGCCACTAGGTTAGTCATAATGGTTATGACTATGTCAAGTCTAGTTTAATGAGACCTAAATCAAATCTTCCTAAGAAAAGATTAAGTCTAAGGTCTTCCACCATTGTAGATGTGCGGGCCCTTTCTGGGGTTGATTGTTCTCGGCTGGTTACAGTGGCTCAGTTGCACCAAGAAGATGCAACCATGTCTATTAGGCATTGGATGCTACGGGCTGGAGGATGAATTGGGCTCAATATTTTGGATACGGTGAGAGACTCAATTAGAAATCCAATCTATGCAAATGGTGGGTCTGACTTAACTAAGGAGTGGATCAATATTTCGGACATGGTGAGATTCATGAATTAGAGACCAAGTTTGGGTGCACCATGATTAGAGAATCATTGAACAAGAGTTGTTCACTCATTGGCTAACCCATCACCAATAACTGTTAGGTGAGGTGATGAGTCAGTTCGGTGGGACCGCACCACCCACTAGAAATCAGTAATCATGGAGATTTTTGCATCTCTACAGAGGGAGTGTAGGGATCCGAGAAAATAGTGAGAGCTAATTTATTTAAAAATAAAATTTCTAAATAAATTGGTTAAGTCTTAATTACAATATCTAACTAGAAACTTTGACTCTCTACAGAAAAATGTCTGCATCCAACCCACTAGCATGAATCCTAGACACCCATAGACTGACTAGACCAAATTACAAGGATTGGCTCCAAAATTTTAAAATTATTTTGGGTTTCTACAATTTAACTCATATATTAGACCAGGACCCTCCCACCGTACCAGCTTGCCCATCCGCTGAATAGAGAGCGTCTCTAGATATGTGGACTGATGAAGGTAATAAGATCAGATACTACATGTTGGGCTCGATGTCTGATGAGCTTCAGCACCAACATGAAGATATCAGAACTGCTCGCCAAACGTTGGCTCACCTACAGGAGATGTTTGGTGAATAGAGTCGTGCAGCCAAGTATCAAGTCACTAAACGACTGTTCAAGGCTAAGATGCGCGATGGACAGTTAGTCCAAGATCATTGTCTGATGATGATCAAGAACTTGAAAGAGCTTGAGAAGCTCGGAGTGAGGTTGGACTTTGATCTATAGAATGACATAATTCTGCAATCCTTGACTGATGCATTTGGGCAATTCATCATGAACTACCATATGCATAAACTTCAAAACTCCTTGGCCGAACTTATGAACATGCTGGTTACCACTGAGCTTTCCATGAAAAGTTCTAAAGGCTCAGTACTTGCTATGGAACGGACTTCTTCCAAGAGAAAGTCTTTTGGAAAGAAGAAGTCTGTGAAAAAGTAGAACGTGGAAGGAGGAAAGAAGAAAAAGGCAGAGCCGAAGAAGAAGGTCACTGACAAAGGAAAGTATTTCCATTGCAACAATGATGGCCACTGAAAGCAGAACTGTCCTACATACCTAGCCACCCTAAACAATAAGAAGGAGGTAGGTCCTTCTGGAGGTATGCTCGTTGTTGAGTCTAACCTTATGATTTCTTCTGCATCCAGTTGGGTGCTTGACTCTAGTTCTAGTGCTCATTTGTGCACTTCTATGCAAGGTCTTGAGGATAGCAGGAGGCTGAGGGATGGTAAGATGATCCTACGCATCAGAAATGGAGCAAGGATTGCTTTTGTAGCCGTGGGAACATACTCTCTTCGACTACCATCTGGTTTAGACTTAGTATTAAAAGACTGTTATTATGTGCCTGCAGCAAGCAGGAATTTGATTTCTGTTTCTTGCCTTGCATTAGAAGGCTATGTAATTAGTTTTCTTAAGGACCATTGTAACATTCTTTATGAAAGAAATAAAATTGCAAATGGTTTTCTTATTAATGGTCTTTATCAGTTACATGTTGATGTATCTATTTTTAACTTCGAGCAAAATGTGAATGCC
>QRFJ01002535.1:0-20250 GCA_006176705.1 Cocos nucifera | reverse complement strand
GTTGATTGTTCTCGGCTGGATACAGTGGCTCAGTTGCACCGGGAAGATGCAACCATGTCTATTAGGCATTGGATGCTATGGGCTGGAGGATGAGTTGGGCTCAATATTTGGATACGGTGAGAGACTCAATTAGGAACCCAGTCTATGCAAATGGTGGGTCTGACTTAACTAAGGAGTGGATCAATATTTCGGATACGGTGAGATTCATGAATTAGAGACCAAGTTTGGGTGCACCATGATTAGAGAATCATTGAACAAGAGTTGTTCACTCATTGGCTAACCCATCACCAATAACTGTTAGGTGAGGTGATGAGTCAGTTGGTGAGACCGCACCACCCACTAGAAATCATTAATCATGGAGATTTTTGCATCTCTACAGAGGGAGTGTAGGGATCCGAGAAAATAGTGGGAGCTAATTTGTTTAAAAATAAAATTTCTAAATAAATTGGTCAAGTCAAAATTACAGTATCTAACTAGAATCTTTGACTCTCTACAGGAAAAATGTCTGCGTCCAACCCATTGGCACGTATCCTGGACACACATAGACTGACTGGACCCAATTATAAAGATTGGCTCAGGAACTACAAAATTATTTTGGGTTCGAGAAGTTAACCCATGTTATTGGACCAGGACCCTCCCACCTTACCAGCTCGTCCATCCACTGAACAGAGAGCGTCTCTGGAAAAATGGATTGACGAAGATAATAAGGCCAGATATTACATGTTGGGCTCGATGTCTGATGAGCTCCAGCGCCAACATGAAGATATCGGGACTGCTCGCCAAATGTTGGCTCACCTGCAGGAGATGTTTGGTGAACAGAGTCGCGCAGCCAAATATCAAGTCACGAAATGACTTTTTAAGGCTAAGATGCGTGATGGGCAGTCAGTCCAAGATCACTGTCTGACAATGATCAAGGACATGGAAGAGCTTGAGAAGCTCGGTGTGAAGTTGGACTTGGATCTGCAGAATGATATTATTCTGCAATCCTTGACTGATGCATATGGGCAATTCATCATGAATTACCACATGCATAAACTTCAAAATTCCTTGGCCGAAGTTAATGAATATGCTGGTTACCGCTGAGCTTTCTATGAAAGGTTCTAAAGGCTCAGTTCTTGCTATGGAACGGACTTCTTCCAAAAGAAAGTCTTATGGAAAGAAAAAGAAGTCTGTGAAAAAGCAAAAGTAGAAGGTGGAAGGAGGAAAGAAGAAGAAGGCAGAAGCCGAAGAAGAAGGCCGATGTCAAAGGAAAGTGTTTCCATTGCAACAGCGACGGCCATTGGAAGCGGAACTGCCCTACTTACCTGGCCACCCTGAAGAACAAGAAGGAAGGTCCTTCTGGAGGTATGCTCGTTATTGAGTCTAACCTTACGGTTTCTTCTGCATCCAGTTGGGTGCTTGACTCTGGTTCTAGTGCTCATCTGTGCACTTCTATGCAGGGTCTTGAGGATAGCAGGAGGCTGAGGGATGGAGACATGATCCTACGCATCGGTAATGGAGCAAGAGTTGCTGCAGTAGCCGTGGGAACATACCCTCTTCGATTACCATCTGGTTTAGACTTAGTTTTAAAAGACTGTTATTATGTGCCTGCAGCTAGCAGGAATTTGATTTCTGTTTCATGCTTAGCACAAGAAGGCTATGTGATTACCTTCTTTAAGGACCATTGTAACATTCTTTATGAAAGAAATAAAATTGCAAATGGTTTCCTTATTAATGGTCTTTATCAGTTACATATTGATGTACCTATTTTTAACTATCGAGCAAAACGTGAATGCCATAAAATCAAACGACCTAGGGATAGTCCAAATGATAGGATATCTATGGCACCTGAGATTAGGTCATATAGCAGAAGATAGGATTCAACAAATTGGAGAAAAATGGGCTATTGAGTCCATTGACTTTCGAGTCATATCCAACTTGTGAATCCTTGTCTTCAAGGCAAAATGACTAAACTCCCTTTTGTTGGACATGGGGAAGAGGGCCACAGATCTCCTTGCCCTAGTACATACTGATGTGTGCGGCCCATTTGATGTGCCGGCTAGAGGCAATTTTGTCTACTTCATTACCTTTACCGATGATCTATCTAGGTATGGGTATGTGTATCTTATGAGACACAAGTCTGAAGCTTTTGAAAAGTTCAAAGAATTCAGACATGAAGTAGAAAAACAAACTGGAAAACCCATTAAGGTTCTTCGATCAGATCGAGGAGGTGAATACCTTAGCCAAAAATTCCTAGACTATCTCAAAGAAAAATGGCATAGTCTCTCAATGGACTCCACCAGGAACACCTCAACTCAACGGGGTTTCAGAATGGAGAAATCGGACTCTATTGGATATGGTTCGATCCATGATGAGCTTCACAGACCTCCCTGATTTTCTTTGGGGACACTCATTGTTAACTTCAATTTATCTACTGAATAGGGTTCCCTTCTAAAACCGTTCCTACCACACCGTATGAGATATGGCATGGTAAGAAACCAAGTCTGAGTCATCTCAGAATTTGGGGTTGTCCGGCTCATGTCAAAAGACAACAAGCGGACAAGTTAGAGTTTAGGTCCTTTAGAGCTCGATTCATAGGATATCCTAAAGAGTCATTAGGATACTATTTCTACATTCCAGAAGACCACAATGTGATTGTGAGTCGACATGCCATCTTTCTTGAAAAATAGTTTATTCAAGATAGCGGCATTGGAAAGCAGATCAAGCTTCGATGAGAAAGTCTCACAAGAGCAACGAGCTAAGGACCAAATGGAACCAAATCAGGTTGAGCCAATAAGAACACTACCTCCTCCACCTCGTAGATCGGAAAGAGTTTTCCGTCCCCCTGAAAGATACTTAGGTATTATTTCAGAGGATGTAGAGGAAAATGTTCCTCATAGGTAATGGTGCTCATGGTGATGATCCCAAAACCTACAACGAGGCGATATCAGATATCGACTCCGAGAAATGGTTAGAGGCAATGAAGTCAGAAATTGACTCGATGCACTCAAACCAAGTCTGGACCTTGGTAGATCCACCAGAAGGTATAGTACCTATTGGGTGTAAATGGATCTTCAAGAGAAAGATTGGTGCAGATGGGAATGTGGAGACATTCAAGGCTAGACTAGTGGCAAAAGGTTATAGTCAATGCGAAGGCATTGACTATCAGGATACCTTTTCCCAGTAGCTATGCTAAAATCCATCCGCACATTGCTTGCTGTTGCAGCCTATTTCGATTATGAAATATGGCAAATGGACGTGAAAACGGCATTCTTAAATGGATATCTTGAGGAAGATATCTATATGGAACAGCCGCTAGGTTTCACATCCAGTGATGACTGATCACAAGGTTTGCAAGCTGCAAAGGTCCATATATGGACTTAAGCAAGCATCTCGGAGCTGGAACACTCATTTTAATGATGTGATCAAAAATGTTTGGTTTCATCAAAAATGAAGAGGAAGCCATGTGTCTTCAAAAAGGTCAGTGGGAGCGCTGTTGTCTTCCTCGTATTGTACGTGGATGACATCCTCCTTATTGGGAATGATATTCCCATGTTGACCACAGTTAAAATGTGGTTATCTAAAGAATTCTCCATGAAAGACCTAGGAGAAGCATCCTTTATTCTAGGAATTAAGGTCTATAGAGATAGACCGAATAGGATGCTAGGACTTTCACAGAAGATGTACATAGAGGAAGTACTAAAGAGGTTTAGTATGGAAAACTCTAAGAGGGGTTTATACCCTTCAGGACATGGCATTCATCTTTCCAAGAAGATGTGCCCTAGCACACCTGAGGAAATAGAACGCATGAGCAAGATCCCTTATGCTTCAGCAATAGGGAGCCTCATGTATGCCATGTTATGTACACGACCTGATATAGCCCATGCTGTGAGTGTCACGAGCAGATATCAGTCAAATCCAGGTGAAGAACACTGGACTTCTGTGAAATGTATCCTTAAGTACTTGAGAAGAACTAAGGATATGATGTACTGGTCTTTGGTAATGGAGAACTCCAAGTCCAGGGGTATACAGACTCGGACTTTATGTCCTGATGTAGATGATCGAAAGTCGACATCTGGGAGTCTGTTTGTGTGCAATGGTGGAGCTGTCAGTTGGAAAAGTTCCAAGCAGACAGTGATAGCAGATTCCACCATGGAAGCAGAATATATCGCTGCATCAGAAGCTGCGAAGGAAGCATTCTGGTACAAGAAGTTTGCCTGCAGAGATTGGAGTGATGCCATCAGATGCCATTCCTCTATACTGCGACAACAATGGCGCCATAGCCCTTGCTAAGGAGCCGAGGTCTCACCAAGAAATCCAAGCACATCGAGCGGCGATACCACCTCATCCGCAATTACCTCGAGAAGGGTTACGTCGAGGTCAAGAGAGTCGACTCCACAGATAATGTGGCAGACCCACTTACAAAGCCATTGGGCCAGCAGAAGATCGAAGCCCACCTTGAGAAGATGGGACTTAGATTTGTAGCCAATTGGCTTTAGGTCAAGTGGGAGTTTGTTAGATATGTATGTGCCCTAGAAGCCAGAATTGGCTGACACTTGTAATACACTTCTAGGGGCAAAATTATAATTTTGACTATAAATAATAAAATGGGATTATTTTCTATCACATATGTGTATTTAGTGTCTGTGATACATCCTTTGAGTTAATGGTAATGATAATTCATATTTTCAAGAGTTGAAAATTTAAGACATGAATAATCATTATTAACTCATAAAATGCTCCGACCATAGGATCATCACGAGGATGGTGATTGATCCGGAAGGTTGGTGTACAATCGCTTCTCTTTAGTAGATGAGTCTTGAGTCTACGGTGTGGAGACACCGGAGCGAGAGTACAGGTACTCGTTAGAGAACGAGGGCACTGAGCGTGACCACCTCGAGTAGTCATTAGGAAGTCTACCTTCTCGTCAATGACTGACTCGATGCTGCAGTAGTGTGTCTGGTTCTTTGACCTGAGGTGCATCGGCAGTTCACCTTGAGGGTGTTATAGTTTGACTACACCATTACTCGGTCTCCTAGCCATATGGAACCCTGAGGTGTATGTTGGCTATAGCATGTTCATTGTAGGAACTGGATTGCATCAAGATGGAATCTATCTACCTCGGTGGTATAGAGGAGCAGCCCTATGATGATCATGAGAATCAAGTCCAGAAGCCCATGGCCATGGCAGAGTGAAATAATAGAAAGAGTTTCTATTTAGATTTTCACATTCGGACTTGAATCGAATGATTACATCATATGACAGAAACTAGGGTTTGACGAGTTCACCTTAACCCTAATCTGATCGGGGCTCAAGATAGAAGAACTTAATCACACAGGTAGCTGCACCAAGAGGTTCGCATTCAGCTCTGATGGGTTGCCACCATATACTGCTAGGTGTCACTGGTGGATTTTGGGAGCAATTAGAATGATTTAGATGATCGATCATTCTAGCTGTTCGAATCAGAAGAGTTCTGATCCATCGAAAGGAGTTTCGATGATGTCGATGATAGAGATCATGACATATCCCATTACCATACAGAACTGAACCTAACTGGGTCACACAAACAAGGGTTTGAATCTGGTGATCATCAATTGAACTGATCTAGTTCAATTGATCTGAATGAGATTCAATTAGGTTCAAGAAAATCGTGCTAGCACTCGATTGAACCTAACGTTCTTCTTTTACTATCATAAAAATAAGTTGTCTGACTGAGCCAAAGGAGTTTGTGCTCAATCAGGGCCTTCATATGGTCTGACTGGAGGTTGTCCAAGTCAGAAAAGGTTGTCTTAATTTGTAAGATAAATTTTTGAGTCACCTGCCATTTTTGTTCACCTGACTTTGGTCAAAATTCTTGTACCTTTGACTTGGTCAAACGTTGACCATTGACCCTTTGACTTTTGACCACATGTCATGCACCTATTGGAGAGCTGGTGGGGGCCTTGTCCCCTTTTGCCAGAAACCTGGCAAGGAAGGGGGCACATGCCAGGATGGCGTGCAGCCCAAGTTGGATAGGCGCCTAGGAGTCCCATTGTTGGACAAGGACTCTTGGTTTCACTTAGGTCCCTTTTGGATTCCAATTAGAGTTCTTAAGAACCACTTCTAAGACTGAACCTATGGGTCTCTCATCTAAGGAGGAATCCAGGGATCTCTATTCCCACCAATCAGATTTAGATCTGATTTCACAAAGGGTTGTGATTGGTTGGGGTGAAGAGACTGATGTTGGATCACGCAGTTAGTCTATAAATAAGACCCTATCTACGCCCAACTTTTGAGATCTCCTCAATTCCAAGCTCCACGCCCCAAGGCTGCCTCTCTCCCTCCTTCTCCATGCCACCATTTCCTTCTCCCCTTCCTCTCCACGTCCAAAAGGAGTTTTGGGCCTTGGTTGGTGCGATTCAGATCAAGGAAAGGCGATCAAAAGCAAGAAGGCTGCGCTGCTGCAAAGGACGACTGCTGATCTTCAAAAGAGTTTTGAAGATCCTCCAAGATCAGATCCAGATCTAATTTTTGGAGAAATGTGATAGAGAAGAAGAGGATCTCCAGATCCAACCCTGAGTGGATACCGGTAGAGGCCAGGCGCTTGCGTGGCTAGATCCAGAACCTTCCGCTGCTTATGCAAACAGGATCATCAACAGGGTAATAGGATTACCCAAGATCAAGGTAAATTAAATTTAATTTAAAATTTAATTTATTTTATTTTTTAATTATAGATTATAAAATTAGATCTAAAAATATCAAGATCTGATCTGGATCTGAGAAAAAAAATTTTTGAAATATATCTCTTGATCTGATCAGATCTGAACGAACCTGATCTAAAAAATCAGGATTTTCCTTCAAGGAATCAGTGGCCATGAAGGATTGCGGTCATGATCTAAAGTTTGGAAAATATTTCAAGATTCCATCAAGGACATGTTCAACTTATATTAGGAGAATGAGCCCTGTTAGAACTCTTATGAACTATTGAGAAGAGAATTCTCATTCTATTTAAAGGGCTGAGGTGCTGTGGAGTAAAAAAGGTGGTGAGTATGGCATGAAAGGCACGTAGAGAAGCTCAAGCAGCTATCTAGAAGAGCTTGGTAGAGTGTCAAGTACATGCAACCCATGAGAGAGAGAAGCAATAGGTGCATAGCATCCTACGAGTAAGCTATGAGGGTAGAGCATCTTGTAGCTTCTATGGGTCTTCTTGGAATTCTGAGAGAACTTTTGTGAGGATAGCTTCTAGTTGAGAGAGATATATGTACAGTGAGTTGAGAGTGGGTATTTTCTTTTTGTACCTATTTTTTTCTTTCATAGTAAAGCTTTGCATGCTCTGTGGAGTTAAGCCTTTAGGCTGATCCACGTACTTGATTATTTTCTTATTTTTTTCTTTCTTCTTCCTATCGTAATAATTTGGTACTAGATCCTTAACAAGTGATATCAGAGTAGTTGATATTTTAAAAGTTTGGTATCAGAGTGAGTTGATACCAAAACAATTGGTATCAGAGCTAGATAGTACTGGAGTGCAGATTGTAGTAGCAGATAAAGATTGAAGAATATGGAGAAAACAAGCACAATCAAGGTGGAGATCAACAGGTTCGATGGAAAGAGCAATTTCTTCTTATGGTAAGCAAGGATGAAGGATGTCCTCATCCAACATGGATTGATCGATGCTCTCTTGTATGATGAGATGCCAGTGACCATAGAGATGAAGGATTGGAAGCAGATCAAGATGTAGGTGGTTAGCATGATTTGCTTGTACCTAGCGGATGATGTGGTGATCCATGTACTTAATGAAACTTTTTCGACGATGCTGTGGTCAAAGCTCGAGGAGTTGTACATGATGAAGTTGCTCACCAACACACTATTTCTTTGGAGGTAGTTCTACTAGATGTAGATAGACAAAGGGTAGAGCATGTGGGAGCATCTATCCAACTTTCAAAAGATCCTCACCGACCTCCTTAGTGTTGGTGAAAAAGTTGAGGAGAAGACTAGGGCGTTGGTCTTGCTAGCATCGCTTCCCCCTTCGTATGAGTCCTTGGTGACTGATCTTCTAGTAGAAAATAGTACCATCAAGATAGATGAGGTCATTGCAGCAATACTCTAGAATGAGGTTCTCAGGAGAGAGAACCAAGCTTCAAGCTCATATGGTGGCAGCTCAGCTTTGACGATTTCTGGAGGAGTAGGAGGCAGTAGATGGAGCGGTAGAGGATCATGAGGAGGAGGATCCAGGTCCAAGATAAGAAATCCTAGCAAGATTAGATGCTACAAGTACGATAAGTTAGGACATCGAGTCAAAAATTGTCCATAACTCAAGGATCGGACGAGGGCTACTACAATGATGGTCAGTAGCGAGTCAGATGATGATGTCCTGAAGATATTTGACAAGATATCTAGTTTTTTTCTAGTAGTGAATTTTAAATTCTGCATGTACATATCATGTTTATTGTAGAAAGAAGTAGTTTGACTCCCTGGAGAGCAATGATGACACTGTTTATCTGCCAAATGGATCGAGCTATACGATTGGAGGCATCGGGATGGTCAGCTGGAAGACACGTGATGGTGTAGTGAGGAGATTGGAGGAGGGCCAATACAAACCCAATTTTAGATGGAATCTTATCTCACTGAGCAGACTAGATCTAAATGGCTATAGGTGGGTAGTTGGTGATGGAATCCTGAAGGTCATGCGTGATGATGGGGTCATATTGGAGGGGAAGAAGAAGACAAAAGGAAATTATTATCTAACAGAAAGCCCAGTGTGAGGTGGAGCTTCGAAAGCTAGAGGGAGTCCCGTGCAACATGGAGCTCCAGGTGGATATGGATCGGGCATGAGATGGAAGACTCGGGAGGATGAGAGGTAATGTTATAGAGTGAAGTTCCTATTACCATAGAAGAATTCCCTGAGTAGGTCTTTGATCAAAATGGATACAACCCATGACAGAGGTGAGATCAAGCGATCTGGCTCGACTCCCATGTTTGCCTATCCATGATTAGCAGGCATGCCCAAGGCATGGGGGCAAGATAGATCACAAGCTCTCAAAGTCAGGTAAAGGCCGAATATTGAGTCGAGATGGAGTGTTAAGATTTGACACCTCAAATTTGATCCATAGTAAGAAGAGAATCAGTTTTTAGCATAACAGTCAGGCCGACTTGGATTGAGATCGAGCCAGCTCAAACCACAGCTGAGCCAACTCTCTCAGGCAAACAGAAAGTAGAAGTTTAGGTGAGACATAGTCGAGCCAGCTCAGCCCCTAATCGAGCTGGCTCGATGGAGGCAAACAAAACACGATGTGGTTTTACTGTTTGGACATGGATTATGATTAATCCAAGGGATCTATGGGAGTTGCATGTGAACCATAAGATCCAATAGTCATGGAGGGTTGCGGTCATAATTTGAAGGTCAAAAAATATTCCAAGACTCCATCAAGAATATGTTCGACTTATGTTAGGAGAACGAGTCCTGTTAGGACTCCTATGAACTACTGAGAAGAGGATTCTCATCCTATTTAAAGAGCTGAGGTGCTATGAAGCAAAAAAGATAGCGCGTGTGGCATGAGAGGCATGTAGAGAGGCTCAGATAGCCATCGAAAGGAGTTTGGCAGAGTATCGAGTACATGCAACTCGTAAGAGAGAGAAGCAATAGGTGCATAGCATCCGACGAGGAGGCTATCAGGGTAGAGAATCTTATAGCTTCTATAAGTCTTCTTGGAATTCTAAGAGTGCTTTTATGAGGGTAGCTTCTAGTTGAGAGAGATTTATGTATGGTGAGTTGAGAGTGGGTGTTCTCCTTTTGTACCTATTTTTCTCTTTTATAGTAAAGCTTTACATGCCCCGTGGAGGTGAGCCTTTAGACTGATCCATGTACTTGATTGGTTTCTTATTTTATTTCTTCCTTTTTCCTACTGCAATAATTTGGTACTAGATCCTTAATAAGTAGTATCAGAATAGCTAATATCCCAATAGTGTGGTATCAGAGGGAGTTGATACCACAACATCAAAATCAAATAATAATCCCCATGCATCTACTTATGACCCAAGATGGAGAAACCACCCTAATTTTTTATGGTCACAAGGTCCAAATGTAGGCGGTTCTAGCTTCAATCAATCAAACATAAGGCTGAACCCTACAACAAATAAGCTACCAAGCTTTAACAATAATAAAAAGAAATTAGACTCTTTAGAAAAAGGTCTAGAAATCCTAACAAAATCAACCACTGATAATGCAACTACTCTTAATACTTTTATGCAAGCCACTGGTCAATTGCTAACAACAAACACACAAGCAATAGCTCATTTAGAAATGCAATTAGGATAGTTAGCTAATATTATAAGTGAAAGAAAAAGGAGTAGATTACTTCTGTAGGTCTTCTTGGGATTCTGAGAGAGCTTTTATGAGGGTAGCTTCTAGTTGAGAGAGATTTATGTATGGTGAGTTGAGAGTGGGTGCTCTCCTTTTGTACCTATTTTTTTCTTTCATAGTAAAGCTTTACATGCCCCATGGAGGCGAAACTTTAGACTGATCTACGTACTTGATTGTTTTCTTATTTTATTTCTTCCTTCTTCCTACTGCAATAATTTGGTACCAGATCCTTAATAAGCATTATCAGAATAATTGATATCCCAATGGTGTGGTATCAGAGCGAGTTGATACCACAACATCAAAGATCAAATAATAATCCCCATGCATCTGCTTATGACCCAAGATGGAGAAACCACCCTAATTTTTTATGGTCACAAGGTCCAAATATAGGCAGTTCTAGCTTCAATCAATCAAACATAAGGCTGAACCCTACAACAAATAAGCTACCAAGCTTTAACAATAATGAAAAGAAATTAGACTCTTTAGAAAAAAGTCTAGAAATCCTAACAAAATCAACCATTGATAATGCAACTACTCTTAATACTTTTATGCAAGCCACTGGTCAATTGCTAATAACAAACACACAAGCAATAGCTCATTTAGAAATGCAATTAGGATAGTTAGCTAATATTATAAGTGAAAGAAAAAAGAGTAGATTGCTAAGTCAACCTGAGGCTAATCCTAGAATCCAAAACAATCAAAAACCTTAGCAAGGAGCCCAGATTAATCAACTAAATGCTATCCATACACTAAAATCTAGAAAACAAATAGACAACCATGTGGGCACATCTGAAGCACCAGAAGAAGAATAAAAAACCCACCATCTGAACCAATACCTAAACAGAACCAGTCTGAAGAACCTAAAAAAATAAAACTTGATCCACCAATAGAGCTCACACTAGAATTACTTGGACTAATACCTAAGATCGTAGCATCCTTTCCTATTAGACTAAAGTCCAACCAAAATACAGCCCAACTAGATAAAATTCTGGAGGTCTTTAAGCAAGTGAAAGTAAATATTCCTTTATTAGATATGATCCAACAAGTTCCATCATATGCTAAATTTCTTAAGGACTTGTGTATCAGGAAAAAGACCACCAATGTACCTAAGAGAGCCTCTCTGGTAGCTAGTGTGAGTTCATACCTATCAAACCATATGCTAGTGAAATACAAAAATTTAGGGTCTCCCACTATTTCTTGCATCACAGGAAAATCTCTCATTAATAAGACTTTATCAAACTTAGGGGCGAGTATCAATATACTACCTTATTTAGTTTATGAAAAGTTAGAGTTGGGAGGATTAAAGCCTACAGGAATGACTTTACAATTAGCAGATTGGTTTTTGAAAGTACCAAGGAGAATAGTAGAGGATGTATTAATTAAGGTTGGTGATTTTATCTACCCAGTAGATTTTATGATTTTAAAAAATGAACCTATAATAAATCTAAATGTCCATATCCTAGTTATACAAGGTCGATCATTTTTAGCCACAGCCAATGCCCAAATCAACTATCAAAATAGTCTAATAAAACTCTTTTTTGGTAATATGACCATAGATCTAAATAATTTTAACCTATCTAAAATAAATCAAGTAAGTGACCTCAACTTGATATAGGACAATGTTTATGAACCCATTGACCTAAGTGATGAAAAATCTGACATGGAACTATGGGCGAATTAGAACTATAAAGAATTTGAAGAGGTCAATTATTTAGCTATGGTCAATATGAAACTTAGATGGAAATCTCTAGTTAAACCATTGATTAGACCATTAGTGGAGGAAACACTCAAGATAGAATTAAAAATACTTCCTAAACACCTGAAATATGCATACCTAGGTGATGGAAAATACGCAAGATTTCATGCATGAATTTCAAAATATTTTTGAAACATAACTCAATGGAACATGCAGATTAAACCATTTATTCTACAAATGCATGTAATCTAATTACTAAATTCTACATCTAAGATCTATAACATATCATATTGTATTTTAAATCAGAAAATAAAAGGTTTGGTATTGATCAAATCAATATCTTAGATCTAGAACGATTCTAGATCTAAAACCTAGATTGCATTTAGGTGAGAGAAGAGATCAAATATCTTATCTTGTATGGGTTGAAAACTCCATGGTTGACTCACATTGTTGCTTTTAGAGTCGCATACATGTCCGGCCTCTACAGGTGATCCACATGAGACTGCAACAAAATCGGGGTTCGTCAAACGAAGAGCCACTCGAAGTGCTAGCTTCTTGTGGTTTGCTCTAAATGGTTAATCTAAAATTTATTCTTCAGATCTCTTGGATACTCCAAGAGATGAAGAATATGAGGAGGATTAAGAAAAAAGTTCAACCTTTAAATCTTTCAAAAATCAAAAATAAAATATATTAGAAAAGGATCCTAAGAGAAGATAAATCTTCTCTTTCAGGACATCAACGATTGATATCCTGAAAACATCTTCATGTTAGGACAAGAAAAGACCTTCTTCTATAGACTTTTTTCATGCTTTCACATCTCATACTCTCTAATTTTTCTCATAGAAAAATCTCACAGAAATATGGAGAAGAAGGATTCTTAAATAAACCCTAAGAGAAGACCTTCTTCTCTTCTTCTTCTCTCATCAGAACATGATCAGATCATATTCAAAAAGTTCACTATGCTCCAACATCTTGGAGCATAGATCCCCACACCCTCTTACTCTCTCTCTCTCTTAGATTTTTATCATATAAAAATTATAAAGAATAAACAAAGGTGGATTAGAAATAAATCTCTAAGAGAAAATAATTTTTCTCTTACCTTTCTTTCTTCAAGACATCAATAATTAATGGCTTAATGAGGTCTCTCCTTCATGAAACTTGGCATCCAAAGTCTTCCATGGCTCCTCCTACTTTTCTTCTATTTTTTCATGATTTTTTTAGGCTTTACACATCCTAAACCTGATAGGAGGCACCCTCTCTTTTATGTATGGAAGACTAGGTCAAAATCTAGTCTTAATAGGAGACCAAGGAGGAGTTTTTGGGGGTGTCCAACTCTTTTGGATGCCTTCCCCTTAATTTTGTGCATGGAGAAATAAAAGGGAACCCACAAAATTAGGAGAAAAGTGGGTGACAAAAATTTGCTGGGCATGGAAGAAATTCCAAAAGAGGGAGGGAAGAGTTTTGGTGAAGAGGGACTCTATCACATAGGATCTCATGCGAAACTAATTTTCATATTTGACCGGTCAAATATAAATTCAAATCCACCAGATATAGGTGTGGGGACCATTCTTAGCCATGGGAAAAACTAATGTAATTTTTCTAGAATTAATTGTTGGCGTGGAACATCATAGTGGTGCAAAGAAATAGGGAGAGAGTCCCAGTCCAACTGGGACTCTTCCTACTTAACTAAGTCAAAATAATTTTGAATCCAATTAGAATAGGATTAGTGCAAGCAAAATTTTGGGTGATCCTAGTCCAACTAGAAACTCAATTAAGTTAGGTTTAAATCATATTTAAATCTAATTTAAATTCTAAGTCAATTAGGAATTAGGTGCACTCAAATCCTAGTCCAACTAGGAATTATTTTTTCTTACAATTGGCTTATCCAATAAACTAATTAAACTTAATCTAATTAAGTCCAAACCAATTCTAATTAAATATAATTCAATTAAACTTGATCTCAACTCGATTACTCAATCAAATTGAGCCAATTAGCAATCTAATTGCTAATCGATCCTCCTGCAATACTTGCATTAGATCAAACATCAATCACATTGAATGTTTGATCTTAGAATGATTTTCAACCATTGATTAACCATTTGATAAAATTACAACCTCTTATGTGTGTGATCCTATAGGTTCGAACCTAAGCTGGTACCATAGGAACCAATTTCTGTACCACTCAAAGTAACCATCTAGCAATGATTTTCGACATCTAGATAGGTCGAATGTATGCAAAGCAATATTCTTAGAATCTTGGCCCATGGTTACCATATAATTCATTCCTTTGATCAATAATTCTCAAGATGATTTTGAGTACTCTATCAACACTTATACAGGTCATCTCTATTGTATCTCAAAATTTTGCAAATTCCATGATTGCTCATGAGGATTACCTAGGCCTAGGTTTTGCTAAATTGAAACACAATGAAACATTCTCTTCCTAAAGTTAATCAGGAGTGGTCAATCCCATCTTGATTCACACACCAATTTTACAAGTACTTGACTATATCCAAAAATCTTTCGAATCTATATTAGAAATATAGATAGTCTGACATAAAAATATAGTGAGTTGCTTGCAAGTCACCCTAGTGATCTCAGGTCGAAGGGACACTTACACCCATTGGCCTTAGCTAGCCACTCTTGATAGTAGAGTGCTACATTGGTCACGTTCAGTGCAAATGTATTCCTACATCTTACCTGGATGCCATATCAGTGTCTCTACACCACTTGGTTACGAGGATAACTAACACATATGGCATACAACAATCTATACTCAATAAGTAATCATCTTTATTAATAACTTATCATTTGATCGTGAATAATTTAAGAACCATCCAATAAATCCTTCTTTATCGATTGATTATAGTTCTAAGGACTTCATCATAATTTAGTAGTTTATTTAAGGAAGATAGAACTTTTATGATGAACCAGCCAAATAACTATTATTATTAGATAATTCATATACTAATTTCAATCATCTACCACTTAGATGATTGGCTTTAGGACATATTTTCCAACAACTCCCACTTAGACTAAAGCTAATCAAAATGATATCAAATATCCTATCTTCCACTTGAGTTTGTAGAACTCCTTAATTCCATGATCTTAGAAAATGGGTCAGTCAAGTTCTTCTTTTTCATCAATCTTCAAAGATCGATATCATCCTGATCTAAAATCAAAGATGATAGCAATGTAGAATATACTGGTCCTTTGGTTCTTTAGAAAGAGCTATGACTCCAGTGCTACGATAGGACTGGACCAATGGTGAAGGGTGCCACTCCTAACTTGCTAATGAACCTTAGCTACTATACAGCTTACATGGCAGCATCATATGCCATGATGTACTCTACATCACTAATTGAATAGAATATAGTATCCTGCTTGGAACCATTCTAGTAGATTGCTCCTGCAATTAGGGTATGACTCGACATTCTCTTATTATCATCTTGTTCTGACTAAAATTAAAACATCCATATATTTTAAGTCAGTATTTTCATATTTGAGTCACTGGATCTTAGTATTTTTTAAATACTTAGGGATTGTCTATACAATCTTCTAGTGATTCTCACTTAGATCAGACTGGTATCTACTCACTATCATTAGTGAGTATACCATATCTGATTTTGAACATGAAGAAATTAGATGATAGCCAAACCTTTATTTTTTGCAATTATGAAATTTTATTTCCGATTAAGAGAACTTCATCCACAGACAACACAAGAAATAATATTATAGAACATTTTATCTAATTACAAATGCAGGGTTTGTCTTTATTCATAATAAAGACATACGCTCAAAATGTATGTTCCAAAACTGAGATAATAGCCAAACAGGCTTTACAGGTCTTTACCTTCTTGTTTGTGCTACCCTGACCATTTTGAAAAACCATTCACACCTAATGGGTTTTATCCCTTCAGGTGAATCATCTAGTGTCCAGACACTATTGATTTTGATGGACTTCAATTTATATTATGTGGCTTCAAGCCACTTCTCAAAGTCAGACCACTGCATTGCATCCCTATAGGTGATCTAATCCTTGTAGTTCTCATCAAGCTCAATAGGATCGCCATCCCAGATCTTGATACTAAAGTATCTATCTGGCTAATGCGGTACTCTATCAGATCTTCTTAAAGGTGATACTTTGATAGGTTTCAAATTTGATTTGATCAAATCTGGTTTTGTAGGTTTACTAGATTATGTTGGTTCATTTTTTATCAGTCAAACTTTTTCATGTTGAACTTGACAGGCATCAGTTCCTTCTCTAAGAAACTTCTTTCCAAAAGAAATGCCCTTCTTTTAACGAACATCTTATGTTCTTCAGTATAATAGAATTAATAACTCTTAAACACCTATTAGACCAAGATCCAAGTTTATCTATATGCAAACCTTTGACATAGGCTAATCAACTCCAAACCAAAAGATGAGAGAGTCTAGGTCTACACCTGATCCATATCCTATATGGAGATTTACAACACATTTACTCAGTATATTTTTAGAGAAAAACTTGTAGTCATAAGAGCACAACTCTAAAATAGGCTGTCAAATGAATCCTATCATGGATTGAATCATGTCTAACAAAGTTCAATTTCTCCTTTTAGATACACTATGTTTCAAAAAAGAATTTACTGAGAGAGAATCCTATTCTCTCCTAAATATGTCACAAACTTACTAGATAAGTATTCACTTCTTTGATCTGATCGAACAATTTTAATACTAATTCCAGTTTATATTCCTATTTTCTTATTGAATCATTTGAACATTTCAAATGATTCAAGCCAGAGACACCCATGCCAGGATAGGTCGTTTGTAATGAAATATTAATATCTTCCTTTGGCACTTAAGATCATAGATCCATATACATCACTATGTATGAAACTTAGAACTTTATTAGCTCCTTCACCTTTTTCAGTAAAAGATGACTTTTTCATCTTCTCAAGAAGATAAAACTCACAGGCTATCAATGATTCACAATCATTGATGTCAAGATTTTTCTCTCAAGGTAACCCATTTATCCTATTCTTGTCAAGATGACGAAGCCTATAATGCCAAAGATAGACATCCATGACATAATTTAACTTGGGTGTTTATTAAATATTTACATTACACTTAATAGACTATATAAATATTAAATATTATTTCTTTATTATCCATGTATTATTGTAATATTATTCATAATAATATCACTACAATCTTCTTTATTGATAAATGATAACCATCTCTAACTAAAAATCCCATAGAGATCACATTTATCATAAATGATGGACAATAGTGACAATCACTCAAAATGACATCTTTTGAAAATAAGCTTGATAATTTCTAAAGCTAGGATTGAAACAAAACTTCCATCCCTAACTTTTGCCCAGCTATACAACCCAAGAGGGGGGGTGAATTGGGTTTTTAAAATTTTAAAGCTAATTTAAAGATATCAAGATTGAATGATGATATGCAAGATGTGTGTGTGTGAAGTAATTTAGGTTAGAAAAAGATATAAAAGATTAGAGAGCAAGAATTTAACAAACTAAAGAAAGAAAGATAGCAAGCACACCACAAACAAGCAAGATTTATAGTGGTTCGGTGCTTTTCTTGCACCTACATCCACTCTCCAAGCTCCTACTTGGGAATTAAAATCCACTAACCGTATTCAAATTGAATACACCAGTGAAAATCTCCAACCATAACTATCCCAAGCTAGAATACTTATTTTTCAAATACAAGCCAACCTGATACAATCCTATTCAAGATTAGGATCAACCGTTCCAAGTTTTGGAACCCTCTAAAAATTTGAATCAGAACAGTAAAGCAAAGTAAAAGATTTAATGATAATCAAATACAAGTTTAGTTCTCTTTGTGAGTAATTAAAATCTTAAGAATGCTTTTCACAATAATGGAGGAAGCTTCTTTGATTTCCCTTAAGGTTGTTGGAGATTTGAAAGTGAAGGAAAAAACCTATTTTTTGGATCAGTTTCATTCAGATCTGATTGGATCAGGAGGGATATTTTAAAATTTTTTATCTAAGATTCTAATCAAATTTGAGACTCATCAGATCTAATCTTATTGATCTAATAAAAAAATAAAAATAAAAATTAAATCTAATTTAATTATACCTTTATTTTGGATAATCTAATTATCCTGTAATGATCCTGATGCTTGTCTGAGGTTCTGGATGTAGCCACGTAAGTGCTTGGCCTTTACTGATATCCACTTAGGTAGGATCTGAAGATCTTCTCATCCTCAATCAATTCTCCAAAAATTAGATCAGGATTTGATCTTGAAGGTCTTCAAAATAGCTTTTGAAGAACAGTCATTGTCTCTTGCAGCAGTGCTGCCTTCTTCCTTTCCTGGTGCCTTTCACTTGCTTGGATCGTACCTTCTTCAGGACCAAAGTCTCTTAGACGTGGAGAGGAGAGAGAGGACCAGAGGGTGGCATTGAGAAGGAGGGAGAGGGGCTATGTGGCATGGTCTAAAGTCAGAAGAACTAAATTCTAGGTAAAAATAGGGTTTATATAGATCTTGCTGCACCATGCAGTGCCACATCATCCTGGCAAATCACAGTCCTTTGTGTAATCAGATCTAAATCTAATTGATGGAATGACATCATCTAATCCAATTAGATTAGAGTTTCTCAAAACTCGCCTTAGGTGGCACCAAGATTAGGTCAAACAAGTCTTCTTGGTGCCACCTAATTTAATTCCCTGAAGCAACTGGAGCCCTATCTGTATGGGACACCATCTTCTATTCTCATGGAGCGCACGCCTCACTAGGCATGTGCCCCTTGCCTGTCTACTTTTTAGTAGGGGGATAAGTTCCCAGGTTCTCTCCTATGTGTGCATGACACATGGGCAGATGTCTAAGTGTCCAGGGTCAAAGTTTGACCAATGTCCAAAGACAAGATTTAGCAGATGACGAAAAATGGTAGGTGTTGTCTCAAATTTATCTCATAAATTAAGACAATCCTTTTCTGACCTAGACAAGTTCTAGTCAGACCAAGTAAAGATTTCTGAGTGAGCCCAAACATATTTGGCTCAATTGAGACAAGCTTTAATGATTGTTAAAGGAGAACATTAGGCTCAATCATGTGCTAGCATGATTTTCTTGAACTTAATTGAATCTTATTCAAATCAATTGAACTGGATTAATCCAATTGATGATATCCAGATCCAAACCCTTATTTGTGTGATCCAGTGAGGTTCAGTTCCATATGGTAATGGGATATGTCATGATCTCTATCATCAACATCATCGAAACATCTTTCGATGGATTGGAACTTTTTTGATTCGGACAACTAGTATGATCGATCATCCAATTCATTCTAATTGCTCCCAAAATCCACCAGTGACACCTAGCAGTATATGATGGCAATCCATCAGAACTAAAAGCAAACCTCTTGGTGTTGTTACCTATGTGATTAAGTTCCTCTATCTTGAGCCTCGATCGGATTAGGGTTAAGGTGATCTTGTCAAACCCTAATTTCCATCATATGAATTAATCATTCGATTCAAGTCCAATGTGAAAACCCTAATAGAAACTCTTTCTATTATTTTACTCTGCCATGGTCACGGGATTATGGACTTGATTCTTATGATCATCATAGGGCTACTCCTCATCTACCGAGGTAGATAGATCCCTTAATGGTGCAATCTAATGTTAGATATATATGCCCTAGAAGCGAGAATTGGCTGACACTTGTAATACACTTCTAGGGGCAAAATTATAATTTTGACTAAAATCAATAAAATGGGTTATTTTCTATCACATATGTGTATTTAGTGTCTGTGATACATCCTTTGAGTTAACGGTAATGATAATTCATATTTTCATAAGTTGAAAATTTAAGATATGAATAATCATTATTAACTCATAAAATGCTCCTGACCATAGGATCATCACGAGGATGGTGATTGATCCGAAAGGTTGGTGTACAATCGCTTCTTTTTAGTAGATGAATCTTGAGTCTACGGTGTGGAGACATCGGAGCAAGAGTACAGGTACTCGTTAGAGAATGAGGGCACTGAGCATGACCACCTCGAGTAGTCATTAGGAAGTCTACCTTCTCGTCAATGACTGACTCGATGCTGTAGTGGTGTGTCTGGTTCTTTGACCTGAGATGCATTGGTAGTTCACCTTGAGGGTGTGATAGTTTGACTATACCATAACTCAGTCTCCTAGCCATATGGAATCTTGAGGTGTATGTTGGCTATAGCATGTTCATTATAGGAACTGGATTGCATCAAGA